>OZ026530.1:19094192-19564192 GCA_964019695.1 Loripinus fragilis | reverse complement strand
GTGGTCAGAATTAGAATATAATCTATGATCAGATCATGTTTTCAGCACAAAATAAAAATGCAAAATTTTTTGCGAGTGAACTTTCGGTAAAGAGTGTTGTTTCATTTGGGGTGGTACTGTATGGCTACCAATGACCCATTATAAGTCCTTTTTTTATTTTGCAAAATCGTATATTGGTATATCTATCAGATACACAAATACTTTTTATGGGAATTATTTTCTCAAAAGTAATATAGTAAAAATAGTTTTAATATCCTTCAATTGTTTTTCTGAGTATAGTTGAGCTTGGATTAAAGAGGCACAAACTGCATAACCGAAGCTCAGGCCGGTATCAAGGTGCTCATAATCATACGTTTTCTTCTTTATATTTGTTTCCGTCATTAGAGTCATAGAATATTCAGGCGACAAGCTAAGGCACTGTTCAGACTGCGCGTATGCGCAGGCTGGTCTGAGCCTTTTCATGGTCGCACATACCACATTGTTATAAGTCTCATGTGGGGCTCATATACATATAAATAGAAATCTGCGAGTGCTACATAATTTAAATAAATTTGTGAATGAATAGTGTACGACCAATGTTGACCAATGTTGTATCAAACTGTTTTAGAATGTGGGCATGTTTTTTTTTTTTTTTTGTTTTTTTTTTTTTTTGGGGGGGGGGGGGGATCAGAAATAAAAAAAACTATATGTTACCATACTGAACCATGATTAAGAAGGCCTGTTCATGGAATGATATCAGAACAGGCTGGTTATTCTTAAAGCTTCTGGAATTTTGACGCACTTGGTGACTAATATGGCTACCTGTTTACTTATGTTGGCCTTGAAATGTTGACAGAGCCACTAACCGCCAAAAAAGTAGTTAAAGCTTATCCTGTCAAACTAAAAGTGATTTTCACGAAAGCCACAGTTGGCCCAGCTATTTGATGGGCCAAACTGTTATTATATATGCATATTTTTCGTCATGGAAGCATAATTTTGACGCAGGTTTTTTTCGCTAGTTGGTATGATCATTTTTACTAGAACGGCGCCAACCACCTTCCCAGTGCATTTCAAGTTTTTAATTAGCAATAAAGGGTATCCATAGATCCTCTAATCAAATTCTTCACTCTTGCTTCAAATATTTACATCAATGAATTCTGCAAAAAATATTTTATTCTATTTCGAGCCTCCAGATAACTTACGTGTTGCGTGGACAAGTAATAGTTATACCATGGGTTTTCCGCCTGTACGTGGAGATAATCCACGAGCTTTAGCGAGGGGATTATCTTACGTACAGGTGGACAGACATGGAATAACTATTTTATACCACCTACATCAGTGTAGACCTTGCACAACACGAGGTATTTAATCATAAAGTTGATAAGGGTAGTATAAAACTTGATATTCTTATTTCTCAACCAAAGCATATTTTGTAGGTATTCTAAAGAACCGCCTCAATGAGACGGTTCTTTTGAGCAACCAAAAAAAGTTTAAATCGCTGGATAAGAAAATAAGAGAGAAGAAAACAATTTTAGCCCCTTGTCTTTTTTTTATTAGGATTCTCGTTTCTTAAGTTTTTCATGGTAAAAAATCCTGTACATGGCACCAAAAATTAAAACCTACGATATGCAAGTCAAGATTATACCTGCCTAAAGCTTGATCGTGAAGATACATAAGCAGACTGGTTATTCTTAAAGCTTCTGGAATAAACACACTTGGTGACTAATATGGCTGCTTGTTTACGTATGTTGGCCTTGAAATGTTGACAGAGCCACTAACCGCCAAAAACGTAGTTAAAGCTTATCCTGTCAAAGTCAAAGTAATATTCACGAAAGCCACAGTTGGCCCAGCTATTTGTTGGGCCAAACTGTTATTATATATGCATATTATTAATTAGGAAAGCAAAATTAATGCAATAGTTTCGCTACGTGGTAAGATTACTTTAAATTGATAGGGAAAACGTGTCAGTTTCACTAGATCCGCTTCAACCATCTGCTCAGTGCATTCCAAGTTAAGATCTACAAATTGTATGTATCGTTTAAAGGGTAAATTTGGCGCTTTATACCGTCTTTATAAAGCTGTTTATTTGGTAACGTAAGACATAAAGAACAAACTGTTACAAGAAACCACAATACACAATGGCTGGTTTGCCAAATGAAGTAAGTTATATTCAACAACCTACAAATGTTACCAATTTCAAATGTAAGGAATTCTGGCAAATTTCCAAATCACCCTTATTCAGAAAACTCCAGTAGGCGTTTGTTTGTTCAAATCTGTGTCTGCTTGAAAGTCAACTTTCATTCCACCAGCTGCCCATATAGCCATTTGTAGTAGCATCCAGATATGGCGTGATTTCGCAGGGAACCAGCCATAATTAAATTATGGCTGGTTTCCTGCGAAGTCACGCCATATTTGGCCTTGGATCCGTGGTTAACTACTGTAAGGCCATACTAAAACATACTACCATGCGTGGACTCCGAAGGGTATCAGGGGGTCTGGACCCCCATCCCACCCCGGAAAATCACAAAGCTGTAGGGTTTTTTTTCACTATATTGGTCCGGATCCCCTGGAAAATCACAAAGCTACCAAGCCAGCATTCAATGTTGGGCCATTATCGACCCGCCATAGCGCTATAGCGACATTTTATTGAGAAAACATAAACTTCATTTATTCTGCTGATTAAACTTTTCGGATAACCAGATAAATATATTTATCAATCGATGCGATATTTATTTGGATTCTTCAAGTATTGAAGAACAATGGGATTGATAGAGAGTATACTTGTTTTCTGTAATACCTTGTGTTACAGCAAATATGGTAAAGAGCTCACTCGTTCCTCAGGAGAAATTCGTTGAATTTCTTAAGTTAAGTATGCAAGGCCAAGAAACTCGTGATTTAGGTGCAATGATAGTGCAGCAAGGCTATAAATGACTATGTGAGATGTTATTACTTGACTTTTCGCTTACTGTAAAGGCGGCAACTTTAATATTCATATCTGGGTGTGGTTCGGCTATTTCATCTGTTAAGGAAGGGAAATCAGGTTTTATTTATAATTTGGTAAAGAGTTAATAAGCTTTTTGAGCCGCGCAAACGTGCGTGCATTTCATGTAAATCCTAACCGTATACACACTGAACTCACATTTATTAACCCTTAAAGCGCATAATTACAAAATGTATATTTTTGTCGTTCACTTAACTATTTGAAGCCTCATAGATAAGCAGTGTGAACCCAGATCAGACTGCTCCTGTAGGAGCAGTCTGATCTGGGTCCACAATGTTTGCCTCCCTGCTTATGTTAAATAGACATTTTCAGATACAGTTATTTTGCTGGCGTTTTAAGGACTAAATAATGATTGAGGTTGTGGCACAAGATGATACAGTTACTTTTGAAAAAAAAACACGCCTCCTTTTCAGCTTTTACCTATGCTTAAGGTTGACCAGTCCTAATTACGCATGCATGAGGCGCCGCCTTTACAGAAAGCGAAAAGTCAAGTAATACATGGTCATTCGAGGCTAGACAGACCAAATGAGAAATCCTGTTGGGCTTATGTGTGTTTACCCGACCACCCACCCTAATCATTGTTCAAAAATGGTTCGTATGTAGATTTTAAAAGCTAAATTGCAAAAGGATTTTTAAAAGTCTCAAGAATATTTGTCTTTACATGATATACTTCTCAACTTAAGTTTAGCACAAATTTTAATATGATGTCCCACTTTGAATGAACATGAACTTTTTATTTATTGTTACATGTATCAACATGTTTGGGGATCTTGAAATTTACGTTTTTTCGTGTCTTCCAGACAAAAGGTAAACTGGTTAGGCGCCAGTAGATTGCCGTTAAATTTGATGCCATGGGCACGTCTACATCGGTATTTAAAACTTTTGATTCTAATGTCAAGCAAAAGGTCCTTAGTGATGAAAAACGTTAAAACATCAAAGTTTGATACCAGTTTATGCCACGTTTTACCGTTCCATTATGACCTTAAAATGGTATTTTTCCACTTCTTGACTTTTCAGCAAACGGAATCGAGCGGTCTGGTAATCTTTTTGATGCTACAGTGGCACAAGCACACAGAACATTATGTTAGTTGATCCTTTGAAAACGTCTTCTTTAGATAACGCTACCGCCTACATTTAGCCTCAATTCAGATTAACGTCACTTTTTTATGAATTAAATACCCAGGGACAAAATTTTATAAACGTGCCTTACCCTTAATTGTCTGTCTTTTGGCATCCTCTTAAACACGAAAACGCTTTCAATTAAGCATGCCTACACAACGAAAACAGTACTGTTTTTGACTTGTAAACGTCATTATAACAACGACGTTAGTTGTTATCAAGAGTCAGCTTTTACTTCAAATGCTCAATGGAGACGACCTTTATTTTTTTCAGAATGGCTAATTCGACCAAGCTGGAAAACAAAGGACTTTATAAAACGATGCTGTATTAATTTTGTATTGCCAATAATGCAGTTGAAACAAGTGTTTGACCCCTCTCTTGTTTAAAGTAATGAATGAAGCAGTAGAAATCCAATAAAAGTACACCAATTGCTTCCTCAACTTTATCTAATATAAAACCATAATTTCAGCAGATATTTTATAGCTTTACGCAATTTGCTCAAATAAAAATCAGTTTTTATTTATCCGTGCTAAGCTTTTGTTGAGCAGTATATTTGATGGGCTATCAGTTTCTTTCAGATACGCTGTAAAATTGAGAGATGATTTGATGTTCAATCTATGTTGTCTTTCAAACCGACGACTGCTTTGTGGCCTAAGCCTAAGCAGGGAACTACATTTAAATGGAGGGATACTGGCTGGCTGTAAATTTATTACATAAATAGGGAATAATAACAATAAAGTATACAATTCATTGACTGTAAATTTATTGTTATGAAATTCTGTCTTATGAATAAAGAGAAAGCGCTCAGGTCTGTGCTTGCCATCACACACGTATATGTTGTTAAGATAGATATTTTATGCTTTAATTAACATATAGTACAAAGAGGTAAAGACGGTTATGATGTACATGTAAGACGCTAAATACTGATGTTGAGGCATACAGACATGTACATCATAACAGTTGATAGTTCAAGGTAGTTTATCTGGTTTCCCAAATTCAGATGATTAGATGATAAATAATTTATGTTTCGTCTGAATAAAATGAAAGAAATCATAATCGATTTTAATAGAGCTGAACCAACATGCTACAGAACTAATTTTCCATACGCCAGTTCTGGCTAACAAAATGGAGCTTTTTGGTACATAGTACTACGCGTAATGCTCCTTACATACACCTGAGCCATTAATCGATTCTCAAATTTTGGCGGACTTTCCCGAATGGCTGGTACGCACATCCTCCCTCCTCTGTAAATTAAGTTCTGATGATGTGATAACTAACAAAAAAGCTTTTGTCAAAACTTCAGACCAAGTTGGCTGGGGCCCAATGAGAAAAAAAATCAAATATAGCAAGAAGTGAGCAAAGCTCACATACCCCAAGCGGTAGCCATTTGAGGTTGTAACAATTTCAGAGTAAAAACAAAATTGTTAAAGATTTCATAATTCTAAATCAAGTAGTTGCTGAGAAAACTGATGAAGAATGTCCCTATGTGTTAGAAAGGAGTGACAGAAGAAAAAGTTGAAAATTTGAAAAAAGAAGGCAAAATGAGGATAAGCATCTTAATTTTCATTTACACAATACACTTTGCCTACCTGAAGGTGTACACAAAATTGCATACTCCTAAATCAAGTAGTTGCTGAGAAACAGACAAAAATGTCCATATGTGTTATATTGGAGTGACAGAAGGAAAAGTTGAAAATTTGAGAAAGAGGGCAAAATGAGCTTAGCATTTTTATTTTCATTTACACAATACACTTAGCCTACCTGTAGAAATACACAAAATTTGAAAAACACTGACTCCAATAAGAGCTGAGAAATCTGTGACAGGAATGTTCATTGGAGAGGAAGAAAAATGACCAAATAAACTGACTGATACGTGGCCGTTTTTGTTACAAAATACAACTCATCACTATTAAACTTTGTACAAAATTTCAGAATCCTAGGTCATGTAGTTGCTTGGAAATGGATGACAGAAAAAATGTCCATATGTATTATATAGCAGTGACAGAAGAAAAAATTTAAAATTTGAAAAAAAGAAGGCAAAATAAGGATAAGCATCTTAATTTTCATTTACACAATACACTTTGATACGTGAAGGTGTATACAACATTTGATAACACTACTGTCTAGCTCTAATAGGAGCTGTGAAATCTGTGACAGAAATTTTATAGAAAAAAAAATGTACAAATAAAGAGACTGATAAGCAATATGTGGCTATATTTTCGTTTAACAATACAACTTATCACTGTCAAGCTTTGTACCGAATTTCAGAATCCTAAGTCAAGTAGTTGCGAAAAAATATTTGACAGAAAAAAAAGTTAATTTGGGAGAAAGAAAAATGAACAAATAAAGGGACTGATAAGTAGTATGCGGTTATTTTTGTTGCACAATACAACTCATCACTATCAAGTTTTGTACCAAATTTCAGAATCCTAAGTCAAGTAGTTGCTGAGAATCTTTGACAGAAAAAAAATTAAAAGTTTCATTGGAGAGAAAGAAAAATGAACAAATAAAAGGATTGATAAGCAACATGAGGCTGTTATGTTGTTACACAATACAACTCATCACTTTCAAGCTTTGTACCAATTTTCAGAATCCTAAGTCAAGTAGTCGCTGAGAAATATTTGACAGAAAAAAAAGTTAAAATTTTCATTGGATTGAAAGAAAAAATGAACAAATAAAGGGACTGATAAGCAATTTGTGACTGTTTTTTTTACACAATACAACTTATCACTATCAAGCTTTGTACCAAATTTCAGATTCATAAGTCAAATGGAAATCTTTGACAGAAAAAAAGTTAAATTTTCATTGAAGAGAAAGAAAAATGAAAAATATAAGGGGACTAATAAGAAATATGTGTGTGTTTTTTAGTTACACAATACAAGTCATCACTAACAAGCTGTGTACCACATTTCAGAGTCCTAAGTCAAGTAGTTGCTGAGAAATCTTTGACAGAAAAAAGTTAACAAACAGACAAACAGACAGACAAATAAACATAATTACAGAAAAGGAAAAAACTATATACCCCCTATATACTTCGTACCGGGGGTATATAAATAGTTAACTGGAGAGTAGCCAGGTTTGTTTTAGTATAACTTTGAAGAAGAAAATGTGGTGCATACGAATCACTGTATATAGAAAACTTCTCGGAATTGCATAACATATCTAGAGCTGACAAAGTATGGCAGCCCATTTGCGTCATATGCATACATGTGTTTAAAACATACGCTATTATCTCTGTAACGCATTATCAGATTGAATAGGAATACAACTGTGTTTTAATGGTTTTGAGCATTAGATTCAATTCATAAGTATACTGCCGTCAACTAAAAGCGACTCACTCATTATCACTGATTTCTTAGCGATGATATATAAAAATGAACACCCACGTACTGCTTCTTCATGTAGAGGCTGTGCGATGTTGGAAAATGACTTTAATTTGATATGCAGGTGACGTTTTAATCCGATGACGTCATACAGGCTCAACGTACACATGACGGCATTGTGCATCGATCGCTTATGATTTCAATTTGATTTTGCACCCAAATTGTGCCGTTAATGTTTTGCTAAACAATGAACGAATTTTTGGATCATTTTTTCAAACAGTTATGCTTGCGAGTAATAACTTTATGAAATTATGACGCCATAATAAATACTAAATAATGGTCCGTTTACGGAACTTGCCAACATTCTCGTTTTGCTTTAAGTAATGGAAAAATGATAAGGGGGGTACATTATGTAATGTATACAGAATATGCCTACATAAAATTACGTTATTTCAGATGAGCTGTAACGCCCAATGGCCAGTCGTTGGTCTACGTTAACGCCATCCAAAACGGCCGTCTGGAATACGTGCAAGATTGTGTTTCCTCAGCAATCGTCGCTGGTTAAAGACTTTTGCAAAGGATTCGTAACAATATTTTCACCCACTTTGCAGAGTCATGACATTTAAGTTTTACGGAAATGCATGGCAAAAAGGTGGGTGGGGTAAGTTGTTTTGTTCAGCTGATGCATACAAACATTGTCTGAACATTGTATATGCATTTTTGGTAAAAAAGTGACTGTTTTACAAGGATACAACACGTTATTCCTGTCAACGGATTGTGTCTGGAAGCAAAGGAAATGTGGCTAAAATCTTGTGTCGCACGAAATGGTGACCCTATCTCAAACAGAGGTCGTTTTCTCAGCCTCAAATATTACTTCCGCAATTTTGTTTTCATAAGTTGCGCTTGACTGATAAGATGTTATAATGCACTAAAATTCACAATTTTAGTCTGATCAGTCTAAGAGATATTCACGTTTATTTTTAGACGAGGCTTTTTTTTCTTGACGTCAGTATACATATGCTGCAATGTTGTTTACCATATGCAACCAGATAAAAGGTAATGTTTCGTTTTCTCCTATCTGTATTTGCCATGACTCAAGCTGGTTATTTTCACATAAGCACATCATAACATTGTTGCCTGTATTGGTGAGATTTTTAAATTGAGTCAGTGCATGAGATTTCCAACGATGTGGCATTTAGACATGTGTAGACTCAGATGAGCCACTGCAACCTCCTTTTAAGCTTAGACACTCAAGATGGTGTTCAGCCAATAGCTTAACAATCATAGAATATTCAAGCAACTAGCAAAGGCTCTGATCAGACTGCGCGTATGCGCAGGCTGATCTGAGGCTTTGCTGGCAGCACAAACCACATTGTTGGAAATCTCATGCAATGGCTCATATCTGATATGGCTGCCGTCGCCATAAGGTATGGAAACGGCTTTTTGAGCATTCCTTATCCTACTAACAGGTCACGTTTAAAGCGATTTCGAATGTAAAGTGTAAGGTACGTCCGTGTGTCTGTTTGAAAAGAAATCGAAGTAATTGGATACTTTAAGGCGGCCTTAAATATGAGCACAGAGGTTGTAAAATAGATTCGCTTGATTCAATTCATTTTTATATAGAACCGGGATACCGGGATGGTAAATATGCAAAAACACCTCGCAATGCTAAGCACTTCTTGAACGGGTACGTACGGTTTCAAAGGATGCAATAATAGACTATTCATAGGAGTAGTAGCCAATGACGTTTGGTGCGTGTGGGACGACCCACATTTTCTTTTGTTCGTGTGGGTCGACCGTGTAGGACGACCCACTTTTTTATGTTGGAACTTCTGGTATTGGTGCGTAGCGTGAAAGCTTATATGAATCTTGGGTGGTTCAGTCAATGAACTGAAAATCGGCGGTTTACCCTGTAAGCGCTACAACGTGTCATTTATATTTTTAGCACTAAATTGACAGAATGGCGCCATCTTCTTATCAAAAGATCTCCATTCTTAGCGCCATTTCTTGAAAGGGGCTTTTAGGTGCAATTTTTTTTGCTGCGGGCTTTGGTCTAATGAGTCGATTTTCTAACAAAGTAAAGTAATTACGAAATAACAAAATATACAATTCACAAAATAACTATAAAATCTTCTTCAAACAGTCACCCTGCCAAGCACGCGCTTATGCCTCGGTCACACGAGATCGCGTGATCACCGAATTGCGCGATTGGTCACGAATCTCGGAGATGTAAGACAAGGACCAGTCTTTGGGGTTTATCTACGATCTACCATTAGAATTATTGGAAAAATGCATTCTATGATTGGCTGTGATAAAATCAGAACGGTCATGTGACCCAGCTCATGAATTTATAATCTTTAACGCAAAGGAGAGCCGCGAAGGTTTGAACCTCCGCATATGATTATGAAAATAGATAAAAGGACCGATTTTGAGGAATGTATTAAACACCGTTATCATATGAGCAGACAAATATATTTTGTTTTCAAAAAGTAATTAATGAAACATTTATACTGATTGGGCATAAATGTGTACCGTCTGGCAAACAGTGAAGACCTAGACGAAATCAGGGTCTACACTGGTTGCTACTTGTATGAAAAAAAGGACCCTCAGAGAAAAAAATGTAATTTAATTTGGAAATTATAAGCTGTGACCCCTCTTTATATATAATGGACCATCCCAAAATTAATGCATCTAATCAGAAGGAAGAATCCATTAAATGCATACATGTTAAAACAAATAGAATGTCGCAAAACTGAAGAAGCCTGTTAACTTTTTATCTGCTAGTGTCAACCAAAAACAGTTTTGGATCGAGATCAGGCTTGATGTGTTTCTCGCAAACAGTTTGGATCAAGATCAGGCCCAACAAACATTGGACCTGATCTGGATCCAAACTGTTTGATACTGAAGGTATTCCTGATTTTTTTTTTTTTTTTTTTTTTTTTTTTTTTACTTTTCTGAAAAAGGTCACTTTGAAGAAAATCAGAAGGTGATGCTTTTGAAAAGTCATACAAATTTACCCAGCTGTAAAGATTTATTTTTCTTGAGTTGATTCTTGATTTTTGTAATCTTGTGCTTTAACATGTGCTCCCATTAATAATTTACACTTTCAAATCATGAACACTCCAAAGGCTTTTTGATTTTGGCTCTCTTTCAGTTCCGACATTGGTTATGCATTGATTGTAATATTAATGGAGGATGGCCTCGACCCCTATTGATCTATTATTGTTCCTACACAAAGTAGATGATAGGTTGCTGTTCCTTTTTTGTTGAATATGATATAATTGTACTATAAACCACACCACGAAAACCACACTTTTGTTATCTATGCTCCCAGCGCTCAACTATCCAGTGTGACTGTATTATTTATGTCTTGATCTGATTCTACAGCTGCGTTATACTTCAAACCGAGTCACGAAATCTCTGGTACAGCTGATCTTAGTCTATGGCGTTCGCCTTCGTGGTAAGGAAAAAAAAATCAGGGCATCTTGTCATCTCGGGGTGTTTTCAAAATTTACTGTTTCTAAAACAATCTTTTAACAATAACGAAATGTAAGTGCCAAACAGTTTGGATCGAGACCAGCCCAGAAGGTTTTATCTCAAAAGTGCAGGCTTGTCTGAGCCTTAGCTGTTCACGAAATCTCTTCCCTAGCTGCTTTAAGTATGACAGCATCAATCTAATGTTGATCATTGCGTATGTACACGCAGCACATACATCATATGTCATGGAACACTACCATCATACAAGTCGTGTTTCAGACCACGTGTCCAAGACTTCTAACAACATGTAATTAACACATAAAATATTTGTAACTGTATTACTGCCCCATTGTCTACAATAAAGTATATCAGACATTTTAGAAGATCTTGGTGCAGTTAAAGCGGAGATTTGCATAGTTGTGTCGGTATATATTTTGATATTGCTTTATTTACTGGGCTGATACCAGTCTACTATCATACATCGGTATATACATTTGACAATCTCAAAGATCTGTGACTGGTCGTATACACGTCGCAGGAATATAGGATAGTGCTGCCAAGTTTGTAAACATTGAAATCAAAACATTAGGCTTGCATATTCAACAGTCAGGTGTAGTTTTAAAACTACTATAGCTCAGTAGGTAGAATCGCTGGCAGCAGAAAATACATACAAAGTGTCCATCAAATGGGACATTTTCAAACACGAAAACGCATATGCGAGATGCCACTGAATGCATCAACGCAATAGGTTATGCATTGTTTACTGTCATTAAAGCGATTTTGAGCAACCCAAATGGTTTGGAAATGATTATGAATTATATCTTTGAATAAATAAATAAACTGATAAAAAATCGAATAACAAACAAGGTACGGTGACGGGACTAGAACTCGCAACCTCTATGACAGGGGACAAGCGATTCATCCACTATTCTACGAATTCTCCTTGTGATTGGTATGTGCATATACCATTTTAGATGTAATAAAATGCATGTATTATTCTAAGAATAGTGAGTTATATAAAAATATCTTTGTTACTGGTAAATATTATTGTAAATAAAGAATGTCAACATAGTCAAAATAACGCTGCAGGACTCTACCTGTGATCTTGGATCGCGGTCGCAGGTTTTAGGACATGTTCAAAACTCTCCGCCCCGCCCATTTTCATGCTTTTAGCTCGCACGGTGTTCTCAACTTAAATTTTGTACCACTTATACTGTCTTTTTTAAATATCCGTTTCTTTAATAAGTTAATAGACTAAATGGTAAATTAAACTACACACTAAGTAGCAACCAAATCCTTATTAAAAGTAAGTAAGGGTGCAAAGATCAGAAAATCGATACAATCAAGTACCACACCTGACCCAGGATACCAATGGGAAAGTGACAAATTCACAGTAGACACCACAAACGAGAGCCAAGAGGTCAACCCTTTCCCAGCAGGTGACCACAAAGCACATATAAACAGACGCGCACAAAGACATAGCAAACACAAGACAGAACAAAAACATAAAAGATCCACAAAAGAAGTACCGCCTTGGAACGTCATCAAAATTGAGACATTTGTTCAGTCACCTATAAAAATAGTAAGTGAGTATCAGCTGGTCAGCTGACTTAAACACACACAGTCCCTAAATTTTAAGCGGTTATCTAAGTGCACTTCTATGCAATCAGTTTAGCTGTGGCGTCTGATCTGGATCTGCACTATTTGCTTATGTCCCACAAAAAGGACGATCTGCTTATATGGCTTAATGTCGTTATTGAAAGGATTATAAATATCATGTGACAATAATTTAATGCTATATGTAAAGACTTTGATTGGACCGCGCAGAATGTGGTGTCTGATCAGGGTCTGCACTATTTGCATATGTCCCACAAAAAGGGAGCTAGGCTTATATGTATTAATGCTTTTATTGAACAAACGATAAGAAACCCATTACAATGAATTAATGCTATATGCAAAGACTTTGATTGGACTGCTCAACACCTACTTATCCATTGTGGACAGCACAGCGTATAACATGCAACATCGATCTTCGTCTCTCCCAGAATAGTTTACTTTTGATAACCATTTAGTTAACATGTCCATGTAATGATCACCCTTTTTAGCCCCACTTTTCCCTATATAAGGTGGAGTTAACAAAGGCGTTCATTACATGCTTTCAACATGTTGTTCAGGGTTTATTGTGATTTTTTTCCTTTGGTGCTATAATTATGAGGGTAGATCGTAAAGTAATAAGACTGTTTTTGTAGCTGTGCATATCGATATTTCCCTAAAATGCAGCATGTTTTCAACCAAATTAACTGCATATATTATACCCAAGTCACGATTGCGTTAGGAATGTCTTTATGGTCCTACAAACAGGTTATAAAGTTTGCTAAGTTTATAAAGCTTTGCTTTACACTTTTAGATTATCCTTTTACCCGATTTTCTTACTATTTAACCAATTCATGCATGTTGTTACCCTAAGATGATGATTACCAAACAGTGTTGACCAGCAGAGTTTCTCGGGTATTGAGGTGGTGTTAGGTTCTCGATGGAAAATAATTATATTGAGTAATGGGCACGTGGTAAATGAATAGCCTGCAACCACACGTGTTCTTAGCAATGATTAGTCAGACACAACCATGTGGTTAGGATGTACATTGTACATTTACAGAAAATGTTTCCTAGCCCTTGTTTTGGATGGTGTGTTTTAAACAAAAGATCATTAAATATGATTCTGCTGTTGTTTACAGCACCTTTTTTTGCAGTGGCAAGCTCTGTATTTAACAAATGTTAAATACAGAGCTTGCCACTGCAAAAAAAGGTGCTGTAAACAACAGCAGAATCATATTTAATGATCTTTTGTTTTAAACACACCAGCCAAAAATGAAAATTATGACCAGCGAGGGCTTGAAAATTTTTCTTTTGATGACTTTCTAAGTATAAGCTGGTCTTAAATTATATAATTAACCACAGACTATGAAATTTTGCTTCATTAACATTCATCTTACCACCATTGCTGTATATAAAATAAAATAAACAAAAAATGTTTATGTTTCATTGCAATTTAATTTGAAAACCTTTTTTGTGTGTTGTTGTTATAAACACCCCATTCATTTGGTATGTAGGGGGTCAGAGAGGACCTTTTCCCTCTCACAATTTACAAACTACATTGTTTTTATAAAACATATATTTATATACATATACATATAATAATATGCCTGTCTAGTGGTTCAGGAGAGGATCTATAGGCACAGGTAAAAGTATCTTGAAACAAATGTGCTTAATTTTGATAGACGAGATATGAATAGTTCCCTGCATAGATGTTTTTACAAGTATTAACAAAACATTTTGCAGGGTAGCAAAACTGTTCAAAGATGACATAGAAACTAGTCCATTAAATTAAAATACAAAGCTTAAAATGAATAAAGTAGCAAAAAAAGGAACAAAACATCAACAAAAATGAAAGAAAAAAGACAAAAAAAAAATATATATATAAAATCAGGTGGCGAATTAGAAGGGGCTAATAACTGCCGTTCATGCCCGTAGGGACATGATACTTCTTTTTCAAGATATGTCCCTGTAGATCATTGGAGATTATAACCATGCAATTCCAATGCTTTTAAAGTCAGCAATGCTAATTGTGGCAGGTTTATGGCATTTCACCTTCACTAAACTAAACAAATTGCCAACAAATTTAGACCCAGTTCTCTGGAGAAGCGGACAGCTCACCATCACATTTTGTAAACCATGAATATATAGATCTGTAACCAGTATTTTCCGCATTTAATGAGGCCCTCCCAGGGGTTTTCGGGAACAGGGGAAAAGGGGAATTTATTTCAGGGGAACAGGGGAACAAAGGCCAAATTTTGAGGGGAACAGGGGAACAAAGACAATATTGGGGAACAGGGAACATAAGAAAACAAGTTTTCGATTTTTGGGGGACAGGGGAACAAGCCAATTTATTTCAGGGGAACAAGAATATACTATTTGCTTTATTTATTTTATTTGTTTCATGAGCAAATTTAATTAAAATATTTAAGGATAAGATCAATTACAGCCCAACATCATGCGTATTTGTTTAACTATACATTTTCTCTTGACTCAAGTTGAGGTACCTTTCTTTTAGCCTGCTGATCAGACAAGAAATACAGTACTACAGAAAACCCTTTCAAAATCGCAGGAAACATAATTATGAAATTTTAAAGTGGAATACATACAATATATTTGAGCATCCTGGTATGATACTTTAATTCCTGGTAAAAATTAAGGGTCACACAGCTACCAGTCCTGTGTACCTACTGTTACATAGTAAACTGACAAGGGCAGGTTGGGTTCATTTTAATAACAGCATAATGATGATTTTGTCTTGCTCCTACCTAACTTCTTCTGCTTTCTACCAACAGTACAACGGAGACGCCAGCGCGGGCGGGAGTGCGCGCTTAGATAAATTCTGATTGCGACCAGCTTCTAATATGAATAGAGAATACTAGGTGAGTGTCTTTTGATATCAAGTTTACCAGGCAAGGCTTTGAGAACGCTTGTTGACATCGCGAGGCTTGCCGAGCGATTCAACATGCGTTCTCAAAGCCGAGCCTGGTAAACTTGATATCAAAATACGCGAACCTGGTATTCTATTTATCAGTTTACCCATTGTTAAAAACTCTTCGAACTAGCGATTATGACGTAATTTCTGATGTTTGTGTTGATTCAGCGTCATTAGCGACGTAATTCAAAAAGTGCAACGTCATCATGACCTGATAAAGGTAACATGCCGTGAGATAGGGAACGTTTATTAGGTTATGTTGTAACAATTCAGTTAACATTAGGGGTGACTGATAAAAGCCAATTCTCTTCAAACTAAATCAAGTTTAGAGATGTTTTAGTGGATTTTAGAGAAATAAAACACTAAAAGTGATGTTACATAAGAAAGCCAATAGCATAGAAATTTTCTCGGAGTCCACTTTTTCGACGACAATTTTTACGACAAAATGTTCCAAGTCTGATGCCCCTGCTGGACAGTGTGCATGAGCAAGCTACTCAAATCTTGCTAAATCACGCAGAAATCCGCATGATTATGAGTAACATTTACAACTTAATACCTGCCCACATCTCGATTCTTCGATAATCAGCTTCGAGTTTGTGTATATGAAAATGAAAGCAGAATTTTGATGATTTCCAGGCCGAGCAGCACATTCGTTGCCTACTGAACAAGAAAATACATGAGGCTTGTATAGGGGTTTTAGGAATACAGGATATTTGCCATTTTACTTCCAGGGATATAGGATACTATCCAGTTTACTTCCAGGGATATGGGATACTTGGTTCAATATTTTCGTTACTTCCAGGGATATTGAAAATTTAGGAAAATTAGTTATGGGGATATTTGCCCATTTATAAGGGATATTTGCCTGTTTTCTTCAAGGGATATGGGATATTTGGTACCCCCTATACAAGCCTCATACATGTTTCTTTCTACAATATCGATTCTTTCTTCAATTTCGTTTCTTTCTTTAATTTCTTTTGATATAACCCCGCTTTCTCCATATGTTCTTATTCTTCTTATTTGATAGTTTATTATGTTGTTGTCTGCTAACAATCTTTGCAGACAGTTTGGACCCAGATCAGGCCCGACCAAACGTCGGGCCTGATCTGGATTCTTGATCCAAACCGTTTGACATTCTTATAGTGTTACTTAGATAATTTTTAAAAGTTAATTTTGAAAAAAAAAATCAGCAGACGACAAAAACATGAAAAATTACCCAACTTACAAGGAATTAAAAATATTTCAGATTGATATTAAATATCAAAATTTCAAGTGTCCTATTAATATCTTAAAATTTCAGATTCTGCATATTTGGGTGTTTTTTTGTTTTTTTGTTGTTGTATTTTTGTTTGTTTGTTTTTAATTTCGCTTTGCATCTGATAGTTCAAGAACTCGGCGGCCCACGGGGAATCTGATAGTCCAAGATGTTTCTCTGACATTTCTACTTGCGAATCAAGATTATCTGAAATTTCAGTTTCTATCGTGTCTCTAAGTTTGTTTACGAGTTGTCGTGTGCCCCACTGAACTTCAATAGCAGATGTTTCTTTTTTCAATATCTTTTGATATACGTTTCTGCCTACGTTCTGACATCGCACGATGTAACATGTGCATTTATGAATATGAAGTAACCGGTACATTTAATATATTTTGGAATTAATAAATTTTTTGCTTGACACCAGGGTCGTATTCGTATATCGAAAGTGGCAACACGTGCTAGCGTCACTCATGCTCAAGGCATGCCAACACTGCATGTACCTGAGCCTCGTTGTGAGAAGCCATGTCGTCGGGGTTTGCAAACCGGTAACACACAGGGTAGGCGGCAATCAAAAACGTTAATACTATAGACGAACGTAGATCAAAAACAGTTAGAAACAGAGCTTTCGATTGCAATTTGCCGCCCGACTGGCGACAAATGTCAATCGAAAACACTGTTTCTAGCGATTTTTATCTGCATTCGTCGATTGCTAAGAGCGTTTTCGATTTGGGAGCGCAGTGGCTCAGTGGTAGAGTGCTTGACCCGAGACCGAGGGTTTCCGGGTTCGAGCCTCACCGGCGTCACTGCGTTGTGGTCCTTGAGCAAGACACATTTATTCTAGCTCAGTACTGGTTCAACCAAGGAAGACCCGTCCCTGTTTCACTGAAAGATTGTTGATGGGACGTAAAGAATCGAAACAAACAAACAAACAAACAAGATCAAATATAGTTAGAAACAGAGTTTTCGATTGTCATTTGTCGCCCGACTCGACTGACGACAAATGACAAGCGAAAACACTGTTTCTAGCGATTTTTGATCCGCGTTCGTCGATTGTAAGAGCGTTTTCGATTGCCGCCTGCCCGATGTGGGTAAGGTCAATCCAATTATTTCAGCTACAGAGACTTGTCAGAAAAATGAGATTTTGTACGTAGCAAGTTTGGCAACTATCCTTTCCACATAGAAAATAATCAAGGGTGCTGAGTAGGCTTATAAGGCTGATCTGCACATTTGCGCACTATGGCCAGGTTTCCTCGCGACAAGGCCAAAACTTCAACTATGAGTTATTTAATTAAAACTTGCAGACGACTCTTTTATTTTACTTCATTGAAACAAGAATATTGATATTTCAAGTCAATCATCAGCCAGTTATAACCGGCCAGCCTGCTACCTACATGTACACGCATGTTCTTATGTCAGTTAAATTACCTGTAATGCGCCTATCATAACAACAGTGTACACCCAGATCACACTGCTACACGCATTTTGCTTTTATCCTAAAATTTGTCAGTAATGTTAGGCAAGTTCAGCAGACGACAATTTAGACTAGCCACTAGTCTAATATATTCTTTTTATTAAATGATAATTTCATTTTAAAATAATAATTTCTTTATTCTCATTCTTTCCTCTTCGATAGCAAAATTTTTGAAAGAGAGAAGATACGAGACTAGCTATATGAAATCAAATTATACTGAATGAAAAGTCAAGTAAAATTCACAAAAACATCAAGGTCTAGGAGCTAGACTAACGACAATTGGGCCTCGTCGCCAGAAAACCTGTCTTCGGGGTTTCCGACAAAGCGAGTTTCAAACCAGTTTCCTCAGCTACAGAGACTAGCTAGAAAATTGAAATTTCACCTGTAGCAAGAATACATATGATACTTTCCAAAAATGAATTACAAAGGCGCTGGTCAGACTGCGCGTATGCGCAGGCTGGTCTGCGCCTGTGTTGTTCGCAAACCCCCGAAGACAGGTTTTCTCGCGTCGAGGCCCAATTAAGAACATTGAAAACACAGATCAGTCTGATCTAACCCTTACCCTTAGCCTCTTCACGTGCATATATGTAAGTCAGTAATTTTAGCAAATAAATGCAAAAGACGACATTTGCATGTACCTTACTTTGAGGGTTTATTTTGGATTCCGGTACACAGGTATTTTGACAAATAGTAAGTACCCAGATTATATCGCGACATTTCATCTGATTCTACAATGTTAGTTGGGATATAAATAATCCGAGTAGGGGTAGAAACATATTGACCCATAAAGCGCCAGTCACAACGAAAATCGTCTGCCTCTCTCTCTCTCTCTCTCTCTCTCTCTCTCTCTCTCTCTCTCTCTCTCTCTCTCTCTCTCTCTCTCTCTCTCTCTCTCTCTCTCTCGTCTGCTGAACTGTTTCAGAAGCATTTTTGACAAACAGTGTAGAAGTAGTAGGGAAGGATTCTTTATAAGCTACTTTTTCCTGTTGTTCCTGTTGTTCCAAGATGGCGGCCCCCATGAAAACGATTGCACAACATCTGGAAATGATGCAACGGCTATTACGGGGATATGGTGTCCACGATGACATCCGGTTCCTGTTATTGCACCACATTGCGTCAGACGGTAAAACAATAGATCTAAGATGGCCGCCGATTTCACAACATTGCGCGAGATCGAAAAAAAACAATTAATATCAGTAGCGCAACTGATCAGATTTTATGATTTATAGGTATTATATATATGATCATCGTCACAAAAAATCCAGTTTAATGTCATTGCAAAGAATTAAGAATAAAGGCGCTGATCAGCTTGCGAATTTTAGCACCTTGATCATTTGCTACTTAGATAGTATAATACCTATGGTTTCTCTTTTTAATGTAAACCATGTGTTATATTCAGCAGGCTGGTTTGAGTCTTTAATCAGTCCGAAACACCCGAGACGGTTTTCTTGCTACACTGCTGTCATTGTTGTTGAAATACTGTACACCTGAATGAACTTTAACTCATTTTAACCTTGTCTCGGATGTCATGATAATTGATGCAATCAACGAGATTGTATTTTTATCGAAAAGCTTCATGTTTTGACAGTGGGGACTCTGATCAGGCTAAATATTATTATACACTGAAGAACCATTTTAAGCCCCCTTAACCATATTGCACGGTAGCAGAGCGGGTTACAAGAGTATTTTACTATAAAAGAAAGAAAGAGGGGCAAAAATTTGTCTTGTTTGTCTATATACAGTGACTGATACTTTTCCTTTCATCAGCATATCAATTACACAGGGTAGATACCATTGCACTATGGTTTATGACTCTTTCAACAATATTTGAGTTGTATTGGGGTGGTGATGCATGTGTATATTTGGCAGATTATGTTGGTCAGACTGCATTTTAGTGAAAGTGTTTGTACAAACTCTTACGAGCCTTCGCTGCTCACTGACACAAAGTATGGATGTAGATAAAGACTCGGTCAAAAAGTCAGACCTATAGCCCCACTAGATAGCTTCGCGTAGCATGACTATACGGATACGCGATAAGTACCGTGGTTCTTTCATGATCTGGTCCCAGAAATGCTTAGGCGAGCCTACGCAAATGCGCTATCGCCCTCAGATCCTTCGCTGCTGGCATACACAAAAAATGTATGTAGATAAAGACTAGTCAGAAAACTAGTCCCCACTAGATAGCTGCGCATACACTTTTTTGTTATCGGGTTTGAAATACTGCCAACTATTGTATTGAAAGTTTATTTATATCGTTGTGCAATATCTCAATTGAAAAAAAATTGTCTTGTGTCAATAATAGGGCTCTCAAGTAACATGATATGGCTGTTTTGTTACTAAATATAGAATGACTCATCAAAATGGCTGCCAAAAGACAAAAGATCTAAGCATGACGTAGGATATCCGGTTTTTTACAAATATAAAGCAAATGAAAACGCTTTCATACTAATTTCAGTAACGCAACTGTAAAGACTACGAAAAATTATCCGCTTTATTATGGATAGAAAGGGTAGCTGTGCCACACTTCTTAGACTGCCGCTCACGCAGAATAATAAAAGAAAAATAGCAGACGTTGATGAAAACGCCAGCGATGGATACGACCAGCCTGGTCGTCTTGTGATAGACACTAGTAACAACTGTTCGGAGAACATGCCTGCTAATGTCTGGTCAGAACACTGGATGGAAACTGTTAGTGGCCGAAAAGGAGACCAACAAGAACAATTGTGCCAAATAGATCTCGGGAATCAGTGTTATGTTGTTGGTAAATTGTTTAAGGGGCAAATGTTCATACATGTAAGAAGGTATGACAGAAGAGACGATGGGACATTATTTCCAACTAAAAAGGGGATTGCTTTAAATCTTGAAAAGTGGAAGAAACTTCAATATTGTTTCTTAGAAAATGTTGACAGTGCTGTTGACCAATACCAGGATTCTAAGCCGGTGGACTTGTTTATACACTTGGGTGGAAATTATCACGTTTCTGTGAAAAGTGGATATCCCCTGGTAAACATCAGACGCTGGTTTGTTCCAGAGGGCCAGGAGACACTAACCCCAACGAAAGCTGGCATAGCCCTAACGTTTCTACAGTGGGAGAAACTAAAATCGGTTATGCTGTTAGTAGAAGAACTTTTGAACGGTGAACTGGACAATGTAAATTTCTGTGAGGAATCTCATCAGAATCAAATAGGGGCTCTGGCATGTTCAAACTGCAACCCCAATGACTTTATGAACCATTGAGAAAGAGTGACAATATATCAGCATTTACAAATATATGTCTGTTTTTCATATGTTTTAACCCATATAAGCATTGCGCCCTTTTGGCGGACATAGACAAACAGTGCAGACTCAAATCAGACACTACAGTAAGTGGCGTCTGATCAGGGTCTCATATGGTTGCTTTCAGAAGGTTCTATTAATATTTGGAAAAAATTAAAACTACCTACTGGAAAACCCATAAAATGAAAATGGACTAGTCCAAAAATGTGAAGAGTATGAAATTCTATTTTGGCTTAAATGAGTTAGAATGATGATCAATTTAACCTGTATTTTATTGTCGTATATATATGCTTACAAAAGTTACATGTAAATTGTATATATGCAAAATTGAATTAATGATATCTTATATTTTTGTTGATGTCTTATTTAGCTTGCAATAATGTAACAAGAACACGAACTCTCGAAAAGAAAATACGAATATGCGCGTTTTAATTAGTTATGACACTCACGATTTTAATGCGCAGTAAGATTCTTTTCGATATATCATGTTTTTTTGTTACAAAATATCCCCCACCCCCAAGAAAACGCTGGTCTGGCCATCACACATCACAAAATCATACTGATTATTAAACACAACAAAAACACCTTGAATAGCTTAACTCTTGGTATCAGATTGGGAACATGTATATCCGAAATAATGATGAGAGGTTATAGAATGCATTCAGACCATCTCAATCTTTTAGTCAAATATTATGCATACATCACTTTCCCAATGTAACTGAAAAAACTGTTGAAATGGTCATAAAACCACATTGAAAGAAAAAAAGTCACTGCATACTGTTGAAAGGGCCATTAACATAAGAATGAAGTCCAGAAGATCCATAACTCTGGCCTGTAAATTTATTCAGTTATTCTCATTGGAACATTAGTAAATGGAATTTCATGTTGTGCGCTCTATAAGTTAAAAATCGTTAAAGCCATTTGAAAAATCTTTGTATACTTGTAAACCACGATGAGACCATGTGTCATGCATAAGAAACATATCTCTGGCTTATATATTTTAGATTTATACCCCTTTGATTATTTTAATACAATTCTATGTCTACACAGAAGATATTTGATGAAATTTGATAATTTGTAAAGAATTATGAGAAGACATGTCATGCAAAAGAATTATAACTCTGACTTGTATCTTTTTTCGAGTTATTTCCCTTTGATCAGTTTAAACGCAATTTCGCATCTTGTCTATAATTTGAAAATCGTTCAACGATACTTTGGTGAAACTCAATACATTTTATAGGCGCGCGAGTCAACTGGTCATGCACAAGATCTATAACCCTGGTTTGTACATTTTGGGTTATGTCCCATTGATCATTTTAATTGCAATTCAATGTCCTCTCTAAAATTTGAAAACAGTTGCTGTGCAGATATGTTGATGAAACTTCATCCATATTGGAAGCATTATGTGATGATATATGATGTAGAAGAACTATTACTCTGCCTAAGATATTTCTATCCTTCCAACAACAAAATGGAGAAACATCTTATTTTCTTAATTTGGAGGAAAAAAGCAAGTTCTAATTTCACTTACATCTGGTATATACCTCATGTTCTGTTTTTAACGGCCATCTCAAGAGCATTACATTTTTATGAGGGAATCTGGCTGCAATATATTGTTTTAGGTTCTTTTAAACGTATTTTGATTACCTTTTCAGCCCTCTCAACAGTGTTTTAGTTGAATGGCACTAGTACTGGGCACGTTCATGTTATGATTAGAGGTGGTGGAGGCTATGCTGTAGTGCTTACAGCCAAAAATCACTATGTTTTGTCCTTGAGCAAGACATTTATCGGCTACATAATACTTATTCAACCCAGGAAGACAAGAAACCGTCCAGACATGACTGAAAAATTGTTAAATAGGACGTAAATAAACATAAAAAAACGAACATATAATACATATCAAGATTTTTATCAAAACTAAAATATTATTTTTCCAGAATGAAAAATACTTCTTTAAAAAGCGAAATTAGTTACTTTACATATGAAAGTTATTTTCTTCAAAAATAAATACTTTTTATTTTGACAATGAAAAACAACAAAATCGTTTGTTTGAAACGAACTGCCATATGATAAAAACATGCAAAATTAAATTGCATGCAAAGAGTTAACCCTTTAAGCCAAGACTGTTTAAGTATTTTACACCAGGGAAAGGGGCAAATACTGTAAAGCTTCTGCACTGGCTGGAGTGGACAGTGCACAGACATGGAACAGGCTGCTTCTAGTAGGTGCGCTTGAATATTAACGCAATATGTTTGTTTATCTTCGAAAAAGCTATCATTTGCCAAGTTGGGCACATGATATATGGTAAGTGTGATTACAGAATGGCTATAAAGGTTGTTTTCCCATTGTGCAGCTCTTTCTTTACACTTCTTTTGTATAATTTAGATCAAGTTGAGACATGTTTTGCTAAATATACCAATTACAACACTTTCTCACCTATAAAAGTAATATATTTTTTCAATACTTGAATCCAAAGCAGACGAATTTTCTTTCTATACAGGTAAATCTTTGGTACCCTGTTCTCTAACGTCGCACAGGTATTATCATAAAAGATGGGGTATCAAAGTCAAAGAAACAGTTTCGCTTTCCCCTATTGAATTTAACATTTAACAGAAAAAAATAGTTTTTTTTTCTTGGATCAGACAGCTTTAGAATGTGTAAAATAGATTTGCCTGCAAAATTTTGTTAATTTTATACAATAAACGTGTTGCTTGAACTCTTAGCGTCGCCTGCTGATAATGTTTGCAAACAGTTTGGATCCAGATCAGACTGAACAGAATGTCAAGCCTGATCTAGACCCGAACTGTTTGACACTTGAAAAAACATCAGCAGAAGACAAAAAGGCTTGAAACATTTCCTAGGGGCAATCGTTTAAGTGGGGGAATCCCAATATTCTAAAAATAAAACATTTGTAAAAAGAGAATTTTCATTTGTGAAAAAACTAATTTTTATTTGTAAAAAAAGTATTTTCGTTTGTAAAAAAGCATTTTTATTTGTAAAAAAAGAATTTTTATTTGTGAAAAAACTAATTTTTATTTGTAAAAAAAAGTATTTTCATTTGTGAAAAATTAATTTTTATTTGTAAAAAAAGTATTTTCGTTTGTAAAAAAGTATTTTTATTTGTAAAAAAAGAATTTTTATTTGTGAAAAAACTAATTTTTATTTGTAAAAAAAGTATTTTCGTTTGTAAAAAAAGTATTTTCATTTGTGAAAAAGCTATTTCAAGCATATCCGGAGTATATCTCCTATATTATATGTATTATATTTAATGGATACCACAAGATGAAATGGATTGGTTTGACCATAGTTATGTGACAGAATCGAGCTTCTACCCCATCTACTACTAAAAACATCATTTTAAAAGGGTTATAAGCATCAGAGCATAGCCACCACCACCTCTGGTCATAAAATGAACATGTCCTCCCAATTTTGTGTTGTCAGAAAGATCGCATTTTAGCCAGAGATATAGTTCTTCTGCACATATAATGGTTATAATATGGATGAGGTTTAGCCAAACAATCTGCTACAGTGTTTCAACATTTATAACATAACTGCACTTTAATCAACGAACGTCAGTTCCTATATTATGGAGCATATGTTAACAGGAATTACTCAAATCTGCCTACACTGTTGAGAAGTCAAAGCTTTCGCTTGCTTTGCTCTAAATAGATAAGACACTTAAATGCATAGGCACACAGCGAATTATTACACAGATTATATGGATTAAACCCATGACCCTTCCACTTTTGTTTTCAGCAAATCAGATCCTAAGAAAAAAAAGCATATGCATTTGCCCCGCCCACTTCCTTTTGTTTTCAGCCAATCAGGTGCGAGAAAGGAAATTGTATTGTTCAATTGTAAATACAATACAATTTCCTTTCTCGCACCTGATTGGCTGAAAACAAAAGGAAGTGGGCGGGGCAAATGCATATGCTTTTTTTTCTTAGGATCTGATTTGCTGAAAACAAAAGTGGAAGGGTCATGGGTTTAATCCATATAATCTGTGTAATAATTCGCTGTGTGCCTATGCATTTAAGTGTCTTATCTATTTAGAGCAAAGCAAGCGAAAGCTTTGACTTCTCAACAGTGTAGGCAGATTTGAGTAATTCCTGTTAACATATGCTCCATAATATAGGAACTGACGTTCGTTGATTAAAGTGCAGTTATGTTATAAATGTTGAAACACTGTAGCAGATTGTTTGGCTAAACCTCATCCATATTATAACCATTATATGTGCAGAAGAACTATATCTCTGGCTAAAATGCGATCTTTCTGACAACACAAAATTGGGAGGACATGTTCATTTTATGACCAGAGGTGGTGGTGGCTATGCTCTGATGCTTATAACCCTTTTAAAATGATGTTTTTAGTAGTAGATGGGGTAGAAGCTCGATTCTGTCACATAACTATGGTCAAACCAATCCATTTCATCTTGTGGTATCCATTAAATATAATACATATAATATAGGAGATATACTCCGGATATGCTTGAAATAGCTTTTTCACAAATGAAAATACTTTTTTTACAAACGAAAATACTTTTTTTACAAATAAAAATTAGTTTTTTCACAAATAAAAATTCTTTTTTTACAAATAAAAATACTTTTTTACAAACGAAAATACTTTTTTTACAAATAAAAATTAATTTTTCACAAATGAAAATACTTTTTTTTACAAATAAAAATTAGTTTTTTCACAAATAAAAATTCTTTTTTTACAAATAAAAATGCTTTTTTACAAACGAAAATACTTTTTTTACAAATAAAAATTAGTTTTTTCACAAATGAAAATTCTCTTTTTACAAATGTTTTATTTTTAGAATATTGGGATTCCCCCACTTAAACGATTGCCCCTAGGAAATGTTTCAAGCCTTTTTGTCTTCTGCTGATGTTTTTTCAAGTGTCAAACAGTTCGGGTCTAGATCAGGCTTGACATTCTGTTCAGTCTGATCTGGATCCAAACTGTTTGCAAACATTATCAGCAGGCGACGCTAAGAGTTCAAGCAACACGTTTATTGTATAAAATTAACAAAATTTTGCAGGCAAATCTATTTTACACATTCTAAAGCTGTCTGATCCAAGAAAAAAAAACTATTTTTTTCTGTTAAATGTTAAATTCAATAGGGGAAAGCGAAACTGTTTCTTTGACTTTGATACCCCATCTTTTATGATAATACCTGTGCGACGTTAGAGAACAGGGTACCAAAGATTTACCTGTATAGAAAGAAAATTCGTCTGCTTTGGATTCAAGTATTGAAAAAATATATTACTTTTATAGGTGAGAAAGTGTTGTAATTGGTATATTTAGCAAAACATGTCTCAACTTGATCTAAATTATACAAAAGAAGTGTAAAGAAAGAGCTGCACAATGGGAAAACAACCTTTATAGCCATTCTGTAATCACACTTACCATATATCATGTGCCCAACTTGGCAAATGATAGCTTTTTCGAAGATAAACAAACATATTGCGTTAATATTCAAGCGCACCTACTAGAAGCAGCCTGTTCCATGTCTGTGCGCTGTCCACTCCAGCCAGTGCAGAAGCTTTACAGTATTTGCCCCTTTCCCTGGTGTAAAATACTTAAACAGTCTTGGCTTAAAGGGTTAACTCTTTGCATGCAATTTAATTTTGCATGTTTTTATCATATGGCAGTTCGTTTCAAACAAACGATTTTGTTGTTTTTCATTGTCAAAATAAAAAGTATTCATTTTTGAAGAAAATAACTTTCATATGTAAAGTAACTAATTTCGCTTTTTAAAGAAGTATTTTTCATTCTGGAAAAATAATATTTTAGTTTTGATAAAAATCTTGATATGTATTATATGTTCGTTTTTTTATGTTTATTTACGTCCTATTTAACAATTTTTCAGTCATGTCTGGACGGTTTCTTGTCTTCCTGGGTTGAATAAGTATTATGTAGCCGATAAATGTCTTGCTCAAGGACAAAACATAGTGATTTTTGGCTGTAAGCACTACAGCATAGCCTCCACCACCTCTAATCATAACATGAACGTGCCCAGTACTAGTGCCATTCAACTAAAACACTGTTGAGAGGGCTGAAAAGGTAATCAAAATACGTTTAAAAGAACCTAAAACAATATATTGCAGCCAGATTCCCTCATAAAAATGTAATGCTCTTGAGATGGCCGTTAAAAACAGAACATGAGGTATATACCAGATGTAAGTGAAATTAGAACTTGCTTTTTTCCTCCAAATTAAGAAAATAAGATGTTTCTCCATTTTGTTGTTGGAAGGATAGAAATATCTTAGGCAGAGTAATAGTTCTTCTACATCATATATCATCACATAATGCTTCCAATATGGATGAAGTTTCATCAACATATCTGCACAGCAACTGTTTTCAAATTTTAGAGAGGACATTGAATTGCAATTAAAATGATCAATGGGACATAACCCAAAATGTACAAACCAGGGTTATAGATCTTGTGCATGACCAGTTGACTCGCGCGCCTATAAAATGTATTGAGTTTCACCAAAGTATCGTTGAACGATTTTCAAATTATAGACAAGATGCGAAATTGCGTTTAAACTGATCAAAGGGAAATAACTCGAAAAAAGATACAAGTCAGAGTTATAATTCTTTTGCATGACATGTCTTCTCATAATTCTTTACAAATTATCAAATTTCATCAAATATCTTCTGTGTAGACATAGAATTGTATTAAAATAATCAAAGGGGTATAAATCTAAAATATATAAGCCAGAGATATGTTTCTTATGCATGACACATGGTCTCATCGTGGTTTACAAGTATACAAAGATTTTTCAAATGGCTTTAACGATTTTTAACTTATAGAGCGCACAACATGAAATTCCATTTACTAATGTTCCAATGAGAATAACTGAATAAATTTACAGGCCAGAGTTATGGATCTTCTGGACTTCATTCTTATGTTAATGGCCCTTTCAACAGTATGCAGTGACTTTTTTTCTTTCAATGTGGTTTTATGACCATTTCAACAGTTTTTTCAGTTACATTGGGAAAGTGATGTATGCATAATATTTGACTAAAAGATTGAGATGGTCTGAATGCATTCTATAACCTCTCATCATTATTTCGGATATACATGTTCCCAATCTGATACCAAGAGTTAAGCTATTCAAGGTGTTTTTGTTGTGTTTAATAATCAGTATGATTTTGTGATGTGTGATGGCCAGACCAGCGTTTTCTTGGGGGTGGGGGATATTTTGTAACAAAAAAACATGATATATCGAAAAGAATCTTACTGCGCATTAAAATCGTGAGTGTCATAACTAATTAAAACGCGCATATTCGTATTTTCTTTTCGAGAGTTCGTGTTCTTGTTACATTATTGCAAGCTAAATAAGACATCAACAAAAATATAAGATATCATTAATTCAATTTTGCATATATACAATTTACATGTAACTTTTGTAAGCATATATATACGACAATAAAATACAGGTTAAATTGATCATCATTCTAACTCATTTAAGCCAAAATAGAATTTCATACTCTTCACATTTTTGGACTAGTCCATTTTCATTTTATGGGTTTTCCAGTAGGTAGTTTTAATTTTTTCCAAATATTAATAGAACCTTCTGAAAGCAACCATATGAGACCCTGATCAGACGCCACTTACTGTAGTGTCTGATTTGAGTCTGCACTGTTTGTCTATGTCCGCCAAAAGGGCGCAATGCTTATATGGGTTAAAACATATGAAAAACAGACATATATTTGTAAATGCTGATATATTGTCACTCTTTCTCAATGGTTCATAAAGTCATTGGGGTTGCAGTTTGAACATGCCAGAGCCCCTATTTGATTCTGATGAGATTCCTCACAGAAATTTACATTGTCCAGTTCACCGTTCAAAAGTTCTTCTACTAACAGCATAACCGATTTTAGTTTCTCCCACTGTAGAAACGTTAGGGCTATGCCAGCTTTCGTTGGGGTTAGTGTCTCCTGGCCCTCTGGAACAAACCAGCGTCTGATGTTTACCAGGGGATATCCACTTTTCACAGAAACGTGATAATTTCCACCCAAGTGTATAAACAAGTCCACCGGCTTAGAATCCTGGTATTGGTCAACAGCACTGTCAACATTTTCTAAGAAACAATATTGAAGTTTCTTCCACTTTTCAAGATTTAAAGCAATCCCCTTTTTAGTTGGAAATAATGTCCCATCGTCTCTTCTGTCATACCTTCTTACATGTATGAACATTTGCCCCTTAAACAATTTACCAACAACATAACACTGATTCCCGAGATCTATTTGGCACAATTGTTCTTGTTGGTCTCCTTTTCGGCCACTAACAGTTTCCATCCAGTGTTCTGACCAGACATTAGCAGGCATGTTCTCCGAACAGTTGTTACTAGTGTCTATCACAAGACGACCAGGCTGGTCGTATCCATCGCTGGCGTTTTCATCAACGTCTGCTATTTTTCTTTTATTATTCTGCGTGAGCGGCAGTCTAAGAAGTGTGGCACAGCTACCCTTTCTATCCATAATAAAGCGGATAATTTTTCGTAGTCTTTACAGTTGCGTTACTGAAATTAGTATGAAAGCGTTTTCATTTGCTTTATATTTGTAAAAAACCGGATATCCTACGTCATGCTTAGATCTTTTGTCTTTTGGCAGCCATTTTGATGAGTCATTCTATATTTAGTAACAAAACAGCCATATCATGTTACTTGAGAGCCCTATTATTGACACAAGACAATTTTTTTTCAATTGAGATATTGCACAACGATATAAATAAACTTTCAATACAATAGTTGGCAGTATTTCAAACCCGATAACAAAAAAGTGTATGCGCAGCTATCTAGTGGGGACTAGTTTTCTGACTAGTCTTTATCTACATACATTTTTTGTGTATGCCAGCAGCGAAGGATCTGAGGGCGATAGCGCATTTGCGTAGGCTCGCCTAAGCATTTCTGGGACCAGATCATGAAAGAACCACGGTACTTATCGCGTATCCGTATAGTCATGCTACGCGAAGCTATCTAGTGGGGCTATAGGTCTGACTTTTTGACCGAGTCTTTATCTACATCCATACTTTGTGTCAGTGAGCAGCGAAGGCTCGTAAGAGTTTGTACAAAAACTTTCACTAAAATGCAGTCTGACCAACATAATCTGCCAAATATACACATGCATCACCACCCCAATACAACTCAAATATTGTTGAAAGAGTCATAAACCATAGTGCAATGGTATCTACCCTGTGTAATTGATATGCTGATGAAAGGAAAAGTATCAGTCACTGTATATAGACAAACAAGACAAATTTTTGCCCCTCTTTCTTTCTTTTATAGTAAAATACTCTTGTAACCCGCTCTGCTACCGTGCAATATGGTTAAGGGGGCTTAAAATGGTTCTTCAGTGTATAATAATATTTAGCCTGATCAGAGTCCCCACTGTCAAAACATGAAGCTTTTCGATAAAAATACAATCTCGTTGATTGCATCAATTATCATGACATCCGAGACAAGGTTAAAATGAGTTAAAGTTCATTCAGGTGTACAGTATTTCAACAACAATGACAGCAGTGTAGCAAGAAAACCGTCTCGGGTGTTTCGGACTGATTAAAGACTCAAACCAGCCTGCTGAATATAACACATGGTTTACATTAAAAAGAGAAACCATAGGTATTATACTATCTAAGTAGCAAATGATCAAGGTGCTAAAATTCGCAAGCTGATCAGCGCCTTTATTCTTAATTCTTTGCAATGACATTAAACTGGATTTTTTGTGACGATGATCATATATATAATACCTATAAATCATAAAATCTGATCAGTTGCGCTACTGATATTAATTGTTTTTTTTCGATCTCGCGCAATGTTGTGAAATCGGCGGCCATCTTAGATCTATTGTTTTACCGTCTGACGCAATGTGGTGCAATAACAGGAACCGGATGTCATCGTGGACACCATATCCCCGTAATAGCCGTTGCATCATTTCCAGATGTTGTGCAATCGTTTTCATGGGGGCCGCCATCTTGGAACAACAGGAACAACAGGAAAAAGTAGCTTATAAAGAATCCTTCCCTACTACTTGTAGACCCAGAACAGACTGCTCCTGTAAGAGCAGTCTGATCTTGGCCAACACTGTTTGCTACTATTCTTACTTTAGTCAAATAATGCTAGCAGAAAATTGCTGCAGAAGCCTTCATGCGAGCTAAACAAATTTTAACAACAACAGAATCCATCCCCCTGGTGGCTGTTTTAAGGCAGTATTTCTGTTGTTGTTGATTCGTTGTTTATATGTATTTGCTCCCCTCATTTGTACTGTCGTGTCAACCAAGAGTGACAGTGACGTAACACTTTTTTTACAACTGCTAAGTAAAACACCTACGTATACACTTTACTTGAGATAGGGATACTGTCCTGCCAGCAAAGAGTGACAGTGACGACATGTTTTGTTTACAAAGTTATCAGGGACTTATAATCGATAGGTCACTTGTGTATTAATCCTATCAACAGGATAGGATAAATACACAATTGATCTGTCGATTCGCATTAGCTCAAGCGGAGTGTACAAGTTAATGTTTTACTAAACAATAGTAAACAAAACATTACGTCACTGTCACTCTTTGCTGGCACGACAGTAGGATTAATACAAAATGTGATCTATCGATTATAAGTCCCTGATATCTTTGTAAACAAAACATGACGTCACTGTCACTCTTGGCTGGCAGGACAGTAGAGGTTTCGCGTTTGAGCCTTGTTTATTATGCAGTACTTAGCATTGGCGCAGCACCCATTACGACGGTTACGCAAATGTGTAATAAAAATAGTAACATTCAAGGGAGGTAACTTGATGTGATAAAAGGGATTTTCTATACTAAAAGGAACTGCTCATAAAGGAAAGAATTCGCTTCCAGAGAGGGAGCGAATTCTTTCTTTTCAGGGAAGTTCCCATTTTGAAAAGGGACGTAATTGAAGAGAATTATTGCTTGATCCAGTAGTCTCCCTTTGATGTGCGTAACTTTTACAGCGTTCTGGCTACGCATTTGCTTAGTGTTACAAACATCTTGATGGGAAAGAAAGAGAGGCTGTCTTGTGTCTGTTAGTGTTCCGTGTCTCTTCCTAACGGTGCCATGGGTTGGTCTGCAGTGTGTGATTGTGATATTTTCTTGACCATAACAACTTACTTTTTGCATGATGTAACATTGCATCTCAGTTTATCAACCCGGCAAAACGCCAATCACAACAAAAGTGGTCAGTTTTTGTCGTCTGAAGGCTCCTCGGCAAACAGTGTAGACCGAGATCAGATGGCTCCTCTGTCTGAGCTGGTCCACAGAAGCAGCCTAATCTGGGTCCACAATGTTTACCTTTATACTTACATTTACATTAGTCAATAATATAAGCACCGACTTAAGCAGAGATCATTTTCAAATGCAGTTATTTGGCTGGCATTTTAAGGGTTAAGAAACTTCCAATGGTGTGCAAGAAAATTAAATCATTATTATCCTCGCCTTGTGATGCAAAGAAAAATCCACCCGAGAATCAACGCTAACATGAAAGATTATAAAGTTTCCTTTGAAAAGGATGGTTTGCCCAGTTTTCCTCATGAACTACTGCCCAATAATCCCTAGGAAACCATTCAAAGTGCAATATTCAAGTTTTGATAAATTTTAACCTCAGACAGGTCAAAAGTGAGATGAGTACATGAAGTAACATAAAATTGAAAGATTGGTGAAGTATCAGATTTCTGTTCAACACCAATAACACATTAAGTAATCATTCTATTTAAAATAACCACTACAGTCTGAGTAACTATTCACATGCTACTTATTAGAGTCGTCTATTCTTTGAATCTTCTGAATTCAAAAATTACCTTTAGATGCACTAATTTAGCATGTATTCTTATCTGATTGGAGATATTATGACCCCTATGTGGGGTTGGGGGACTTCAGGCCATGCTTAGTGAAAGCTCTGTAACTCCCATTGACCAAAATACACTTTAGGTGTAAACTGGCACACAGAGGTAGTACTTGGTTAGGTAAATGTTTTATATTTTGCTACTACTCTATCTACTGGTCTGATACCAGTCTAAAAAGCAGCAGGCAAAAATAAAAGCTCATCTATCAGATACGTGATATTTTGTCTTTAAATTAAAACAATATTTCACGATCCAATCTGTTCAACACATGTACTGCTTTTTGTATTAGCGGAATGGAATTTAAATAAAAATGGAATTGAAGTCAGCAATTGTGTTTTTGTTGTTGTGATGTTCATGATTTTTTATGTGTTAAATGGGGGTACCACTGAGAGAGTTTGCTCCTTAATCAGTTTGTTAAGATTTTGTGTACATATTTTTCGAGCTAGTTATAAATACAAAGTCATAAACTAAGTCCTAAATATTGAATTACAGATGAAATCAACTGACAGTAATATGCACGACCCACGTTAAATGTTTGCTAATTAGAATTAAAAATTAGGTATTTAAAGGTTCTGTATTTGAAAACAATGTTCGGGTAGTCGAACTCAACATATATATCAAGGTGGACGAATAGCCGTTCTGAAATAGGTTCGGTGCGAAAGTGGGTTCCGTACCGATGCAGTGTTTGGATAGCTGAACTAAAAGATTCATCGTGAGTTTACAACCTTGGCTTAAGAGTATATATCGCTTGGTTATTTAAATTAACGGTTTCAAGGAACACAGACACAATTATCCCTGAAGTAAGTTCAGACAATATATGGGAGTAACCAGATAATGTCTGTCCTTTAGTTTTATGAACAAACAAAACTGCCTTTTCTTACTAACGTGACAGATAAAATATTGGACAGTTGGTGAAAGCAAACAAAGAAAGATTATCTCATTTCCTGTGGATAGGATTAATACACAAGTGATCTATCGATTATGAGTTCCTGATAACTTTGTAAACAAAACATGACGTCACTGTCACTCTTGGCCGGCAGGATAGTAAGCCTCTGCTCGCAGGAAGGCAGGGAAAATCCCCACATGACTGAAAGGACGGTAAAGCAGCAATACACAAGCGAAACAGCATATCACTGACCAAAATAATGGTAGGCTCAAATCGTCTACACATGCGCGCATATTACAGTGTATAATGGCCAATAAGCGCACAGCACATACCTTATAAACAAATATCATATCCGATTTCCTTGTATATTTCCAATACGAATTGAACTTTGTTTCCCTCAGAAATACTTTTGCTACATGTAGCATATGTATAAATTTTCCATAACTTGTTTCTTCTCACAATAACCCTTTAAGCACCGGCAAACAATGTATCTAAAATGTCGTCTGCTGTAGTCGTCTGCTGCAAATAATTGCCTAACATTATTGACTGATTTTAGTATAAATGCAAACTGTGTGAAACCAGATCAGACTGCTCCCTGAGCAGTCTGATCTGGGTCAATACTATTTTTCATAGCAGCTTTTTAAAACATTTTAGTGGACGAGGGCCGTCTTTAATAGTCAACATTTTTCAGTCATGTCGGGACCTTTCACGGTTTTGAACAAGTTCTAAGCAGAGGATGATGTGTCTTGCTCAAGGACAAAAAAAGTGGCTCCGGTGATGCTTGAACCAGTGGCCCTTCAATATCAAGCCGAAAACTCTAACACTGAGTTACATATTCAGTCGCTCAAAATTGACTTGAAATTTGAGATGACACCCTATCTTATTTGCAGGTGGTGCGTTAAAGGTGTAAACCTCCACGAGTATACAAAATATGAAACCTGCGCAATTCTAATTTTGCACAGGTTTCATATTTAGTGCATTCCCTGAGAGATTGCAACAGCAAATTAGAACTATAACGTACATTTAAAGATGCTAAGTTTTGTAAAAACATAGGTTTAGATAAACAAAAAAAGGAAAATATTTTCTTACCTACAACTTTTAGCATATGTTTTGGGTGCTTAAAAGAATCGTCTCATTGAGACGGTTCTTTTGAGTACCCACAACATATGTTTTGGGTGAGAAATAAAAAAAATATTTGTTTGGGTTTACACACTCTTAACTAAAGGCCAGTAAAATGCTGTAAGCTCTTTTTCGGAAGTATTGGTAGAGAACATCTGGATTTACACAGCTCTATTGAATAGAATGGAAATTTGACTGTATGTTTAGGCAATTTTGATCTTTATTGTAGAAAAAAATGCAATTTTGTCGTCAACCGCGGTCCTCAGTTTGAATAATCACAATCTATAATGCAATCTATAATGGCAGGTTACTATGATGTCACCTTACCAGGTCGTGGTGGTGGTGATGGCGGTCGTGGCGGCGGCGGCGGCGGCGATGCCTATAAAATGGTAAATAAAATGCTTAATGGAGCTATCAGATGACTTAAGGCAAGCTCCAAATACCATTATCAGACGACTTGTTTTGCGACAGTATCTTTTTCGCGTGTCACAGTTCCATATTTCAATATCTAAGATTATTGCGAAAGAATGTCCGTTTTCCCTAGTTTTCTAGGAAATATTGCGTATATCAAATGCGTAATATGCAAATAAGATGGGCGCGGCTTAACAATCTGCCACAAAATGGATCCTCCTCTAGACCACGTTGCTCGTTTCTCGGCTTATCGGAATGCATTGCTTCCGTATTTTAAGGCTCGAATATTCGACAGAAACTTTAATCTGACTTGCGACTTTGACTACCTTTGGTATGTTAACTTATTATTACTTTTGAAAATTTTCAGGGTTTCTTATAATTTTTTCGTAAATTTATAGAACTTGTGAGATGGCAATACTTCAACTTACTAGTCAATTTGCTTAAGTGTTAATAATATGCAAGGCTTGACTGTTGGACTAAGTCATACTTTAGATAAACACAATTTTTGAGCATAAAATTGTAAATATTTTCTTACCCATCAGTTTTAACATATGTATTGAGTGCTCTAAAGAACCGTCTCATTGAGACGGTTCTTTTGAGTACCCACAACATATGTTTTGGTCGAGAAGTAAGAAAAATAATTTTCTGCTTCGCACTCTTAACTAAAGGCCTCTGATACTGAATACGATTTAAAAAAAAAAAAAAAAAAAAAAAAAAGATTATTAATATTATTCAGGAAACACCACAATCACACACTGCAAACCAACCAACGGCACCGCGAGGAAGGGCCACATAACACCAACAATCACAAGATAGCAGGAAGGCAAACAACGTAAAGTAACTAACTTTCTCTATCCTATCAAGATGATTGCAAAAAGCTTCTACGGTTTATATCTAAGTTATTGTATGATTTGTGCGTCTGTACGGAAAAATAATCTACAAGCAAAGACGACGAGCGAAACTCGTAGATTATCTACCCGTGCAGATGTACATACAATGTTATAACTTTCTTATTTTACCAGCAAACATATGCAGGTTGTGTATTGTGGGACATTTGATGTAAAACATTTAAATATCAAATATGCAATAGCATCACTTTTATGCCCAGTTTACACATTCACGGACTGGACGCCGGATTAGCCACGGATACAATCAGGCATCCTTCGTGGCTAGTCCGTATTGGTCCGTAGCTTTCCGTATTACATCCGTAATCATACGTAGTAGTACTTAATCATACGTATATATAGTGCATCCGTATTGGACTACTGAAATTGGTATTTCCGGGATCATCCGTGAGATTTGAACCGCAGTAGAACCGGCGAGGTGATCCGTGAATGTGTGACCTGGGCATAAGCGCTAAACATAAAAAGTATCTGTGAAACTTTTATACCACTAGTACAACAAACTGCTACCGATGCTGTTACCATGGCTACAGGTAGCAACTGTAACCAGTAATACATGTACTAGACTGGACCCTGTCAGCATGGTCAGTATTCTTTTTTTTTTTTCTTTTTACATATTTTATAAGCGCCTCTTTAATCCAAGCGCATTTGTTAACCCATCTGTTCAGCCTTGGGAACTTAAGGGTTTTTCTGGCAATATAAGTTGTTTATTAAAGAGGTACTTATTAAACTTGCATACTCATTAGAATATGCTCCAATGAGACGGCTCTTTTGAGGGTCAACAGTACATTTTTAAATTTTATTGATAAGAAAATAACCACAATTTAACGCTGTACATAGGATTTGTTTGTTCGTTTGTTTGTTTGTTCGTTTGTTTGTTCGTTCGTTCGTTCGTTCGGTTTTTTTTTGGCTTGTTTGTTTGTTGCTTTACGTCCCAGTAAATAGCTATGGTCATGGGGGACGGTCAGTTTACATAACCACATTTTTTGGGGCGAGCTTGAACAAGCCGTTTACCAATAATTCGTGCAACAACCCTACTTGAATGAATCAGCGGAAGAGAGGAGAATGACCATAGAAATTACTTCATGATCAATCTCCACGAAAGTATGAGACCTGGACATAGGATTTGGACAAGATGTCTTTTTATGTTGTCCTGGGGAAGCAAACCCTTTAGTAGCTCATAGCCTATTAAAATATACATGTAAAAAGTAGTATTACATAATCGATAACCCAGGTCCCATGGTTATTTTTTTTTTGTGCTCAGCTTACCTGAGTACAAAATATAACCTGCTTATAAATGTTAAAATGCCAACAATTGTTGGCATTTTAACATTAAATAGCAGGGTAAATACACCATCTGAGTGTATTAACCAATATAAACCTAGCGTCGTTTTTGTCGGACATAGACATACAGCAAAGAACTAGATCAGACACCGCAGAACGCGGCGTCTGATCAGGACCTCCTCTGTTTGCTCACAGAATGTTCTATAAGAATTTGAATAAAACTGAAAGATAACCCAACACCCTAAAATTTGAAATAAACTCGTCCTACTGAATAAGTCGGCTTTAAAGGGTTAAGCAGGAAAAAAAACTTTACTTTTCAGTATTTTTATGAGCAGTTGAAATCTCATGCTCAGTTGAGTTGAGCATGAAAAAAGTTTTATACCCCCGAGATCAGCCCGTGAGTTTTAAAAAAACTTTTTTCATGCTAAACTCAGCTGAGCACAATATTTACACTGCTGATAACTGTTAAAATGCCAACAATTGTTCTCATTTTAACATTTATAAGAATGATAGATCCAACATTTGAGAGACTTAAACCAAGGAACTTCTTTACTTTTCGGTATTTTAGTTTTTATCAGCAGCTGAAATTTCATGCTCAGAAGAGTTGAGTATGCAAAAAAAGTTAAATACCCCGAGACCAGGTGTGGTGAATTCCGTTTCTCTTTATAAAGCAGTAGTACATGTACCAATAACGTCATTATAATAACTATTGCCCCGACGACAAGAAAATGCAATAGCACATGGCATGCAAAGCGTTAACCTTTTGTACATGTATACTGGAAACGCCTTAAAGACATATAGTACTGTCCAATAGAGATCATTAAAGGATTAACTGATAAGGGAGAGTTTCAGTATTTCACAAAATTAATGGGGCCTCAAGAGGGGACTTTCAATACATGTATAGAACACAATTTCATTCACTAAGATAAAGATCAATATTTTATCATAAAATATCTAATCCCTTCATGGGACCCTTTTATTGCCCCTGTAAGGAAGTCATAATCACCTCATTATGACTGTCCTTTTGATCTGCCCAGTTTGACCCCTGGAGAGAGTCATAATGAGTGGTACCAGTATTATTGCTCAAATTTTTACCTCTTTACCGGGTACTATTATAGACAGTGAGGACCCAAATTAAATGCCGCATCGTGCGCAATTTCATCAGGGTTTACACTGGTCCATAGGGTTATGGTAAAAAGAGCTTCATGCAAAAAGTACAATATTATTTCAAAAGTATAACCTGACAGACCTAGATATACACAATTGAGCATCCCAAGTCTATTGTATCAAATCAATAGGAAAATACACAATAAGTGTACAAAGGGTTAAAGACATAAAAAATTTAGCAATAATACTGGTATCACTCATTATGACACTCCCCAGGGGTCATACTGGGCAGATCAAAAGGACAGTGATAATGAGGTGATTATGACTTCCTTACAGGGGCAATAAAGTGGTCCCATGAAGGGATTAGGTAATTTATGATAAAATATTGTTCTTTATCTTAGTGAAAGAAATTGTGTTGTATACAGGTAATTCCCCACTTGAGGCCCCTTTGAACTTTGTGAGATATTGAGACTGTCCCTTATCAGTTAATCCTTTAATGATCTCTATTGGACAATAATATGTGCCTTAAAATTAAATTAGCAAATGGATGAGATTTCAAACAATGTGGTATAAGCGACTAGCAAAGCCTCAGATCAGCCTGCGCATATGCGCAGTCTGATCAGACCCTTTGCTAGTTGCTTGAGTATTGTATGATTGTTAAGCTACTGACTGAACACCATTTTGAGTTTCTAAGCTTGAAAGGAGACTGTAGAGGCTGTTTTGAGTTTACACATGTCAAAATGGTACATTGTTGAAATCTAATGCACTAAATCAAATTGCATTATATTTCATACTAAGAATTAAACATTGAAGTAACCATGCGTCTTTGGGCCATGCTGAGCCCGTGTTGCCTATAATTTCAGACTAAGAATTAAACATTGAAGTAACCATGCGTCTTTGGGCCATGCTGACCCTGTGTTGCCTGGTAGTGATCAGTGTGTGTTCTATGAATATAGATGCTAGCGATAGGTTCGACGCTCAGAGCATTAGTGACGTGCTGAATAGAGCAAAACGTCAGACAGAAATTAGAGGTAGGCCAGATAGCAATACAGTAAAACCTGTCTTAAGCCGTCACTCAAAATTAGACAAAACAAAAGTCTTAAAGACAAATGGAATAGCTTAATTAAGGTCGAACGTATTGCAGAATGCTCTCTTGAGCATTCTGCAATACTTTTGACCTGCATTAACCGATAATCGGTCTTGAAATCCAATTTTGGTCTTCTTTTGGAGTGGCCGCTTAAGACAGGTTTTACTGTACTTGTTTTTGTTTGTTTGGTTTAATGCGTAATGTCCCAGTCAACAGCTATGGTCATGTCGGCACGGTCAGTTCACTTAACCGCACTTTTTTCCTAGGCAAGCTGACGGAATTTACTGGATCTTCTGCAAAAAGCTGTCTTTAACTTCATACGCGGATCACGAAAGTTTCGTCAGGCGAGCGGGTTCCAGGTCCAAAGTTTTGACATTTTTTGTTTGTTAATGTGTGCTTGTTTGTTTGTGCTTCTTTTTCGTTTTCATTTTGTGTGTTTTTAAGTTTTCAACTTACTTCATAGAGGGAAAAGGGGGTACCAAAGTCCAGTGTAAAAAAAGCGGACCATGAAATAGAGGATCTTACATGAGTGCTTATGTTTTATTCAATTTATTAAACGAGTTGGGGAAAAGTGATAAAAAATCGAGGCTTGCCGAGCATTTTATCGCAACGAGTATAATCTTTCCCTACTAGTGCGACTTTGTCGTCTGCTGATACATGTAACGGCTGCAAACAGATTTGGACCCATCAGACACGAAAAAATGTAGGTCTTGATCTGGATCCAAACCATTTGATACTCGGATAGTGATCCTGAAAAAAATTTGGAAAAGAAAGTCAGCAGACATATCACAAGCGTGAAAAAATCCCAGAATGCAAAGAGATTAGAACCGTCTCAGCGATACGATTCTTTTCATCATCCTCAACATACTTTTTGGTATGAAATATTGAAATAATTATTAAGTTGAATTCAGATAAAATACATATAATGTATTACTACATATTCCCCCAACCGTATGTTCATCCAAACTGTAATATATTTGAGCTTAATGATTTCAACATCGACAAAATAAATTTAAAAGTACAAACATCCCGGCCAGCATGTCAACTCAGGCCAATGTCGGCCATTCTCAGGCCATTGTCGGCCATTCTCAGGCCATTGGCGGCCAATGGCCTTACGCTGGGGTGCCGAGGGTGACCCGCTTTAATATACTTACTGGGAACACCCCTGAAGAAAGTAAGTAGAAAAGAACCAATTTTGTTGTATTTATATAATACGCTGGTTCTTTGCATTTCGCGCTTATACTAGTCGCATGATCAGTAAAAACATGCCAACTACTTTTTTACTCAAACAACTGAACTGAATTACTGATATGAGCCGCAGCATGAGATTTCCAACAATGTGGTATGTGCCACCAGCAAAGACTCAGACCAGCCTGCGCATACGCGCAGTCTGGTCAGATCATTGGCTAGTTGCTGGAATATTCTATGACTCTAAGGCTACTGGCCAAACACCATTTGGAGTTTCTAAGCTTAAAAGGAGGCTGCACAGACTCGTCTGAGACTACACTTGTCAAAATGCCACATCGTTGGAAACCACATGTCACGTCTCATATGCTTACTGGCAACGCCTCTAATGAAAGTGCAATAGAAGTCAAATCGAAAAAATTGTTGTATCCTTATAACAGACCCAAAGCAAATAGACCCAAAGCAAATAGCAACAACAACAGATAACCCCTTCTATATGTTTTGAGCTATAAGGAGTCTACGAGATAGTTAAAATATGCCGACTAAATTTGCTAAATCATTGACTGAGTTACTGATATTGTATTCTTTTACAGATGGCCCTCCAGAAGTACCAAACCCAGGTAGGCACAATATTGCAGGATTACAGATAAGCTGTCCTAGTTGTTTTCTAATCTCTCAACAAGCAGCCTACTGAATACTGTGAAACACTTATTATTTGGCGGGTATTTTGATGTAAAAATAAAAAAAATCTTTGAAAATATAACACCGCGAAATACTCTTTCGAAAAAAATGAGTATGATCAGGAAATACCACAATTACAAACTACAGACAAAACGTGTGGCGCCACGAGGAATACCCACACAACAATCACGAAACACCAGGAAGACAAACTAAGCAGACCAACCAGCTCTCTCTTCCCCATCAAAACTACTGCAAAACTAGTATTGGACACAAAGTAACGCACAACAAAACAAAGAATGATTACAGAACCCCACAATGGGAGCAACAATCAACTACGAATCTGATAAACAATGTAAGCATTAAATGGACACGCATTCTTAGTATGTTTTATTCCATATGTCAAAAAAAAAGAATCGTAGAGTATGTCTTAAGGTAGAAAAAACACGTCTTAAAAGGTGTTACTATTAAAGGAAAGGATATGCTCCCATCCTTTCCTTTAGAAGCAGCTCTTTCTTATGAGAATCGAAAATGCATTAAGTTTAGAAACCGCCTTTGTCGTCTGCTGATACATGTAACGGCTGCAAACAGATTTGGACCCATCAGACACGAAAAAATGTAGGTCCTGATCTGGATCCAAACCATTTGATACTCGGATTGTGATCCTGAAAAAAAATGGAAAAGAAAGTCAGCAGACAACAACATAAGCGTGAAAAAAAATCCCAGTACGCAAAGAGATATAAGGACCGTCTCCTCATCCTCAACATACCTTTTGATATAAAATATTGAAATATTGATTAAGTTGAATCAGATAAAATACATGTTATGTTTGTTTGTTTGATTTGATTCTTTACGTCCACTCAACAATCTTTCAGTTATGCGGGACGGTCTTCCTGGGTTGAACCAGTACTAAGCTAGGATAAATGTGTCTTGCTCAAGGACCACAACGCAGTGACGCCGGTGAGGCTCGAACCCGCGGCCCTTCGGTCTCGAGTAAAGCACTCTACCACTGAGCCACTGCGCTCCCTTACATATAATGTAATACTACATATTCCCCCAACCGTATGTTCATCCAAACTGTAATATATTTGAGCTTAATGATTTCAACATCGACTAAATAAATTTAAAAGTACAAACATCCCGGCCAGCATGTCATCTCAGGCCAATGTCGGCCATTCTCAAGCCATTGTCGGCCATTAAGCCATTGTCGGCCAATGGCCTTACGCTGGGGTGCCGAGGGTGGCTCGCTTTAATATACTTACTGGGAACACCCCTGAAGAAAGTAAGTAGAAAAGAACCAATTTTGTTCTTTTTATATAAACGCTGGTTCTTTGCACTTCGCGCTTATACTGCATGATCAGTAAAACATGCCAACTACTTTTTTACTCAAACAACTGAACTGAATGACCGATATGAGCCGCAGCATGAGATTTCCAACAATGTGGTATGTGCCACCAGCAAAGACTCAGACCAGCCTGCGCATACGCGCAGTCTGATCAGAGCCTTTGCTTGTTGCCGGAATATTCTATGACTCTAAGGCTACTGGCCAAACACCATTTGGAGTTTCTAAGCTTAAAGGGAGGCTGCACAGACTCGTCTGAGACTACACTTGTCAAAATGCCACATCGTTGGAAACCACATGTCACGTCTCATATGCTTACTGGCAACGCCTCTAATGAAAGTGCAATAGAAGTAAAATCGAAAAAATTGTTGTATCCTTATAACAGACCCAAAGCAAATAGACCCAAAGCAAATAGCAACAACAACAGATAACCCCTTCTATATGTTTTGAGCTATAAGGAGTCTACGGGATAGTTAAAATATGCCGACTAAATTTGCTAAATCATTGACTGAGTTACTGATATTGTATTCTTTTACAGATGGCCCTCCAGAAATACCAAACCAAGGTAGGCGCAATATTGCAGGATTACAGATAAGCTGTCCTAGTTGTTTTCTAATCTCTCAACAAGCAGCCTACTGAATACTGTGAAACACTTATTATTTGGCGGGTATTTTGATGTAAAAATGAAAAAAATCTTTGAAAATATAACACCGCGAAATACTCTTTCGAAAAAAATGAGTATGATCAGGAAATACCACAATTACAAACTACAGACAAAACGTGTGGCGCCACGAGGAATACCCACACAACAATCACGAAACACCAGGAAGACAAACTAAGCAGACCAACCAGCTCTCTCTTCCCCATCAAAACTACTGCAAAACTAGTATTGGACACAAAGTAACGCACAACAAAACAAAGAATGATTACAGAACCCCACAATGGGAGCAACAATCAGCTACGAATCTGATAAACAATGTAAGCATTAAATGGACACGCATTCTTAGTATGTTTTATTCCATATGTCAAAAAAAAGAATCGTAGAGTATGTCTTAAGGTAGAAAAAACACGTCTTAAAAGGTGTTACTATTAAAGGAAAGGATATGCTCCCATCCTTTCCTTTAGAAGCAGCTCTTTCTTATGAGAATCGAAAATGCATTAAGTTTAGAAACCGCCTTTGTCGTCTGCTGATACATGTAACACTTGCAAACAGATTTGGACCCATCAGACACTGAAAAAATGTAGGTCTTGATCTGGATCCAAACCATTTGATACTCGGATTGTGATCCTGAAAAAAAATGGAAAAGAAGTCAGCAGACAACAACACAAGCGTGAAAAAAATCCCAGTATGCAAAGAGATATAAGGACCGTCTCCTCATCCTCAGCATACCTTTTTATAAGGACCGTCTCCTCATCCTCAACATACCTTTTGATATGAAATATTGAAATATTGATTAAGTTGAATTCAGATAAAATACATGTAATGTAATACTACATATTCCACCAACCCTATATTCATCCCCACTGTCATATATTTAAGAAATAGATCAGCTCCAGCAGTGAATTGTTGAGTAATAATTCACTGTTTGGAGGTCAGTTGTAAAGAAGATCAAATCACGAGCGCGCAGCGCGAGTGATTTATCTTTGTACAACTGACCGACAAATTTCTATTTCGATTCTAACACACAATAAACGACAAAACACATTCGAAGACTTCAGCTTATTCCAGCTTTCCGCCATTGCACTAAAGAACTCCCGCCAATACTTAGACTACGTCGCATACGTTTACATGTAATTGTAACGTCTTTCAAGCGTAAAAACGACGTTACACCGTCTAACGCCATGAATGACGTCATTTTCCAGTGACGTCAGCTATCATACACTTTAGCAGTGAATTATTGTCCGATATATCACAGTTTGAAACCGTTGGCTCTATAGGCGAGGTGTGTTAGAATTGAGCTTAATGTTTTTTTGTCTGCAGTTTGCGATTGTGGCATTTCCTGATCATACTCACTTACTAATAAATTTAACTAAATACATTTAAAAGTACAAACAACTCAGCCAGCATGTCAACTCGGGTCATTGTCGGCCAATGGCCTTACGCTGTGCCAATGGTGACCCGCTTTAATATATTTACTGGGAACACCCCTTAAGAAAGAAGATAGATAAGAACCAATTTGGTTGTATTTATATAAAACGCTGGTTCCTTGCATTTCACGCTCGCGCGAGTCGCATACGAGGGTTAGTCAAAAATAACTGAGCCCTACCTTATAACATTTAATTCAAGTAAAAAGGGCACATATTTAAATGATATTTCATCGCGGTTATATGTCATCTATTCAATAACCTAATTTATATCTGTTGGTAGGCTTTATATACTGGTTGCTAGGCAACCGAACATGACCTGTCGAACGGGTGCGTTCACGCTATAATACATCAATATCTAAGTGTTGCCATGGAAACGATAATGCCAATGTAATGCTGCATCCACTGTCCTTTGATACCTATTACATGTACCCACTCAGTGCCACAGAAAAGAAAACAACTGATCCCAAATTATAGATGCTGTGGTAGTTTGATTTCAGAGTTTAGCAAATTTGTACGTGCCTCAAGTCCTATAATTTACCCCACCCTCATTCATATTAACACAATTTTAATAGCAAACATAAAATGATAGCCTAATAATGCTTTTGCAGTACTATATACACAAACAAACCCTCAGACATATTAAATTCCTTGTTTGGAATAAATGGCTCTGTTTCCATGGCAACACACTCCTCATGTATTTGAAAATTAGTGAAATTTTGACCTATTTTGTTGCTAGGCAACGCATCCAATCAGTGTACAACTAAACATTTACGAACCAAGTATAATGAAAAGACAATATAACATATGTTATTCAAATAAATGTCAAATATGTCTTTCTCAAAAACTATCCAGCCCACAAGCTTTTTTAAGACACACTGTATATTCCTGGTGGCGGAGATCATGAACGCATCGCTCTGACTGGCGATCTTTAGTTGCCTAGCAACCATAACAGAAGCTTCACCGGGGTAATTATTTTGGGTCAAAACATCTATGACATGTTATACTTGTAAAAGATAATAACATTTCTTGTCTACAATTTGAGGCTAAGTTATAATGAGGGAGGGCTCAGTTATTTTTGACTAACCCTCGTATACAGTTTAAACATGCCAACTACTTTTGTTCTCAAACAACTGAACTGAATTACTTTTGTGAGCCGCAACATGACATTTCCAACAATGTGGTATGTGCGACCAGCAAAGGCTCAGACCAGCCTGCGCATACGCGCAGTCTGATAAGAGCCTTTGCTAGTCGCTTGAATATCCTATGACTCTAATGCTACTGGCCAAACATCCTTTGGAGTTCCTAAGCTAAAAAGGAGGCTGCCCAGGCTGGTCTGAGTCTACATTGTCAAAATGCCACATTGTTAGAAATCACATGTCATGGCTCTTATGCCTACTGGCAACGCCTCTAATGAAAGTGCAAAAGAAGTAAAATAGAAAAATATGTTGTATCCTACATGTAATAACAGATCCCAAGCAAATATCAACTACAACAGATAACCAATTTCATGTGTTTTGAGATATAAGGGACCTACGGGATAGTTAAAATATGCCAACTAAATTTGCCTAAACATTGACTGAATAACTGATATTGTATTCTTTTACAGATGGCGCTCCAGATCCAAATGATGAACCAGAACAAGCAGGTAGGAGCAATACTGCAGGATTACAGATAAGCTTTCCTAGAAGTTTTCTAATCTCTCAACAAGCAGCCTACGGAATACTGTGAAACACTTGTTAATTGGCCAGTATTTTGACCATAAAATTACAAATCATTGAAAATGTCAGATTGTGAAATACTCTTTCTAATTCCGAAATACATAGTGATTATGATCAGTAAATACCGCAATCACAAACTGCAGACAAACCTGTGGCACCGCGAGGAAGAGCCGCACAACAATCACGAGACACCAGGAAGACAAAGCAAAGCAACCAGCTTTCTCTTCCCCATCAAGACGATTGCGAATCTAGAATGGACACAAAGTAACGCAAAACAAAACAATGAGCAATTACAGAATCCCACAATGGGAGCAACAATCAACTGCGAAACAGATAAACATTGTAAGCAATAATGGACATGCATTCTACCCTTTTTCAAATAGCCTGGATAGAAATAACAAACCAAGGTACAACACCCACTTGGAATGTACCAATTTAATTTTGAAAACAAATATAGGCATTGTGAATACCAATTGTTAGAAGTATATAATTGAATATACATTCATTGAATAATCAACGCCAGGAAAATCACTTCCAGTGACTCCGTTAATACATGACGCGACGTCAGCCTCCAAATTGCGTTATTCACATTTTGGGCGTAAACAAAAAAGACCCAAAAGTCTGTTTAGATGTTTTTGTTTGCAAGTAGATCCACTGTCATTTTGCCACTAGTTTGACAGTTGTGAGACAACAACTAACACTGCACTAACGCGAACAACGTCCCTATGTAGACTAAATATGGCTTAGTCCGACAAAGCTTGACGTAAAATGTTTAATTGCGCATTTCTACACTCCTAGTGTTATACACAATACTGAATGTCATCCATCCTACAAGCCAACACACATGCAAAACGTCATCAAAATCCTCTAAAAATTGACGTTGCACCATTGACGTCATCTTTGACCGCATCACCAGCAATTGTTTGCAATGTGATCTTTTTTTTTAAATTATGGTTCATTCGTTGGTGCGAGTATTATATAACATTCAGTTCAACACAGGTACTCTTAGTTATGTGTTTTCAAGCTTTTATAGATTGACGTTTATACAATAGAACGTTGATACCTATGCTCCGTTGATGTAAACGACCCGCTACACGAGCAAGAAATCTTCTTGCTACGACCTTGTCATAAGTTTGCATCAGTAAAAGAAGGATTCATTGAATGTCTCGATTTATACACAAGTCAAAATGACGCTAGTGACGTCACCTCGTGACGCTAAAGCTGCTTTTAAGGCAAGATGACTATTCAAGACTATCGAGTTAGAGATCTTTACAATTTATGCACTGCAAAATGCGTGAATAAGGCTTTTGAAAATTCTGCCACATTCGATGGCTTGTTGTGTGACTTTCAGTTAAATGCTTCCAGCACGGGCCATCAGTGATCATTCCATTTTAAAGAGTTAGTAACTTGCGGAATTGTAACAGCAATTAAAGATAAAGTCATTTATGTAAGTGGTGCGTTTTCATTGGACATGGGTATATAAATGTAACTAGCTTCATAACTTTCTTCACGTATATGCTACAGGAAAAAATTATACATTTCTGGAAAGACCTACATTGTATCGCCTTTAGACTGGCCTTAGACATAAAGAAACACGCAATGCATGTATATTCCGCCAGCTACAGATATTTTTTTGTTTGTTTGTTTGATTTGATTCTTTACGTCTCATCAAGTTGTAGCCAATACTTGACAGTGCATTATACACTTAAAAGCAATAAGATATATCAAGTCATAAAAGCAGGAAAAAATTATTTCAAAAAAGTGAATCATTTTGCCCAGGTCTCCCCTAGTCAACCTTTGATGTGCGTAACATTGTTAGCGTTCTGGCTACGTCATTGGTGACGCACAGGGAGGGACGGAGTAAACTATAAATGGCTTCAATGGATGCAGTAATTTGGCACAAACGACTAACATATGAATGACTTAGGATGCCCTTAAAAGCAAATACTCGCTTATAAGGTTGTATACGGTATAAACAGGGTGGTCCAAAATACCTAATACCATTTTTGCGTCTTGTAATTGTTCCATACATCGCTCGATTTTAAATATCAATATGCATAATAAATCTAGAGATTTCCAAGTGACACAGAAATGTTAATGAATCTCACCAATCAAGATTTGTATGAGAAATTTTCCTTTACAGCTGGTGCTGATCGCGAGGAAGTCAGGGCGGAAGCCTCTGCTGTTGACGCTGATATTAAAGAAGCCCAATCGGACGACACACAAAAGCTATTGCCAGACGAAGTGCAGAAAGCAGGTGAGTACTAATTGAATACTTTCAGGCATCCAGATACATGAGATTAGAGTACGTATTGGAAAATTAGTTTTCTTATCTCTCATCCAAAGCATATGTTGTGGGTACTCCAAAAGAACCGTCTCAATGAGACGGTTCTTTTGAGCACTCAAAACATATGTTTAGATTGATAGGTAAGATAAAAGAAATACATTATTAGTCTGTCTTTCTTTCTTTCTATGGCTATACTGGCTCGCTCTACTAGGAACATTATATGCCAAGGGTCAAAAGTACAATGCCTCCTTAAAGATAAGTATTTCCATAGGTACGAATGATTTTTAGGACACAAAAATAACATTTCGTAAGGAAGAAAGCAAGTAAAGCCTTTTTTAAGGTAACTACATTTAGCACATACAAAATAAGTACATATAATAGCTAACCTTCCATGAGGCCCGTCTTAGAATAAAACTTTTCTTATGTATTCTATGAACGGCAGTGACATTTTCGACCAAATGTACTGCACAGAGCCATGCAATGTATCAAACATTTAAAATATCGTGTTGAAATGTCAATTATCATTATGACGTCGCGTCTGGGGGTGAAATAACACCATTCAATAAAATTGATAAACCACTAGTGGTTTACATAATTTAGGGAAACGTTATGAAATATTGCTTTTAACGTCACGCATATAACAAAATCCTAACTTTTTTACGCCAAAAATATGATTTCAAAATAAGTTTATAGTCATGTAATTAATAGAATCCAACATTCGTGCTCCTGTATTTTGAATTTATTAAGCTCGTTGCGAAAATGAGATAAAAATGATCGTCGTTTAACAAATTCAATCAAACATGAGCACTCATGTTAGATCATCTATTACTTACCTTAGGTAGTACATCCCTTTAAAGAGGCATTTTGATTTTTGGCCCAGGCCCCATTTCATGCTCAACTCAACTGAGCTTGAAATTTCAACTGCTTGTAAAAACTAAATACTGACATTTGAAGGAGTGTATTGCTCTTAATCTCTCAGCTGTATTTATCATACTAGTAAATTTTAAAATGCCAGCAATGTCCGCATTTCAACATTTATGAGCATGATCAATTTTGCGCTCAGTTGAGCTGAGCATTAAAATGTTTTAAAACCTCGTGGCCAGGTCTCTCATATTATACCACCCTTACCAACTTTAGCACGAAATTTCTCGTGATGTGCAAGGTCTACACTGATGTAGGTGGTATAAATTAGTTATACCATGTTTGTCCACCTGTACGTAAGATAATCCACTCGCTAAAGCTCGTGGATTATCTCCACGTACAGGCGGACAACCCATGGTATAACTATTACATAGTTTCTTATTTGTATCTAGGTTCTTTTCACTTGAAGTTATACAACAATGAAACGAAGACTAATTTATGTCTGCTTATGCCTTGCCCTCACACGCAAAACTAGCCTCTTACATTAACTGCCCGAGGTCACAAATGCTGTTTTTTCTGTTATGTTTAAATTCCAGCAACTTCTTAGACATGCTAAAGCTAAAAAATATAGGTTAATTTATTAAGAAAATGTACATGTATATGCATTTAGAGTCCTGCAGCGTTATGCTGGCGTCTGCTACAAACTGCATATTCTAAATTTAAATTTATGTCAACTTGCTAAGAATAATAGTTTATAATTGTGAATTTTCGTTTCAATCGATAAAGGCAATAAGATTTAATAGTATTTCCGCGACCTTTCTGATCACCCCTCATATTTATAATAAATGTAAAATCATCATCATCATCAGCATCATATTCTCTTGCAAAAGTAACTTGAAGCACTTCGGGCTTCACTTGCTTTACAAGCGACCCTAAGTATTCATGATTCCATGAACATTTCAAAAATTGAATTCGTTTCTTAAATTCAACATATGTACATGTAAATATACACTTGCAATTATTTTCTCATTTAGATTCTGCACGAGAGGCGATTCAGGCTGTCGTGAAAGAATTACAGGCGTCAGGTAAGTTTCCAATGGCGTCTTAGATGGATTGTAATCTCGTGATCAATAAGGTTTGGTCCTGGTTAGATTTGAATGTTACTTTTATTGCTTTTACGCTGCAAAAACACCCAACAAACAGATTTGTCTGTGCGTACATGTGGTACTTCCGAAGTAGTTAGGTTAACACAATGAAATCCGCATTCAAACAGTCTACTTTAACAAACTGTAGTACGTTATTATTGAGGCACTGTATGGGGACCCCTGGTATTCCATATCCTTTCAAATATTTTGAAAAGCATCCCATATCCATGGAAAACGGCAAACATTACCAAAACGTCACTCAAATTCAACAAGTTGTGTATCGCAATATCCAAAAAAAAATACTTCGAATTTTAACAAAAGTACCCTATATCACATTAACTATTTGGTCATTATCCCTATATCCATAAAAACCCTTCTATGGCCTCATTAATATCTGCTCAGGATTATAAGAATTTATCACGAGTGTAAGGATGGAATAAAATATCAATCCTGAGGATCTGGGATTGGCATCACAAGGCTTACCGATTTTCTATCCCACCCTCACTCAAATAGACGGCGCGCACAGTATTGGCGTACAAAACGTAACGTCGAATTGTAACGTAGCGACGCTAGTTTCTTTCTTCTTCTCCTTATATTTAGTTGGACGTCTTGCTTCTGGAGAGACTTTCATTCGCCGGCAAAATATATATCAAAACCGTTGTCTAGCTTTTAAACATCAATACAGGTCAGAATCAGTTTTTCTAACTTAGTATACACGCATACACAACAGAACTGAGAACGGAAGCTTATTCTCAAATCCCTCGTTTGACGTTTCTTTGTTTAACGTCATTTTTACCGCCGGTAACAAAATTTAAGACTGGGGTAAATGTTCACATTTGTTTTATCTTTCGGCGAATAAACTTCATATACCGCAATTATAAGTAAGTAAGCAAAGTACATTGTAGAGATATAATTTTCTAGTGAGATTCATTGTCAACGTTAAAGCTATGCTAAAATTTCAAGAGTATGTGTATTTATTTTAATGAAAATTGTGTTTTGGTAACAAATTTTAAGACTTGGGATTTTGTTGAACATTTTTAAATCGAAAGCGGCAATGCAAATATTTTTCGATTAACTTTCACAACGGAAAAAGTACATTTTAAACAAATAAATATTTTGTCAATTAAACGCCATCAAGATTACAAAATTGCTTACCGAAGAGACCATGACTGTATTTTTCGCGCGTTTTTTGTCATGAGTTACAGATTTTATTTTTCAAATCTTAACTTTCTGAGGCGTCGTTATAGAGAAATATACAACAAACTGGATATGCCGTTGAAGGGTGACGTTTCAGTTTTGACGTAGACGAAATCCAGTAATAATTGACGTCAAAATGGCGTTGAAATACGCATTTGCGTATGCCTACTTCAGCGCTATTGTTACAGAGTTACAGAGATTTACTCCCAAATTTTAATTTCTTAGGCTCTCCTTTAACTGTTTTGATAAATAAAAACTAAGAATCAATAAACTCTTAAAAAGGCAAGCGTACACCTCTAGTTTCAAAACAAAAATATGATCAGAACATCAAAAATCGGTTCCTGTAAGCAGAAAAATGCAAAAACCCGTTCTGTACTTCAATACTGTGCGCGACGTCTTAATGATTTTTTTTTTCTTGCTCACCACCAGTACCGCATTTTAAGTTGGAAGTGCATGAACACGGCTTCCATAAAATCCTAATTCGCTGAGATGCGACATGATGACGTCATTTTAACATTATAATGACGTCACGGATCGACGTGCAGCCAGCGTGCGGCCGACGTGCGGCTGCTCGATTTTTATTTTTCCCACAACTTTGATCTTCTTTACAACTGACCTTCAAACAGTGCTAGAGCTTATCTGTTTCTTAAATAATGTAATCACTTACTGTAAAACATATAACATTTGCCGCATCAAAATTTGGTGCTAATTTACTGACATATTGGCATATCATTATAGTTATCTCGTAGATCTCAGCCGTTGATTTATCCAAGCACCAGAATAAACCGGTAAGACGGGGATAATGGATAAAATGATCTAAACACTAAAAGTCACCAACACCAATGTACAAAATAACACACAGTGAGTGGTCAATCAAAGTTAACTTAGGCAGTGAATCAGTTTTATTGCCTTTCAATTGTTTTTATTCGCATAGGAGCTACTCTTTATGGAAAAAATACTGTAAATTCGGAAATTTTTGCAAAGGTTTTACTTTCGCTAATTTTCGCGGATGCGGAGTTTAGTGAAAATAAAATCCTCGCAATATGGCAAAATCACTTTGTCAGTTTAACTGATAAAAGTAAATTATTTCCAAGTAGCTAATTTTAAACATTACAAATATGTTTTACCGCTAATCACCAGAATAAAATTCGCGCGCAAAATGATCCTAATATACAGTATGTTCCCTGATATCTCCAAGGTCACAGGTCAAGTTCATGTGATTTATCCTTCTCTCCTTTAGTATATAGTACCCCCGCATCACCATTGAGGATTTGTTTTCCTCGAAGTTGACATTTCTCTGTCTAAAAGCTAGTTTATTGATACAAATACAAACATGCAAGATGTGTGTCCATTTAATTCTTATTGAAATGTGTAACCTGGAACTCTGTTTTGCGGTCTCAAATTTTGGCGATTTTAGTTTTTATCACCAAAAGTTACAAATACATGTATAAATAACCACCAAAAAAATTAACTAAGTGTTTCACAGTTCGAAAAAATAACTTAAATGTTTGTAGGGTCATGGTAATATACACGCTATAGGTTCGGTTCAAAGTGTGTGAACACATGATTATCGTGCATACACGGATTAAAAGATAAGAAACGAACAGCCGCACGTTGTTCGCACGTCATTCCGTGACGTCACTGTAATCTTAAAATAACGTCACCACGTCGCATCTCAGCGTTTTCACGGTTTTCTGAAAGCCATCTGCATGTTGTTTTTTTTTTTCTAATATAAGTTGTCGTACTAAGTGGTGAGTAAGAAAGAGAATCCATTCGTATTCGTATGAGGATGGGATAGAAAAAAACTTCCCTCGCAACCACTGTTTGTTTTCACTCTGCAAACCTCGTGATGCCAAACGGATGGATTTCTCTATCCCACACTCACACTCATGACAGATTCTTATAATCCATCTCTTGTTGTTAAGAAATGTTTCTGAGAGGATGTTCATGAGAAAAAAGCAATCTGAAAATTTTGGCTGGATTCCAGAATCAAGTCTCGGTTGTATATAGAGGATCTTACATGAGTGCTCATGTTTTATTGAATTTATTAAACGAGTTGGGAAAAAGAGATGAAATGCGAGGCTTGCCGAGCATTTTATCTCTTTTTCGCAACGAGTTTAATATATTCAATAATACAAGAGCACGAGTGTTAGATTCTATTTATCATATGACATTAAGATATTTTTGAAATCTCATTGCTGCCGTAAAACGTTATAATTTTGATATTATGTACGCAACGTTGTTATGGACGTAATAACGTTTCCCGAAAATCGATAAACCACTAGTGGTTTATCGATTTTATTGCATGGCGTTATTTCACTCCCAGACGCGACGTCATATGATAAACTGTGGTTAAACCATCACGGCAATTTGGGTTTCGTCACTTATTCCAGTGTTAAAGTAACTTTCTCATCATGTTTTACTTCTTCACTTAATCACAGATAAACGCCCCCAATTGAGTTTTGTTCATCAGATTCACATTCAATTTGTATCTTTTAGTTTTGAAATTATATGAAATGAATTATATGATATCTTAACGTTTGACGCTTGCACTGGATGATGCAAACAATTAGCGTTTTAATGTCTCCGAGAAGACCTTCGGGCTTCACAGACATTAAAAAGCCTAATGCTTTGCATCATCCAGTGCAAGCTAAAAATCTGCATTTCAATTCTTAAATGATCATTTAATATGATGCCTTATACATGTAAAGACAGGGCTTAGCCATTATGGAATACATGGTATATAATAGCCATGGAATACACAACATATAATTATTTCAAAGAAATGCATGATATATGGCTCAAAGTATGAGGTCATCCTTAAATTGTTATTGCTGTACCTGGCAGAGTAGGCTTGGAAAATGCTCATTCGGTTTGATTTTTTTAATTAAGAGACAGGCCATTTGGTTTCTTTTGGGGGCAGGGGCTGATTTTTTTCCAACATCTTAAACTAGATATTTTTAGAGACTTTAGTGAAAGCATTTATTTTAACCATAAAAAGTATTTTTTTATACAATTGCAATTAGCGCCTATACGCTTGAACATCAATTAAGTACATGTATATAACTAATAGGCATTCTTCGAAAAAAAAGTGCTAATTACCTAAAGAGCAGGTGTGTAGGTAGCCCTGTGTGAATGTGTAGCTACACTGTCGCTAGGGGGTCCTGGGGCATGCTCCCCCAGAAAAAGATGACCAAAATGGTGCAATCTGGGAGCCCCAAAGTATGTTATTACACACCAAAAAAATGGCAATTTAAAAACCTAATTGCCATAATTCACTCTTAGAATAATCTGGAAGAGCATATTAGTACGAAATAAAACACATTCAGCATTTACAAGCCCCCCAGAAGCAGAAGAATTTATTTTAAAAAATCAAACAAATGGAGGCTTTTCCTTCATTTGTTTCTTGCTTTTTGGCAGGGCTCCCTAAATCCCTAAAACTATGGGCTTGCACCCTAGATCCCCTTAAATAACTACCAGTGCTCCCCACCTCCCTGAAAATAAATAGCCATTCTCCCCAGATCCTCAAAACCCATTGGAGCCCCATAATACACGTATATCTATGTTGAAAACTACCTATATAAGATAATACATTGAACACTAACCTATTTTCCTGGTATATCTCTTTGCATGCCAGCGGATAATTTTGCCGTCTGTCAATAGCCTTTTTTAAACAGTTCTGAACCCAGATGAAGACCAACAGAATAACGGTCTTGATCTGGATCCAAACTGTTTGACACTCGGATAGTGGCCTCGTGTGATTTATTTGTAAAACATAATTTTGAAAAAAGTCAGCAGACGAAAATAAAAAAGAACACTTACCTAGCATGCAAACAGTTAGTACAGGACGTTTGCAAAGGAATGTGTCCTGGGTCAGGTGAGGTACTTGATTGTATCGATTCCTGATCTTTGTACCCTTACTTACTTTAAATAACAGTGAAGTTTTTTCGTATGAAAAATGCATAAACCTTACTATTTTCTCTTTTAATCTGTATGTACTATATTAACTAGCATAGAATACAAAGCAATTAAGGATGTTGGTGGTAGAGAACTTCTTTACTGTCATTCATTTCTTGTTCGGTAGATAGGCATTGTATGTGCTAAGGTGGGGGTATTTGAGCTGCTGATCATAATTCCCCCTTTGTGCCAGCAATCTTCTTCTAGTCTAGTCCCATACAATGTGTAAAATATGGTAACACATATACAGGCAAAAGCTTTTGCTGGCACACGGGCGGGGGGGGGGGAATGGTATTTTAAAAAATGTTTTCTGATTTCTATATATTTTAATGTAAAACTGATTGTTCTACCCAAAATTTTACATCTTTGGAGCATTTAATATCGAAAATTGATGTACTCAGGTCAGAGTAGGTCGACGTTGAAAGGGACGATTAACAAATTTTTATTTTTACTAAAAAAACATAGGCATTAGCCCATGGCAAGTGCTAATGATCTTTATTACACTATTCATAAGAAATATCCGTGAGAAAACTTTCATGGAAAAAGAATACTTCTATAATTTCTGATATTTGCACAGTTTAGGATAATATGAATTTATTAAACTCGTCGCAAAAAAGCGATAAAATTCTCGGCATGCCTCGTATTTTATCACTTTTCCTCAACTCGTTTAATAAATTAAATAAAACATGAGCACTTAAAACAGATGTAAGATCATCTATATATCCTTATTTATAGGAGAAAAAATGTCTATGTATTCGAAATATCTTTTCTGCAGAAGACGACGAAATGAAAGAGGAATTGAAAGCTGCAGAGGCTACTGCGGCTGATTTTGCTAATATTCCTCAGCAAGCAGCTCAGGATCTTAGAGCCACGTCCTCCCGCAGGATTAATCCATACTACTACTATGGTTATAGGCGTCATTGTCCGTGCGAGCCCCAGTGCTGCGATACCAGGGTATTGACGGTAAACACGGACTACCGTAATCCAGGAACATACAACGCGGATAATGTGATTGGGGAGTGTCTAATTGACCCATATCGGTGGCCAACTACATGGAAGAATCCTTGCTACAGGAGTGCACTGCTAAAGGTAAGGTATTTCAAAATAGGTGAAATGGGAAAGTTTTAAGATTTTGATACTTACTGCATAATCAAACAGTTAAGGCTCAGACGAGCGTGTGCATCAGCACAATTTGTCACAAACGTGGAGGCACACACACACACACACACACACACACACACACACACACACACACACATGCGCGTGCGTGCACATAAAGAGAGAGAGAGAGAGAATTCTTTATACAAATTAAGGCTCTTGCCAAAATTGAGGTATCTTAAACCAGTCGATAGCTACATAAACACGACACGTTATGAGGGTGAAAACATCTGAACTGCCTTGGCCAATTATGTGGAATCAGACCTCGGATGTACATTGAGGGTCTACGTTGATAACGTGACGCTGACGTAACAGAAACTATGCCAACGCAATAACAAATGTAATTACAGCAAAACAAAAACGGTTACAATATTCCGCCATAAACATTGATATAAATGAAGTGTATGTGTGTTTCAATGGGCGCATTGCATTTGCACACCTTCTTGTTACTTGCGATATCTTTTGCGCACTGTTTTGCGATTTCAATTGCGCACTATTTTCACACCCCAATCAGAGTTATTTAGTGATCAGTGGCCATGAGACGAAGATATTAACAGGTAATTGTACAGGTGGGGAAAAATTAAGTCAATGGCATTTTCATTGGTGAGTCGTTTAAATATTGATCATAGTTCTTTCTTCAAATGAGCAAAGTACATGGATTATGCAATAGACATTATGTAAGACATAATTCAACTGTTGAACCTACGACCGTTCACATAGTCTTTGAATTAGCTATTCATACGGTGCTTTGAGAAGCTATTCCATCAGCTACCGTCAGCATCGGGGAAAGTCCGCCGCAATTAGAGAATCAAATCATGGCTCGGGTGTATGTAAGGACCATTACGCGTAGTACTATGTACCAAAAAAGCTCCTTTTTGTCAGCGGGAACTGGCGGTTGGAAAATTAGTTCTGTAGCAAGTGGGTTCAGCTCTATCAAAATTGATTAATCTGATTATCCGGAAAGTTTAAACGGCAGAATAAATGAAGTTTATGTTTTTCAATAAAATATCGCTATAGTGGTATTTTATGAAAAAACAAAAACTTCATTTAAGCCATTTGTTTTGCTGCAATCATACTTGTTATTGTGTTAACATGGTTTCTGTAATGTCACGCTATATAACGTCAGCGTCACGCTATCACCTGCGTTATCATAGTAGATCCTCGATATACATCCGTGGTCTGATTTCATGTTGCTACCATCCAGTGTTGCAGATTTCACTTGGGACAAGCATGGTGGCGGAAGATCAAAACTATCTGACTTTGACCTCATAACAAAGACAACCAGAGTGAAATTGGAAAATGGCTTAAAAGTGTTTTAGTTTTGCACATTAGGGAACCTACAGAAGTTGAGGATTGTTTCACAGAGGATATTATGTCAGACTGCACTGACGACCAGAACTACAATAAATTTGCTCACTTGAGAAATGTGTGACATTTGACTCAAAGTTAACTCCAGACATGTGGGGTGGTATTCTCTCAGAAGCAAATATAACTTATATTTGCACAGTATTGTCACACGCTCACTTTAAGGAACAGATCTACACATCTTATCCAGCCATTTTTATATTTAACGAGTTGTATCTAGCTGTTACAACTTTCGACTACATTCATTACCTCAAATTGAGTTTAATGAGGTGTGAAAAAGGTGCGCAAATGATATGCAGAATCGTACGCAAATGAAGGAATCAAAGTGCGCAAAATATATACTGAAGTGCACAAATGAAAAGCGCCGATTTTAATAAAAAATATCGCTTTATTAATAGCTTTGGTGATATTTTCTTAAAAAAAAAACATAAACTTCATGCATTTGTTTCCATATATTTTCAATATGACTGAACACACATGCTACCGGCTAATAAAATGCAGCTTTTTCAAACAAAGTACTACGCCTTACTTACATCCAAGGCTTGATGGTAGAGCAAAAATGAGCGAAAATTGACCAATAACCCCTCCCCACCTGTAAATATGGAAAACGACCGTATGAATGATACAGCAAGATGTTGAAGCTTCTCGGATCGCCGGAATTACTTTTCAAAGAGAGGCAGTGGTGTTAAAAATTGGTGAAAACTTCAAGTTAAGAACTGAAATTGCAAATTTCTGAAATCCATTTGTAGCAGCAGATACATGACACCAGCAAAGAAACGCTGAAAAATGATCATTGATACTAATATAATCATACCCTGATTTTATTGTGAAGTTAAAGTCAGAAATGAAATGCCTTTATTTTTGGGTGAAAATCAGTGTTTTTTATAAAAAAATAAATCCAATTTTTGAAATCTAACTATTAAAATTTTAAAATTTATAGTTATTATTTACCTTTTTTTCCAATTTGATGCTGCAATATAGAACTTGCATATATCTTGTCGTGTATGCTTATAGAACCCACCAACTATTTTCGCACTTTACCTTAATATCTGACATTTTATTAATCATGTATATTTTGGGAAATTCATTTATTGCAATTACTTGTATAACTTGGCATTATCATATTAAGAAAATGACGTATATATAGTAAATATTTCAAATGAAAACGGCATTTATTATGTACTATGACATCATATCAAGTATTGATACACAATATCATAAGGACCAAGTGACCCTAAATCTCTCACATGAGTTTTGTTTAAAACGACTTATCTATAGGTAGCTATAGGTATCTATTGGAAACTGGCCACGCTCCTAGTGACTCATCAGTTGGGTCATTTTTGGCCCCAGAGCCACAACTTGAGCAAATTTAAATGTGGTCTACTGGTTTGATGTTACATGTTAAATATCAAGGCCCTATGCTTATTGGTTTTAGACAAGAAGATTGCTTTATGTTTTCACTATGCAAGTCTATGTAAAAACAGTGAGTATGACCATGAAATGCCACAATCACACACTGCAGGCCAACACACAGCGCACTGTGAGGAAGAGTCAAAGAACAATAAAAGCCACATGAACTCTGTGACCGCCAGAATCGGGCCATTTTGACCACAGAACCACATCTCGGTAGAGTACCACAAGGTGATGCTACAGACCAAATATCAAAAACTTTCTGACACGAATATTTTAATGTATTTTTATATAACCTATACATAAATTATGGGACCTCCGGGGCGGCCCCATTTTTGGGGCCAGGGCCATAATTTGAACAAACTTAGTAGAAGTCTACTACGCGATACTTCATGCCAAATATAGCCTGTAGGCCTTGTGGTTTCATATACTAGTAATTGTAAGCCTACGTAAAACATGTGACGCCGAGGTGTGGCCATGATTTGAACAAACCTGGTAGAGGTCTATAAGGTGACACAACAGATATCACAGGTCTACGCCCGGAAGTCTATGCCTTGAAGGTTCAGACAAGAAGATATCTTTATATTTTCCCAAGAGAAGCCTATATTAAACATATGAACTGACAGAACGGGACCATTTTAAGTCCCAGTGTCCTTACTTGAATACAATTTGCAGAGGCCTACTAGGTGATGCTACAGGCTCTAGGCCTTGTTGTTTCAGACAAGAAGATGTTTTCTTTATTTTACCAATATTAGCCTATGTTAGACATGTGACCCCCAGGATCGTGCCATTTTTATTCCTAGGCCAGAATTTGAACAAACTTGGTAGAGGTATACTAGGTTTTGCTACATACCAAATACCAATACTCTAGGCATTGTGGTTTCAGACAAGAGTATGATTTTAAGGTTTCATTTTGAAAAATATAGTTTAACCCACGAGCCCAGAATTGCAATGCCTCCTTAAAGCTAAGGAAGACTTAAGTTAAGTATTGATATTTAAAAATGCTTCATTAAATGTTTAATACATTGCAAGGATCGATGTTACTGGTGGTCACAGATGTCATTGTGAAACAAATGTAACTATTTTGATTTTTAATCTGTTTGAAACGTTATTTTTCGCATCCTGGAAAATCAATGCTTAACTTAAGTCTTCCTTTACTTTAAGGAGGCATTGTAATTCAGGGTCATGGTAGTTACATGGTTGTAATACAATTTTTTATCATATGACGTCGCGTCTGGGAGTAAAATAACGCCATGCAATAAAATCGATACTAGTGGTTTATAGATTTACGGGAAACGTTATGACGTCCATAACAACATTGCGTACATAATGACAAAATTATAACGTTTTTACGCCAGAAATCAGATTTCAAAGTAATCTTAATGTTCTATGATAAATAGAATCTAACATTCGTGCTCTTGTATTATTGAATTTATTAAACTCGTTGCAAAAAAAGAGATAAAATGCTCGACAAGCCTCGCATTTTATCTCTTTTCCCCAACTCGTTTAATAAATTCAATAAAACATGAGCACTCATGTAAGATCCTCTACATATATCTTTTGCAGTTTAAATTCGATAAAATATCCCGCTACCCGTGTCCTGGATTGTGCACCAATAGCGGAATGTGTGGAAGGCGCCTACTCCGATTAAAATTTACCCTTTCGTCGTACCCTTACTCTAGATCATTGTTCCCTGGCATTATGCTACACATTGGCGACAGCCGGACTAATTATCCTGCAAGTAAGTTATACACAAATTAGGGGATAACTGTATTCAAAATTTTCATTTGAGGAGGTATACGATATACGGTCGGAAATTTAGTATTTTGATTTCCGAACGTATATCGGACGATATACCTCCCCAAATGAAAATTTTGAATATGGTTATCCTCATTCTAATGCACTTCTGCAGTCTCGTCTCAAATTCGAGCGTGGCAAGCCGCATAAAGCCGCACGTCATCCAACGAAATGTGACGTAATTAGTGACGTCAAACTATTTCCGGCAGGATATCGCAGAATATACTGTCGCAAATTTTTTGACGTTATCCAATCAGACGTCGCGTTATAAAATCAAGTGCACTAGAATAACTAATGTACTAAAATTGATAACATGCACTGAGGGGATCCACACCCCACCCCAACACATACACACTGGTTAGTTGCAAGTAGCTATAGATTTCCTTTAGATCAATATTTTCCTGAAATCAACAATGGTTTCTGATTGCGATGGTATTCGCATCTTTGACCTAAGTATGTGACTCCCTTATAACTACAGTACTTAGATATTATCTGACATCAATACTGATGCACGTTGCGATTGTCTTGGATACTTTGACCTAGGTAAGTTACCCCGAATTACAGTTGATTCAAAGATGCATGATAATAGGACTAAACTATTTTAATTGAAACAGATAAGTCACGGTAAATATCTGGCTGCAGTCAAGACAATTTATGATATATACCTGTATAAAGTACCCATTACCTGAACTAGTCCATTTTTGTTTACAACGATTCTCATCTATCTTTTGAATCCACTGTACTAGAGAACATATTATCAAAGTTTCCTGACACCAACAATGGTGTGTGTTGGTGATTGTCTTAGAATCTTTAGCCTTGGTAAGTTACCTCTTATTACTAGTGAAAATAGAATAAATGTTTTCCTGACACCAACAGTGGTGTGTTTTGGCGATAGTCTTTGGAAACTAAGGTGCAAGTAAGTTACCCCTAATTACTACAGAACATAGAATTGATGTTTCCCTGACACCAACTATGGTGTGTGTTGGTGATATAGGCGCAATGCTGAAATTCTTTTTTTAAACCCTACCTCATCGTCCTAAAGGATAAACATGTCTCAAATGCAAGATAACTGTATCTTCTTTATTTCTGATTGAACTGTATGCGTTGGCAATTATTTGGTACCATCAGTGGTTGTCTAAAATAATTTCCAGCTGAGATTTAAGTAACTTTGTGGGTACAGCCGCTTATTTATTTTACAATTTTGTTTACATTCCTAATGTATTCATTCATTTATGCGAATTAAATAACTAGCATACTTGACTGCTGGATGAAACTGCTATGTCTAACCTTGATTTTTTATGACTTTTGTTCTATAAAAACAGTTTCTGCTGAGATATAGATAATTTTAGAGACATACCCAACCCTTTTAAAGCACATTATTCATTACCATGGAAACCACGTAATTTCACAAAGTCCAAATGGGGTTATTTTCAGGGCAATACTTTTACCTTTTCAAAATTGTCCCACAAAACGATTTGACGCGCATGAGTAGACAACTTGCCCTGAGGGTGAAAGGTTTGTCTAATTTGAACCTGAGGTAATAAGGACTTTACTTGCTTTTATTTTGAATATATAGATAATGTACCACATTTTGTGGGTATTGCTAAGAAGTATGGATATAATAATGACACTAATATCAAAGCAACTTATTGATTATCAAAATCATTTCTTGTAATGGAGAACAGTGGCTCAGTGGTAGAGTGCTTGACTCGAGACCGAGGGGCCGCGAGTTTGAGCCTCACTGGCGTTACTGGGTTGTGGTCCTTGAGCAAGACGCATTTATCCTGCCTTAGTACTGGTTCAACCAAGGAAGACCCATCCCTACATAACTGAAAGAGTGTTGATGGGACGTAAAGAATTAAATAAAACAAAACAAACAAACAAAATAATTTCTTGTTTTTCATTTTAAAAGCTTGTAACTAGTCAAAAATAGTGCTACGGATGAAACATTCACTAGGATAGCTAAACACTAGATAAACAAAAAATAAGCGAGTATAACCAGATAAACAACAGTCAACCTACTGCATCATTAGGAAGAGCCACAGAACATTCAGAGCCACAAGCCACAAGCAACCATCTCTCTCTTCCTAGCTAGAGTATTATCAAAAACAGAAAGTAAACAAAGTAATGTAAAGCAAAACAAAAACCAACAAAGAACCCACAAAAAAATGAGGTACCTAAAACAATGAATCAACAACAATTTAAGATGCTTCCGTAGACTAAAGTGACGTTTATTATAAATGATGCGATAACAGCCTAAAATAATTAACAACTGTCGCCAAAATCATGTACACATATAGCAAATCAACCTAAAATATAATAGTAATGATGTTAAATAAAAAGCATTGCGGTAAAATAAAATTATTTCATTAATTTCTCAAATTCCATGATTTTAAAGCCCCACTTGAAAACATGCAAATGATTTCAATAAGGCGCCATTTTCAGATTTCAAACATTTGTTTTGGAATTTAGTATACCAAATTATCCATAGCAAAGGTGCCAGACCCTTTTCTCCAGAAAAGAGTCCATATCTTGTACAAGATTTTGCATCTTAGCTATACCATACTAAGGGATTTATCATATGACGTCGCGCCTGGGAGTGAAATAACTTCGTGAAATAAATTTGATAAACCACTGGTGGTTAACAGATTTGCAGGAAACGTTATGACGTCCATAACAACGTTGTGTAATGACAAAATTCTAACGTTTTTTACGCCAGAAATGGTATTTCAAAGTAATCTTAATGTCATATGATAAATAGAATCTAACCTTCGTGCTCATGTTGTATTGAAATTATTAAACTCGTTGCAAAAATAGGCTAAGGCTCAGTTGAAAAAAGAGCCATGTTTAAGATTTTTTTTTCACTCCATCTGAGGGAAAAATTCCAATGGCACATCGATTAGGATTAAATGTATGAGTCACTTTTATGGTGAATGCCAGTTCTGAAAGTGGTGCAGATTTTTTCTACGATTTAATAAACGCACCTACCCATACTGTGCAATTATTTTCAGTAAAGCTTATTTTCCACGACGGTCTAAGTCTAAGGTCAGCTGAAATCTGTCACATCCACTGCTATAGTCAGTTTGATGTCCTAAACTAACATTTTAGTATCCCATAAGCCAGGTAAAACTGTTCTGTTCTCAAATTTTTGATGATCTGATATATAATTGACGGCATATTTCGTGCTACTGTTCACATAAAATGTACCATTATGCGAAATGTATTGAAAAAGCATTTTTTCCAAAAATTGACTAATTTTCAATCACAAACATTGTATTTCTTGACCCCAAAAAGTAATCCATTGAGCATCAGACACTGCTTTTTCCAACAGATATATAGCACTTGCCATATTTTCTTTACATGGATAGGCTGCATACAGGGTACCCCAACCATTTATTTAGTTGACATTTAATATCGTTTACAATTGATAAACATAAATATACTTCTTCACACATCTATCTCACAGATTTTGGAATTAAAATTTAATGTTTGAGTACATTAAATGGTTGCTATGGCAACAAAAATGGGCAACAAAATACGCTTTAAATAAAGAAATCACCATTTTGGACCACATTTAAGGCTTTTGGGGACCGACTTTTTAAGAATTAGATATCAGCACAGCCAAAAACAAAACAAAAAAAACTTTTTTATATTTTGTTTACGGTGATCATTCTCATTATGTGTTAAAATATCTGTTTGGTATTCGCTTAGATTCTATGTTAATTGCTCTGTTTAATGTCCCAAATTTGCTCAAAAATTGCCAATTTCCTGTTTAGGCCTATTTTAGCGACCATGTGTGTTACCATAGCAACGTTAAAAGTACAATTAATACCAGAGGCAAGTTCAATAATACGAGCGCCCCAACGAGCGCTTGTCAGTGTGATCAATAATGCATTGTTGGACGATAGCGAGCGCTCGCTCAATAAAAATGGCTGCGCCCAGTAACAAACAAATCAAATCCCCCATTGGTTGGAAATCAAAGCGAAAACACCCTTCTAACTTCAGTTTAGATTGTTCCATTTCATATATCCACACAAAGAAGCATACATCGTCATTCCGAAAATCGAATCTGAAAATATTGCGTGCTTAGTCCCTCGCGAAAACCCAATATTGTTTTGTAGCCATCTTTGATTTTCGGCGATACACCTATCGACTTGGCAGGCAACTTTGCGAGCGCTTGCGTACAGAGAGAAAGCACTCGATAGCACTCCGATCGCTCGCATTGTTGAACACGTCTCAGGTGTTTATACTTGGGCTATTATTCCAATAAACTAATGAAAAGGAAATGGTGAAACAGTTTCTATTTTTAACCTCATATAGTAGGGACAAAATAGCCTCTTAACACACGTAGCTCTTTATACACTAAAATATTGTTGAAAGTATTTTGCCCATGGCCAGGTCAAAAAGCGGTTTCAGTAACACGTGATAACGCAGATTGATAACAAGTTTGAATCAACCAATCGAACGAATCACATGATTAGGTGATGCATTTTGGTAAACAAGTACGCCCCATGTAACCATATTGTTAAAGTAAGGTCAGTATGCGATAGTCATGTCACCTATTGGACAATAGTGGTTTAAATATCTCTTTCAGATGGAGATAACCCTGATATCCTTAACTACGACGCCAACGCCATCGGAGCCCAATTCTTGTTTATGGTACACGGACACCAACTCTGTCAATGGACGAGTCCCCTCTATTTTTGGGGAGCCATTATGCCTTGGGTCACCAAACTTGAAGTACTCATCGGCCACAATTATATAAAGGTAACAAACAACTATGGGTACGTGAGGGAAATATGCAATGACTGCCTGTTTAGACTCAACGGGGAATATGACAGGAAGGAAGACTGTGATTCAATTTATGTAGGCATCAACCGCCCTATCTCCTTCGGTGGGTTTAATCCGTACGCATATCATGGGGCTGGTGTCTGCAAGCTTGAGGCTAACTGGGTATGTCCCTGGGAGGATGGTTGTTGCGAGAATTATCCGTACGGTTATCCATACTACTACTCTTATCCAAAAAGTGCTGCTGCTGCTGCAAGCTCGGAACCAGCACCACCATAGAGAAACACAGAACAGAACAGAACAGAAATTTGATTAGACGTAAACCATACAGTTTCTAGTTTATCCTATTATTTATAACATTAAGTAGTTTTTGTCACATGAAGCAAATATATATATGTTGTAATCTTTTATAATATACTATTGCCATAAAGTTAAGCATATTCCATTTGATAACACCACTTAGACTTTAGAAACGGTAAGAATGGAAACTTTTGAGAGATACCAAAAATTTATTGTGGTAGACAACAAAAGCAGAATACCAGTGATTTGATAAAGAAAAGCCGTGGAATCTCTGACTTGTGTAAAGGCTGCAAACACTTTACAAACTAACCCATAAATTTTACAAAATTCAATGAAAACAGCATAGAGGCCAAGAGTCAGCGAAACTTTTACAATAAGGCTGCGATAATTGTAACTACTTCAAAACTTTCTCTTTGGAGCATACACTTTCAGGAGCTGGTGCAAAAAGTCATGAAATGGCTCACAATAATTCGCTACTTCTGGTTTATGCTGTGTAGAGCCTTCACACTGTCCAATAACAACATGGTACATTTTCATCATTAAATTCACAGGGTACCTGCGTTCAAGACATGAAATCTTGTCCCACTCATGCAGCAGAGTCTAGCAAAATTCACAATGGCTTTGATACGGCTGGTTCCCAGTTTCAAACACGTCAGCCAAGCTTGTCCCAAAAGTGTTTGATAGGGTTCAAGTCCAGCAAAAAACTCGGCCCTGGAAGACTAGCGATGTTCTGTGGATTTTTATTCCTCGGTGATGCGAGTGCAGTGAGGTCTTATAATGTCATCCCAGAGCACCATATTCTGGCCATCTAGCGAGTCCAAGGGTGACCTAACACCAGATTCCAGGATTTCGTTCTGGTACTTTTGAGCGTTCAAAGTCCCAGTTACCACCATTAACTGTATCAGGTGGTCGCCAGATAATGCACCACGTACCATAAGGCTTCAGTAACAATTCCTTGCACTCAAGAATCAATGAAGACCGTTTCCTTTTTCTAATACTGTCACCCCTCTATGTTCTTTCAAAGGCCTGCTTACAACATTCTGAGACACGTTTAATACCCTTGCAATGTCATCTAGTTTCATACCAACGTTCCAAAGGGCAATTTTTCACATTCTGTCCACTTTCGTCTTTGTAGATTTATCCAACATACGCGTTTAAGTCTATTTCATGACTCAACAGCATATGAATTTCATTCTTGCATATCAACTCCTGGACAGGACTGTGTTGTAAGCTTCCCGTTCACGGACAGTAGTGAATGAAACTAAATCGAACTTATCCAAATTCGGTAGCCAAAATACAAGTGTACATGTCGAATAAAACCCAAAACTCAAATTATTTTTCATTACTTCGAAAATCGGGATCGTATAAAAATATGCTTAACTTTATGGCAATAGTATATGTTCAATGAGTTGTTTTAAGTGATTAGAATACAATATGACTTGATTTACCTATTTATGTCGAGTAGAACATTCCATCTTTATTGTATGTATTATGCCAGACTGATCTAATATTCAATGTAAAGGGGCTGCTGGTTAATTATTTTCAAACTATTTAATTTTCCTAAGATTTTGCCATTGATCAAATTTTTCTACGAATCTTTCGTAACGGGTTTAATCTTCCTAAGATTTCGCCTCGTGTGTGTATATGTATTTGGTACGTGAAAAAGCAAACTTCTTATATGTAATTTTCCTAAGATTTTGCCAAATGTGATCACATTTTCCAACGATTTCGAAACCGGGTCAAATATTACCTAAGATTTCGCCTCGTGTATACATATGTAATTAATGATAGCAAACAATGAAGAACCAGATGAGATGCCGCATGAAGCGGCATATCATCTGCGTCTACAGTGTTTGCTAACGCCTAACTGGCATGAATGGGTACAAAATCTTAGTTGCAAATATTATAACATTTTAACCTCTAATTTGAGTTTAATAACTATAATACTAATTTATGAATTTATGAATGCACAACTAATGAGCTAGGGCAAACGTTATTTTCTTTCTTCAAATCATTGTTTGGCAAAGGTGATACTGCACAGATGCAGGCATGTATGATCCCTCACTGGTCGCTATAATTGCGATAAGTACCCAAATTCCATGTGCTGTCGACCAGTAGCCCATTTTCTTTCATTAATCTAGTCCTGTTCTGCTCCTTTTTCCAGCAAGTACTTCAAACTAAATATGACACGACGTCATGGCTTTCAGCATCGTAATGTTAGCATGGCGATGCTCACACTGGGTAGGCGGTGATCGAGAACGCAAAATGTTAAACAAAACAGAGTTTTCGATTGCAACTACAGCAACTTCGCTTTCGGTCTCTCACTTCAAAGTACAGGTACACATTCAGGCGATCAACAAAGGTAGACTAACTTCAGACAATGTTGTTGTTTTTGCAATCAAAATATTGTTTTTGGTAACTGACCCCGATTTTAATAAATTTACCTTTCGCGATTGCCTCCTACCTGGTGTGTTGCTAGGGTAAAGTCAGGTAACTTCGGACACCAGGTAATTTCGGACAGCGACCTGGAATAAAAAATAAATGAACCCAACCAAACAGAGAAAATCCTGATGAGACGGCTCATAAGGAGCCGTCTCATCTGGATTTCCATTGTTTGCAAATACATGTCCGAGTTTACCTGGTGTCCGAAGTTACCCGACTTTACCCTATGTGTCGACAATAAAATATTTGAACAGAACGTCAATTTGCTTGTGAGCCGCGACGTGAGAAAACCAACATTATGGCTTTGGGTCACACATGAAGACCCAGATCAGCTAAGGCATCAGCCCAGGCTGATCAGGGTCTTTGCTGATGACATGGAGGAAGCTTAACGCCTTAGATACCATCTGAGTGCATAGCGAATACTCAGATCAGCCTGTGCGGATGCCTTCCGTTCAGGCTGATCCGAGCCTTCGTTTTGCGCGCACTCATTGTGTTTGTTTTCTTATGGCATGACTCAATCGTGTGTTTCTAAATTACACGTGACACAATAAATATTCTGTTCTATTCTGTGTTTTGTTTCAATAGTCCTGAAAAAGCTGCAATCTTGCACGTGTTCTATCTGCTTGAATTGATGCTTTACGTCCCAATCATCAAATAATTCCCAGTAATATCAGAGAGCTTAGTAGGTTGAACCATGGAGTACTCAGCAGACGGTGAACGTCTTGCTGAAGAAAACAAGTCATTGCCCTCCTGTAAGGCTCGCACCAGTGACCTCTCGATCTAAAGTCGAGCCTGCTGTTTTTCCCAGTTTGAAAGAGCTACGTGCATTAAGAGGCTATGTTGCCCCCCCCCCCCTCCCCTATGAGGCCAAAAATTAAAAGTTGCATGTCACTAGTTTCTTCTTATTAGATAATTTGAACAAAACCACTAATGTAAAAGTCTGGTATTGATTTGACTTTTACCGTTGCCATGGTAACCAAAATGGCTGTCAAAATAGGCCAAAATAGGAATTGACGTTTTTGGAGAAAGTTTGAGACATTAAAATAGAGCACAAGCCAATACCAAAAAGATAGTTAAGCAGATGATGAGAATTAACATGGCACACTACATATTAAAATGTTTTATTCGCTTGTGCTGATATCTAATTCTCCAAAAGCCTTAAATTTGGTCCAAAATGACACTTTCTCTATTTAAGCCTTTTTTCGGCCATTTTTGTTACCATAGCAAAGGTAAAAGTAAAATAAATGTCAGAATTTTACACTTGGGTTATTTTTCTTACAAACCAATTGAATGAAATTGGTAAAAAGAGACTTTCAGTTTTTGACTAGAGAGGAGGGGTGCGCCTCTTAATGCACATAACTCTTTAACAAGGGGCTGCATAAAGGGACCATAGTATATATAAGCAAGACGAAACGACTTGTGTAAAACAAAAGACATCCAACATCTTACTCGTGGTACCGCAAATTCATAGAATGTTTTTTGTTTGCGTTGGTACTTTAAGTCCCCTCCAACAATTTATCAATTATGTCGGGAAAGTTCAGGTCTTCGTTGTTTGAACTACATGTAGTACAAAGCAGCGAATAAAGTGTCTTGCTCAAGGACAAAACACAGCGACTCGGAGCAACCACTCGATCCCCAATCTATGCTCACCAGTTCCGCATACTAAAGAATGTATTGCTATTTTAGAAACCAAAAAGGCTTATCGGATGAGACTTTAAGCTGTGGTCCCGTCTCCACATGATTTTAGCTGTTGGTGGGACGTTAAACTCAAACAAACACGTAAGGCTTGATAACTTCATGTACATCGTCTTCCATTAGATACGTCACATAAAATGTCAAAAAGTAAGTGACTATGATCATGAAATACCACAATCACACACTGCATACCAACTCACGGCACCTCGAGGAAGAGCCACAAAACATTTTCAGTTACAAGACATCTGTAAGACAATAAAAGCAAAGCAACCAGCTTTCTCTTCCTTAGGCCTATTGTCTCTCAAACAAGTGGTATGCTGCAATATACTTAAGGAATAGATCAGCTCCAGCAGTGAATTGTTGTTTAAAAATTCACTGTTTGGAGGTCAGTTGTAAAGAAGATTAAATCACGAGCGCGGAGCGCGAGTGATTTATCGTCGTACAACTGACCGACAAACAGTGAATTATTACTCAACAAATCACGCACTGGAGTTGATCTATTTCGATTCTAACGCACAATAAGCGACGAAAACACATTCGAAGTCATCAGCTTCTTCCAACTGTCCGCCATTGCACTGAAGAACTCCTGCCGATATTTAGACTACGTCACATACGTTCACATGTATTTGTAACGACTGAAGCGTAAAAACGACGTTACACCGTCTAACGCTCCAGTAACAAATGACGGCAGCTATCACCACAAGAGCTTGAAGTTCGGTCCTTATATCACCTATATAGCCTCAAAACCAAAAGCGCACGGTGTCATTACGTAGTGACATTGTGAGCTTCTGGTTTTGAGGCTATAGGGGTGATTTAAGGATCGAACTTCAAGCTCTTGTTCTATCACACACTTAAGCTGTGAATTATTGTTTAGTATATCCTCGGACCCAATAAGCACGGACTGGTCACTTACATACAGGTAAATGTATATATTGGAAAAAACGTTGTCGTGGCTCAACGGTGACTGAACCATATCACCGTAATTTCTCTGCATATCTTTGAATTTTCTTCAAAAAGCAATGGTTCAATATAGTATCTTTAAGACTGTATTGTTATATTTATTGAAATTTTATCCGACTTTATGAACATCAGCAAGAAGCCCAGGAACCCTTTTTAGTTATTGTCGGCACTTTTAGCCGAAAATCGTCCTAAATCTACATAAAAACATGAGAAAACTTCAATTCTTTTTACTGTAACTCGTAATATTTCGGCTTTGCATACCGGGAGTAACCTATTATAGTCATGTGTATGTTCAGAATAAATTTTATTGGCTGTAGTACTTTGAAAAAGCGCTTAAATAAAGCCTCGACAACATAAATTTGTATTTCCGTCAGTGACCAGTCCGTTTATACTGGATCCAAGGTAAACATTGGCTCTACAGGCGAAGTATGTTAGAATTAATCGTATTATACTTTTTGACATACTTTATGGAATAGTTTCAGTAAAGCCAATCACAATCAACACCTGCAAATGCATCATTGCAAACTATGGGTAGGCTCTTTATAGTGCTGTAAATTCGGAAATTTTGGCGAGAATTTATTTTCGCGAATAGCGTTAAAAGACATATTTTTGATACTTAAAATTCGCGACTAGGGCATGATTTACCTACATCAGTAAACGACAAAGTAATTACGCCATTTCAGGAGGGTTTTAATTTCGCGAAACTTCGCACATGCGAAGTTTCGCGAAAATAAACCCCTCGCGAAAAATTCCGAATCTACAACCAAGTGGACTCTATACCAATGATGCAAATGTTAGTAGTACAGTGAAACGTGTTTTAAGCGGCCAGTCAAAAAGAAAACCAAACATTGGGTTTCAAGACAGATTATTTCTTAATGCAGGTCAAAAGTATTGCAGAATGCTCATAGAGAGCATTCTGCAATGCTTTCGCCTTTCATTAAGCTACCATTTGTCTTTAAGACCTTTGTTTTGTCTAGTTTAGAGTGGCCGTTTTAGACAGGTTTTACTGTAAACGACGTCATTAACAGACATGGGCATTTAATTTTGGAGGGGGGGGGGGGCAGCAACATTTAAATCAAATGTCTTTTGATTGCGAGCCCAAACAGTTTGACAAAAACTCGATCAAGAATGTGAAACCAATATGTTAGCATTGACGGATCCAGAAAATTTCGTTAAGGGCGTCCAGACAACATTTTTCCTAGTCACTGACGTATTTCACAGAGGGGCGTATCTTGTACCTTGTACGAACCTCCCTCGAGAAGCAATTGGACCCAAGGGACCCCGGTCTAATTACTTTCCGAGGGATGCCCGAACCAGAAATGCGAAGGAAACCTATTGCCACTTGTAATTTTCCAGAGGGGTCCGGACCTCCTGTTCCCCTGCCCCCACCGGATCGGCCTATGGTTATAGTAATTTAAACTTCCAATATGACAATGGAGGCCGCCTTTTTGAAGATTGCACGACCCTTGGGTGAGCACTGCAATCGCTGTGAATCCGTCAGTCCGTCCGTACTCCTCATAACTACTGAACCCTTCAAATTTTGCATTCTTATTTATTTTAATATTGCTCAGCCATTGGTATGCAAAACGGTGATAAGGCTTTGTCGAGAAAAATCTTTTTGGCAAAGCCTAGTCATTGTTTTGCATACCTTTCTTGGCGAAGCCTAGTCAACGTTTTGCATACCTTTGTCTTGGTAATGTTAAAATGTATTAGAACCCGCTTTCATACGGAACCTATTTCAGAACGGCTATCCGTATACCTAGATAGATCATATGTTGAAACATTCAGTTTGGCTACGCGAACATTGTTTTCATTTCAATACCTAGAGATCATTCTAATTAGCAAACATTCACCGTGGGTCGTGCATATTACTGTCGGTTGATTCAATTAGAAATATGTAATTTTCATAAAATCCTGAACTTCAGAAATTCAAATCTTAAAACTTGCAGTACTGTAAATTCGGAAATTTTCGCGAGGGTTTTATTTTCGCGAAACTTCGTATATGCGAAGTTTCGTGAAAACAAAATCCTCGAGAAATGGCGAAATCACTGTGTCGTTTACTGATTAAGGTAACACATGCCATAGTTGCGAATTTTTAACGTCGCAAGTATGCCGTCTTTAAACGCTATTCGCGAAAATAAAATTCTCGCACAAATTTCTGGAGCTACAGTATGTCTAAAAAACTTCAAGTTCAAATGGTCAGTGACAATGCAACGAGTACCATGATCCCATCTACTGACTCATTTATTATATACATGTATATTTTAATACAAGAGGGTATGGCTAGATAAATGTCATTACGACGCAACCACTAATAACTAACCAACCCATGGCAGCGTACGGAAGAGCTGATGTTATAATTCATACAAACACAGACACCCAACGTGACGACAGTGACAATGTCCCCTTTAAGTGACAATACAGATTCATTTATAATAAATAAAAAAAAATAAAAAAATATAAAAAAGAGGAGGAAAGAAAATAATATCATTAAGACACAATCACAAATAACTGACCAACCCATGGCACCGTAAGGAAGAGATATTACAATTCAGACAAACACAAACACCCAACCTGACGACAGTGGTAATGCCCCCTTTGAACGACAATACTGATTCATATAAAATAAATAAAAAAAATATAAAAAAGAAAAAACAGGAGGATAGAAGACACAATCACAAATAACTAACCATCCCATGACACCGTAGGGAAGAGAAATTATAATTCAAACAAACCAGCCACCCACAGTGACGACAGTGGTAATGCCCCCTTTGAACAACAATACTGATTCATTTATAATAGAAATAAAAAATAAAAATAAAAAAAGAGGAGGATAGAAGTTAATATCATTAAGACACGGTCACAAAATTAATAACTAACTAACCCATGATATGGAGCGCAGTGGCTCAGTGGTAGAGTGCTTGACTCGAGACCGAGGGGCCGCGGGTTTGAGCCTCACTGGCGTCATTGCGTTGTGGTCCTTGAGCGAGACACATTTATCCCAGCTTAGTACTGGTTCAACCCAGGAAGACCCGCCCCTGTTTAACTGATAGATTGTTGATGGGACGTAAAGAATCAAACCAAACAAACAAAAAGCCAACCCATGACACCGTATGGAAGAGATATTATAATTCAGAAAAACACAGATTCCTACCGTTGTAATTTTAGTAGCTCTCTTTACCTCAGCAAGATGATTGTCGAACTAGAAAGGACACTAAGGGCTACATCACTAAAACAGGGACCAAACACAGCCCCCTTCCCCCATCCCTCTCCACCACACACATGTCATCTATTTCTCGGGTCGACAGTGAGGTAAGTCGGTAATCATAACATTCTGCTTGATTTTTTTTAATTTTACAAAAACAACACATGCCTGGATCTGCTGCAATATACTCGTTTACGGTATATAAGTAAGTAAGGGTGCAAAGATTAGGAAACGATACAATCAAGTACCACACCTGACCCAGGATACCAATGGGAAAGTGACAAACTCACAGTTAGACACCACAAACCAGAGCCAAGAGATCAGCCCGTTCTCAGCAGGTGACCACAAGGCACATATAAACAGACGCACACAAGGAGCTGTCGCTGCTCGACAACGCGACGAGTACCAAGATTCCATGTACCGACTCATTTATTATATAAAAATCAAGAGGGTATAGCTAGAATAATGTCATTACGACACAATCACAAAAAACAACCATACCATGGCACCACGAGGAAGAGATATTAGCATTCAGACAAACACAGACTCCCAACATGACGACAGTGACAATGCCCCCTTTAAGCGACAATACCGATTCATTTATAATAAATAAAAAATAAAAGAAAACTAAACCAAACAAGAAGAGAATAGAAATTAATATCATTAAGACACAATCACAAATAACTTACCAACCAACGACACCGTATGGAAGAGATATTAGAATTCAGACCAACACAGACACCCGCCGTGTCGACAGCGACGATGACCCCTTTAAGCGACATTACAGATTCATTTATTATACAACACACACACACACACACACACACACACACACACACACACACACACACACACACACACACACACACACACACACACAAGAGGAGAATAGAAAATAAAAGCATTAAGACACAATCACAAAATAAATAACTAACCAACCCATGACACCATATGGAAGAGATATAAGAATTTAGGTAAAAACAGACACCCACCGTGACGACAGCGACGATGCAATTTTAGTAGCTCTCTTCTCTTACATGTAAGCAAGATGATTGCCAAGCTAGATAGGACACTAAGGGCTACATCACTAAAACTGGGACCAAACACAGCCCCCTTCCCTCACCCCTCCCCCCCCCCACACACACACGTCATTTATTATACCCCGCCACACTTTAGTGGCGAGGTATTATGTTATACCCTTCGGTGTCTGTCCGTCCGTCCGTCCGTCCGTCCGTCCGTGCTCACCATTTCCGATCGATAACTTGAGTATTTATTCACGGATTTTTTTCAAATTTTGCATACATATTGTTATCGGCGATGAGTGGTATGGGATTGTTAATGGGCAAAATCCGTCCATTTTTAACGGAGTTACTGCCCTTTTTCGTATTGGAAAAATGGCTTCTGGCCTGTTATTCCTTTACTGTTCATGATATCTGACTGAAACTTCACAGATATGTTGCACATCAAAGGTTACATATTGTGACTAAGGACCGTCAGTCTGACCTTCCCAGTTTGTGAGTTATCCGCCCTTGATAGGTCTGAAAAAAGGTTTTAGACCTATTGTTCCTTTACTATATGGAATATCTGAATATAACTTCACAGATATGTTTCACATCAAAGGTAACATATTGTGACTAAGAACCGTCACTCTTACCTTTCCCGTTTGTGAGTTGTCCGCCCTTGATTGAATTAAAAAATGTTTTTTACCCGTAGTTCCTTTACTATGTGGAATATTTAAATGAAACTTTACAGATATGTTTCACATCAAAGGTTACATACTATGACAAAGAACCATCACTCTTACCTTTCCATTTGATGAGTTATCTGCCCTTGATTGATCTGTAAAATGGTTTTTGACCTGTAGTTCATTTACTATATGGAATATCTGAATGAAACTTCACAGATATGTTGACCATCAACGGTTACATATTGTGGGTAAGGATCGTCACTCTTACCTTTCCAGATTGTGAGTTATCCACCCTTGATTGATCTGAGAATTGGTTTTTGACCTGTAGTTCATTTCATCCGTCCGTGCTCATGACCATCAAAGGTTACATATTGTGGGTAAGGATCGTAACTCTTACCTTTACAGATTGTGAGTTATCCACCCTTGATTGATCTGAGAATTGGTTTTTGACCTGTAGTTCATTTCATCCGTCCGTGCTCACTGTTTCCGATCGACAACTTGAGTATTTATGCACAGAATTTTTTCAAATTTTGCATACATATTGTTATTGGGGATGAGTGGTATGGGATTGTTAATGGGCAAAATCCGACCATTTTCGATGGAGTTACTGCCCTTTCTCCCTTTAAAAAATGGTTTCTGGCCTGTTTTTCTTTTACTGTTTATGATATCTGAATGAAACTTCACAGATATGTTGAACAGCAAAGGTTACATATTACAACGAAGGACCGTCACTCTTACCTTTCCAGTTCATGAGTTATCTGCCCTTGATTAATCTTGTCTATCTCAGTTCTGTTGCTATTTAGGCATTATATATCTCACAAAATAACTTTTGGTGCCCCCAGCAGTGGCGGGGTATTATGCAGTGCTTGCGGTGCTTTTATTTCTCGAGTCAACAGTGGGGTAAGTCGGTAATCATAACTTTCTGCTTGATTTTTTTTTATTTTACAAAAACAACACATTCCTGGATCGGCTGCAATATACTTGTATACATACAGTAAAACCTGTCAAGCAGCCACACAATAATAGACAAAAAGTCTTAAAGACAAATGGTAGCTTAATGATGGTATAAAGTATTGGAGAATGCTCCCTTGGAGCATTCTGCAATACCTTAAACATTAATAAAGTGATAATCGGTCCTGTAAACCATATTTTGGTCTTTTTTGAGTTACCGCTTAAGACAGGTTTTATTGTATACTTTTTCCCAAGCTAAATGAAATAGTTTCATTTAAGTGCAGTATGCATACACGTATAACAACTTGTGCAAAATGCAAATGCGTCTTGATAAGTCCTCGGAACGAAGTCGACTAAGCACCGTCGGCCTGCGAAAATGGTGCAAATACATTTCTACTTGATTTACCATTAGAAAAATTCATTTTGACAGTAGCTGACATGGACACTAAGGCTCCGTCCTGTCAGCTTTAAATGGGACAGCAATATTGAAATCAAGTGTCTATTTATATCCAACCCTTATTCCAAGAATGTGCGAGGATGGCATATTAAATATGGATTTTTAGCAAATAACATCACGAAGAATATGAATGACTGAGATATTCTTGATTGGAATGTCACTGATGCAGTACGATGTACAATACCTCAAACGATCGCAATATTGCAAATGATCATGTGATTATCATTAACAAAAACTACAGCTGTATACATAATAATAATTTAATTTGCCTCTTTGTTGGGGACAGCCTCCTGACAGTCTTCTCACATCCCCCATAGGCCCTTGAGAAATCGATTGAATGTAAAGCCTGGGGGTGATCCCCATGGAACCAACTAAAGATTGCCTATAGATTAGGGCAGGTGATCTTTCTGAGTAATCCAAGGCATCAGGTGAGTGGACTCACCTATTCGGCAGGTGATCCCACCAGGAAAAGGGGTCAGTGATCTGGCATCTAGCAGATCACCATTGGGTGAATCAAAATGAGTTCATTGGTTCCAGATAATTGGGCGACCGATGAACGAACGAGGAACGTTGTCATGATTAGCGCCCTCTTGTTAGATTATGAACCTTTTTGGGGGACGGAGAAGACATTGACTAAAAGGAGACTAGACCCATGAATGCTCAACATGAAAAGTAAAATAAACAACATGTTACAAACTGATAAAAGAACAAATGATCAGAGGAATAATAAAAACAATCATGTAACATTCAGCAGTCTCTAACTTATCGCATTACTCCTTGATATATTACCATGCCATACGTTACAATATATTGAAAAATTGAAATAAAATTTGCATTGTCGACAATGGTACATTCAGCTTTAATGGACTAATGAAAGTAGGAGGTGTTGGGGTGGTGGCTGGGTTAAGCTTCCAGTCCCAACACAGCAACTGACTGCTCTGAGAACAAAGGAGCGAAGTAGCCTCGCCCTTAACCGCTATCTGATAGCTACATGTACCTTAGTTAACCAATAGAAATAGCGCTTCTCCGTGTTTGCCTAAACCTGTTGAAATGGAGATCTAGCATACGATATAATGCCTGGAGATGGTTTTATTATTACTCTGATTTACTGTTATGAAACATATGATATTTTATACGTAAAACAGAAGCCTTCACTATGATACGTCTGAGATATGATGTACTAGCAATGGTTCGAAGTGCATCGTGCGAACCAGGGTTGCGTAAAAATTCCAATTAAATTGTTAATTTATACCCAACCCTTATTCCAAGAATGTGCGAGGATGGCATATTAAATATGGATTTTTAGCAAATAACATCACGAAGACTATGAATGACTGAGATATTCTTGATTGGATTGTCACTGATGCAGTACGATGTACAATACCTCAAACGATCGCAATATTGCAAATGATCATGTGATTATCATTAACAAAAACTACAGCTGTATACATAATAATAATTTAATTTGCCTCTTTGTTGGGGACAGCCTCCTGACAGTCTTCTCACATCCCCCATAGGCCCTTGAGAAATCGATTGAATGTAAAGCCTGGGGGTGATCCCCATGGAACCAACTAAAGATTGCCTATAGATTCGGGCAGGTGATCTTTCTGAGTAATCCAAGGCATCAGGTGAGTGGACTCACCTATTCGGCAGGTGATCCCACCAGGAAAAGGGGTCAGTGATCTGGCATCTAGCAGATCACCATTGGGTGAATCAAAATGAGTTCATTGGTTCCAGATAATTGGGCGACCGATGAACGAACGAGGAACGTTGTCATGATTAGCGCCCTCTTGTTAGATTATGAACCTTTTTGGGGGACGGAGAAGACATTGACTAAAAGGAGACTAGACCCATGAATGCTCAACATTTAAAGTAAAATAAACAACATGTTACAAACTGATAAAAGAACAAATGATCAGAGGAATAATAAAAACAATCATGTAACATTCAGCAGTCTCTAACTTATCGCATTACTCCTTGATATATTACCATGCCATACGTTACAATATATTGAAAAATTGAAATAAAATTTGCATTGTCGACAATGGTACATTCAGCTTTAATGGACTAATGAAAGTAGGAGGTGTTGGGGTGGTGGCTGGGTTAAGCTTCCAGTCCCAACACAGCAACTGACTGCTCTGAGAACAAAGGAGCAAAGTAGCCTCGCCCTTAACCGCTATCTGATAGCTACATGTACCTTAGTTAACCAATAGAAATAGCGCTTCTCTGTGTTTGCCTAAACTTGTTGAAATGGAGATCTAGCATACGATATAATGCCTGGAGATGGTTTTATTATTACTCTGATTTACTGTTATGAAACATATGATATTTTATACGTAAAACAGAAGCCTTCACTATGATACGTCTGAGATATGATGTACTAGCAATGGTTCGAAGTGCATCGTGCGAACCAGGGTTGCGTATAAATTCCAATTAAATTAAATTGTTAATATATCGCAAGCCCTAACTAACCTTAGCAATATGCCCTGAACCCGACCGATCAAAGTCGGATGTAAAATAATAAAGTAAAAGCAATTAGAAAATCGAAGTTTTGTCTTTTTATAAGATAATGGAGGCCGCCATTTTGAATATTTAATTAACTTCCTGTGAAATGTGAAAACCAGTTAAATACGTTTTCTTTTTCAGAATCAACAATTTTCAATAAAAGAATTGATAAAAAATGCATAAAAACTTTAAAGAAATAGTAGGAAGATTAGTTTTTTTCCGATTTAGCGATTCAACAAGCATTCTCAAAGCCGAGCCTGATAAACTTGATATCAAAAGACTCGAACCTGGTATTCTATTTATCAGTTTGCCCATTTTTTCACTATTCAAACTAGCGATTATGACGTAATTCTCGATTTTTGTGTTGATTCAGCGTCATTAGCAACGTCATTCAAAAAGAGCAACGTCATCATGACCTAATAAAGGTACATGCCGTGAGATAGACAACGTTTATCAGGCAACGTGCAACAATGCAGTTTATATAAGAGGTAACTGATAAACAACCTTATACAGCTTTATATGGCTGGCCTCCACGGTTTTCAGTTCTATACTAGATCTATATAAAAATCTGTAACTTCATATTTTGATAGATTTTCATTAGAATTGTGAGGATCGCATGGCTTCATAAAGTTTTGCATTTAAGTAAGATTCGCTTGCTCCCAATGCTGCTTGTGCCTTTAAAACACTGCTATAAAACATGATACAATAGCATAATTCATAATAAATATCAAAAAAGCCCCTTACTTGAATGCGTCCTATATCACTTTGACAGAAGCTGGTCCTTCAAGTTGTTAAGATTCGAATTTATAAAAGTTGACTGAATTTGAGCCAGCTAGTTCATGAGATTTTGGTACTTATTGCATATGTGCAATAACCTCCTTTAGTTAGCGCCCATGTTGACGCATCCAGCGGGGCCAGACGTCTTCATTTTGCCAGTGTCTTCATCTTAAGCCATACTTTCAGTATGTGAACAGTGAAGGCTTTGGTGAGTCTACACAATTGTCACCTGAGTCTTCGCTGCTAATCAATGTGAGAAGTACCAATATCTCAGTTTGGCAGTGTAGTCATCTTAAGCCATGCTTTCTGTATGTGAACAGTGATGGCTTTGGTGAGTCTACACAATTGTCACCTGAGTCTTCGCTGCTCGTCAATGCGACAAGTACCAAGATCTTAGTATGGCAGTGTCTTCATCTTAAGCCATACTTTCTTTATGTGAACAGTGAAGGCTTTGGTGAGTCTACACAATTGTCACCTGAGTCTTCGCTGCTCATCAATGCGACAAGTACCAAGATCTTAGTATGGCAGTGTCTTCATCTTAAGCCATACTTTCTGTATGTGAACAGTGAAGACTTTGGCGAGCCTGCACAATTGTCACCTGAGTCTTCGCTGCTCGTCAATGTGACAAGTACTAAGATCTTAGTTGCGAGTGTCTTCATCTTAAGCCATACTTTCTGTATGTGAACAGTGAAGACTTTGGCGAGCCTGCACAATTGTCACCTGAGTCTTCGCTGCTCGTCAATGCGACAAGTACCAAGATCTTAGTATGGCAGTGTCTTCATCTTAAGCCATACTTTCTGTATGTGAACAGTGAAGACTTTGGTGAGTCTACACAATTGTCACCTGAGTCTTCGCTGCTTATCAATGTGACAAATGCCAAGATCTTAGTATGGCAGTGTCTTCATCTAAAGCTATGCTTTGTGTATGTGAACAGTGAAGGCTTTGGTGAGTCTACACAATTGTCACCTGAGTCTTCGCTGCTTATCAATGTGACAAATGCCAAGATCTTAGTATGGCAGTGTCTTCATCTAAAGCTATGCTTTGTGTATGTGAACAGTGAAGGCTTTGGTGAGTCTACACAATTGTCACCTGAGTCTTCGCTGCTTATCAATGTGACAAATGCCAAGATCTTAGTATGGCAGTGTCTTCATCTAAAGCTATGCTTTGTGTATGTGAACAGTGAAGGCTTTGGTGAGTCTACACAATTGTCACCTGAGTCTTCGCTGCTTATCAATGTGACAAATGCCAAGATCTTAGTATGGCAGTGTCTTCATCTAAAGCTATGCTTTGTGTATGTGAACAGTGAAGGCTTTGGTGAGTCTACACAATTGTCACCTGAGTCTTCGCTGCTTATCAATGTGACAAATGCCAAGATCTTAGTATGGCAGTGTCTTCATCTAAAGCTATGCTTTGTGTATGTGAACAGTGAAGGCTTTGGTGAGTCTACACAATTGTCACCTGAGTCTTCGCTGCTTATCAATGTGACAAATGCCAAGATCTTAGTATGGCAGTGTCTTCATCTAAAGCTATGCTTTGTGTATGTGAACAGTGAAGGCTTTGGTGAGTCTACACAATTGTCACCTGAGTCTTCGCTGCTTATCAATGTGACAAATGCCAAGATCTTAGTATGGCAGTGTCTTCATCTAAAGCTATGCTTTGTGTATGTGAACAGTGAAGGCTTTGGTGAGTCTACACAATTGTCACCTGAGTCTTCGCTGCTTATCAATGTGACAAATGCCAAGATCTTAGTATGGCAGTGTCTTCATCTAAAGCTATGCTTTGTGTATGTGAACAGTGAAGGCTTTGGTGAGTCTACACAATTGTCACCTGAGTCTTCGCTGCTTATCAATGTGACAAATGCCAAGATCTTAGTATGGCAGTGTCTTCATCTAAAGCTATGCTTTGTGTATGTGAACAGTGAAGGCTTTGGTGAGTCTACACAATTGTCACCTGAGTCTTCGCTGCTTATCAATGTGACAAATGCCAAGATCTTAGTATGGCAGTGTCTTCATCTAAAGCTATGCTTTGTGTATGTGAACAGTGAAGGCTTTGGTGAGTCTACACAATTGTCACCTGAGTCTTCGCTGCTTATCAATGTGACAAATGCCAAGATCTTAGTATGGCAGTGTCTTCATCTAAAGCTATGCTTTGTGTATGTGAACAGTGAAGGCTTTGGTGAGTCTACACAATTGTCACCTGAGTCTTCGCTGCTTATCAATGTGACAAATGCCAAGATCTTAGTATGGCAGTGTCTTCATCTAAAGCTATGCTTTGTGTATGTGAACAGTGAAGGCTTTGGTGAGTCTACACAATTGTCACCTGAGTCTTCGCTGCTTATCAATGTGACAAATGCCAAGATCTTAGTATGGCAGTGTCTTCATCTAAAGCTATGCTTTGTGTATGTGAACAGTGAAGGCTTTGGTGAGTCTACACAATTGTCACCTGAGTCTTCGCTGCTTATCAATGTGACAAATGCCAAGATCTTAGTATGGCAGTGTCTTCATCTAAAGCTATGCTTTGTGTATGTGAACAGTGAAGGCTTTGGTGAGTCTACACAATTGTCACCTGAGTCTTCGCTGCTTATCAATGTGACAAATGCCAAGATCTTAGTATGGCAGTGTCTTCATCTAAAGCTATGCTTTGTGTATGTGAACAGTGAAGGCTTTGGTGAGTCTACACAATTGTCACCTGAGTCTTCGCTGCTTATCAATGTGACAAATGCCAAGATCTTAGTATGGCAGTGTCTTCATCTAAAGCTATGCTTTGTGTATGTGAACAGTGAAGGCTTTGGTGAGTCTACACAATTGTCACCTGAGTCTTCGCTGCTTATCAATGTGACAAATGCCAAGATCTTAGTATGGCAGTGTCTTCATCTAAAGCTATGCTTTGTGTATGTGAACAGTGAAGGCTTTGGTGAGTCTACACAATTGTCACCTGAGTCTTCGCTGCTTATCAATGTGACAAATGCCAAGATCTTAGTATGGCAGTGTCTTCATCTAAAGCTATGCTTTGTGTATGTGAACAGTGAAGGCTTTGGTGAGTCTACACAATTGTCACCTGAGTCTTCGCTGCTTATCAATGTGACAAATGCCAAGATCTTAGTATGGCAGTGTCTTCATCTAAAGCTATGCTTTGTGTATGTGAACAGTGAAGGCTTTGGTGAGTCTACACAATTGTCACCTGCTCGTCAATGTGACAAGTACCAAGATCTTAGTATGGTAGTGTCTTCATCTTAAGCCATACTTTCTGTATGTGAAAAGTGAAGGTTTGGCGAGCACAATTGTGCATGTTCACATGAGCCTTCGCTGCTCATCAATGCGACAAGTACCAATATCTAATTTTCGCAGTGTCTTCATCCTTACAATGGTGTTTCACTGGTGGGTCGATTATGACATCTGGCCAATCAGCCTCTCACTGTTTTAAGCTATATTGTCTTCTGTATGACATGTTTCTTTTGTCATTCTTTGCCTCTTCCTCACGGTGCCATGAGTTGCTCGGTATATATACTTAAGGAATCTTCCAACGCATATAGTAAACAATTTCCTGCAAAAGCTTAATCACGTTAAACTTATTCATTGTTCTGTTGTCAAACAAAAGTCCATATTATTCACATCTTATGTGAAAATTTCAGAACAATACCTTGAGTATTATGCAAAATACAGCTTATTGAATTCGAAAGGGTCAAAATCGAGTTACAAAAAATGGAAATTAGGTTCAAGTTTGCGTTTCGGTGAGGCTATTTGATGGTCGATGGTCACGCTGAACGAGGAAAACGCCATTTTGTAATAAGAAATGCATGAAATTCACGGGTCAGACTTAAGACTCAATGACGACAATGGCATAACACTTTCATCGGCGGGTCAGTGCCAGGCCTTGAGGTTATAAAACTTGAGTACAAGCTCAGACTCAAAATAAAGCGCGATGATTGGCTGCTTGCGGACACGTGTCCGCAAACAGCCAATCATTGCGCTTTATTTTGAGTCTGAGAATGAACTCAAGCTTTATAACCTCAAGGCCTGATGTTTGTCTTTGGCTGGGTCCACCGTGGCTCAACTGAGGTATTTTTAACTCTGATTTTCTGTGAGTTTAGAGCCCTTTCTTTGTTTCATCACAGTATATTTATAATTTTGATTGTTTCCCCGTGATGATGCATTAGATGAGTAAGTAAGCCCCCACACCAGCATTACACTTTTTTTTTTTGGAGGGGGGGGGTGCCAACAGCAGAATATAGGGCAAATATTTGGCAGTAAAATTAATTTAAGTCCCCCCCGCCAAAACACACACACACCAGTGACATCGGCTAAGCATTCTAAGGCGGTGGCTCTGTTGCTGATTCATTGTTTATTGTTGCCCCCATTGTTTTGTGGGTTGTTTATGTTGGGTCCTTTTTGTTGTGCAATACTTAGTGTCGTTACTAGTATTGCAATCAGAAAGAGATGGTTGCTTACTTTGATTGCATTTTAATGTGATTCAACTGTTAGTGTTCTGTGTCTCTTCCTCATCGTGCCGTAAGTTGGTCTGCCGTGTGCGATTGTGGCATTTCCTGGCCATACTCACTTTTTCATGTAAGTTTGCTCAGTTCAATTTTAAAAATCCACACAGGAAGTACCATCAGCAGGGCTCTGATGTTTACAAGCTAGCAGAATAAATGGTTAACCATGGCCACCCAGCTACCCTGCTCGAAACCCAATCGAGCAATGTGATTGTCAGGAACTATTTAATCAGCCTACTTGTGTGTGCGTATTGTCGGTACAATTTTATAAACGTAGAAGATAGAAGTTGGATGATTTATTTCATTTTATGGATTAACTTTCCTTTGAAAACAATTCATATCTCATTAAAAATGGAATGCATTGACAAATTGCCCTTCTGTTTTCCGTATAGTATATTGATTTGTTTGAAAATGGTAAAATTGCGACTTTCGTTTTTTTTTAAGTTTTCAACTCAAACTTCAATATTTTGAATTTTCTCTGTCAGTCTTCTCTAACCATAACCATGCATTACCGTAAAACATTGTTCTAATGTTTCCGAAGTATTTTTTTCATTTTAAATTCAAATTTTAAGAAAATTTCAAAACAAAAGTGTATGCGTTAGAAGATTCCTTAGGTGTAGTGTGTGAATGTTGCATTTCCTGGTCGTACACTTTTTTCAACGAGACGGCACCGCAATATATCTTGTCTTGAGAAGCTAAAGGGACCCATCCCTAAGGGCCCCAAGAGATGGCCACTCAAGCTCATCATGTGTATCACTGATACTGATGAAGTTCTACTCGTGTTTCGCCATCTCTCGCAGGTCTAGTGGGCTGCCGTCCTCTGAACTGTCTTAATCAAGGAAGATAAGAAAGTACTGTAGTGACTATCCTTTACAATCGTTGCAGGCACTGACATTATTACGTGCAACGCAAAACGGGGCCAAAGGTCCCGCGTGAGAAGCACGCCTTTAGATAACACATGTCATGTACAAATTATCAATGTTCTTTATGACTAGGCTAACGAACTTGAAAAGCCTGTCCAAAAATGGCGCTTCCGAACTTTACTTCGCCCCGCATCATAGCCGACTTTTGTCATCCGCAAATTAAGCCGGAAAAAAGTTCACAAAATGTCAAACAGGTTCTCAACGTTTCGAGAGTGTTTTGTAATTCGTTCATTTCTTGTTAAAATTCTATATAATAATTTTCTTACTACAATAAATGCAATGCGAAGACAAATGAATGAAAGCTGAAATTTAATGGCATCGTGCATAAAAAAAGAGAGAAAAATACAAAATAAAATCAAACCGAAACACAGCGTTCAGCCATTTATCTCTTCTCGTTGATTTTGAGATTGGTTTAAAATGCTTATCCCGCTTTTCAAATTTATCTAAACTAATTCCATTGCCTTACAATCGCCATCAAGTATTAAACTAACAGAAAGAAAGCGTTTTCCGACGGTTGGTAGGAAAATATTTTGTTATTTTGAATGGCGTGAAATGACGTCTACGCGCACAACCCCCAGCAGTGGCGTAAATATCACGTTGTATTCCCGCCGTTGTTCGGCGCACCCAAACAAGCCACAACACAGAACACAAACATGAAACATAAAACACAATAAAAAATTAAACAACCAGCCCTTTTCTTCAGAGACCATAATGCCGGACCAGAAAAAGGATGCATACAAATTTATCCAAAAAAACAGGGTCAAACACAAAGGGGTAAACAAACAATAAACATGCAACAACAGAATTCACTTCTTAGAATGGACAGCAGCTTCCGAGGGAGGGGGGCGTACTCTGCTATTTTCATACATACGTAGGTTGGGGTCATTTTTGGGGGTTCAAAATTTTGTATTTCAATATTTTGGGGGGTTTTCAGAAAAATTAATATTTTTAGGTATGAAGATTTTGTGGATATTTTTTGGGGGTCTTCACAAAATTGGATTTAATTTAGCGGTCATTTCTATGCATTTTAGGGTCTTTGCTTAAGGTCAAGGTAGGCCTACAGAATCGGGGATATTTTTTGGGGTTGCCAAAATTTCAAATATTTTTTGGGGGGTGCTTGAAATTCCTGATATTGTTTGGGGGTGAACGGTAGATGCTGGGCCAGAGCCTACGTATGCACCAAAAAATGAGTATCCCCCCCACCACCACCCCCCTGGAAGCAGCTTCAGCCAACAGGTGGGATTAATGTATTTTACTGACCAAATTTTTGCCCAAGATTCGGTTATTGTTAAACATAACCATGAACACCAGAATCCAGATATAGAGGATCTTACACTCGTGATCATTTCATATGAAATTTATTAAACGAGCCTTTGGCGAGTTTAATAAATTTCATATAAAATGATCACGAGTGTAAGATTCTGTTTATCATGTGAGCTTTAAATGCGACTCAATCGCCTTCGAAGTTTGTTTGTTTTCAATGAAAATTTGCATTTTTGACATGGACGTCGTCATGACGTTAGATGTACCCGCCGAAAGTGTTATGTAACGTGTGGTTTTAACATTATCAGTAATGTCATATGATAAAAAATTTACAAACATGATTCCAGAACATCTCGACCTTTTGAGTATGATCAGGAACTACCACAATCACACACCGCAGACCAACCACGGCACCGCGAGGAAGTCACAGAACTTATACAGTATAACAAACCATCCGTAAGACAATGAAAGCAAAGCAACCAGCTCTCCCTTCCTCTTCAATATGATTGCAAAACTAGAAAGGACACAACGTAATGTACAACAAAACAAAGACAAACACAGAACCCCCAGAACCTATGGGAAGCACGCCAAAAAACAGATCAACAACAACAGAACCACCGCCCAGAACTGAAAAGCAGTCCAAGCCACCGGGAGGGGGTGGGGCTTAAATGCATTTTACTGGTACCAAATCTTTGCCCTAGATTCTGTTGTTGTTAAAACACAAAATTGTTTACCTCACATGATGGCGACTCACAGATAGTCAGAGCTAAAGGAAACCTCAAGTTGAGCTACGGTGGGTCCAGCTAAACTCGACCCCTTACTAACTCGGTCCCTAAAAAGTAGAACTACCAACTAGGCCCCAAACCAAAATAATGTTTCATTTGTTTCAGGAGGATGTATAGTTCAATGTTTATGTGCTTAACCCCAATTATGGTTTGTCTATTTTTCAGTCAACCTATCGACAACAAACTCAGTACCAAATAACAGGCATCATTCGTGCCATCTGCGAAGGACTGGTTCGATTTTTCTCAGATGTGAAGAATTGGTACTCAATTTTCACAAATGTGAAGAATTGGTACTTAATCTTCACAGATATCAATGACAGTTTATATATATCCAGTCACATGTGAAAGATTCTTTGTATCACCGACTTCGATTGCACGCAACGTGTTTTCTTTAGCTATTGTTTACAATGAGAGTTAATCGCTTTATCATATTATATCCGCTTTTTCTTTGAGAAGAAAAGCATATTCCAATGATTTACCAAATTCGGCCAGTTAATCATCCGTCCATCCGTGCTTTCTTCACGTTTTTTACGAATGCACCTCCTCTTAATAGTCAGGGCCCTTAGGGACAAAAAATATGTCCCGTGCGAATTGTGTGCCGATTTATGGTGGCCTATATCAAAACCTTCAGCGGAGTCTTACCTTTGATTTAAAGGTGGTCACCCATCTCAAATCCGCGTCTGACGCTAGTTATGACGTCATTAATATGGCGACCATAATGAGAAACTGCTCGTTAATAAAAGCCATGGTTTGTGTTAGTATGGTCATATTTATCCAACACGAACGCTTTTTTTAAACATAATATCAATTATTTTAGTCACATGATGGTTACTTCAATGCTTTACCTGACTTTGACAATGAATTATTTCTCGATAACAATATTTTGCATGCCAAAGACCGTAGATTTCCTATAAATACCCAGCTTATCGGGCCACCTTTAGACTGATGGCTGAGAATGTTATTGCTCCACCTCGGGAATTTCGCAAACTTATCCTATCTAAAAGAGGATTTCAAGCTGTGTCTTGTAATAGATGTTTGTACTATGTTTGTCCGGGCGTTAGTCTCTGACAGCCTGTTACATATGTTACAATGTTAAATTTAGAAAAAAAAGAAAATTGAAAGTTTGAGCTACAGAAAGAAGGCTAATTATTTAAAATACTTATATGGTCTGCATATTGACTACTTTAGCTACATATAAATTATTTTGGAGCAAAATTACAGCTTCCTGTGGTGTTATGTGCGTTACTTTAATTAGATTACCCTTTAAACATGAAACGCGTGACCAATATTATTTACTTTTTAGCTGATATGTGCATTTTTCAAAATGTTTTGATTATTTTATACTGACAAACTCATTTGGGTTAGAGAAAATCCAAAGTTTGCTGTTATACTTTAAATATAGTGTCTTATACGAGCAATTTTAAAAAAAACTCAAAGGCTACGCCCAATTTTAAAGAGCCGAATTTGGTAGGCATCATTTAAGTAAAAATATATGAAAACATTTGCTGCTGTTGGATATCTTGCATATTTTGGTTTGTCTTGCTCATATTATAAAGAATTATAGATTTTGCAGGTTAAACAACAAGATTGAAGCACTTGTTAAAGGCTGTAACATATATAACATGACATAATAAATGAGCAAGGACATTGACTTGATGTAAGAAATGATATTTCAGGAAAAAAATGAATATATTTCGTAATTTTCCCTAGCTAAAGTCTCTAGCCTCTGGTGCCTAAATCTTAGGTATTGATGATTATTAAGCCTCTGTACCTTTGTTACAGATGTAATAATATTTGTTTTCAATATTTCTTTATATGAATAAATCTAAAATAAAGATACATTCTAGAGGAACATAGGAAATAATCTTTTCACATCTAAACAGAACAATTTAATGTCCCATTCTAATGTAAATATTCTAAACCAATTCTTATCCAAGTCATATACGATGTCGATTATTATTTCTGCTCCTTTGGTAAAATAATTGTCCTCTTCATATCATAAAAAACAGAATAATCATCAAACAAGATTTCGACTGCAAGCTGAGTAATGACCTGCTCCATCCCAAACCCTTTTAGACATGTTCTATCGTATGTTCCAATTCAAGGTGCATCGAATGGGAGATGTTTGCACACTGTAAGCATGGGTGTTAGCCTGTATCAGCTTGTTACATATGTTATTTTATCAATTTGAGAATAAGAAAATTGAAAGTTTGAGGTACAGAAAGAAGACATTAAACTAGCTGATCAATGAGCATTCTAATAGTCTGCAAATTACTGGATGTCTTTACTACGTTTTAGATTAGGTTTAAAAACATATACTCAATTGACGAATACAAAACCAAAGTTTGCTTTTCTATCTTAAATAGTTTGTCTTATATGAGCTAATGCACAATCCTACCCCCAGTTTTGCAGAGGAGCAAATTTTGTTTTCGCCGCTTGAATAAAACACGTATAAAAACAATTGCAGAGTGTTGATACGAGGGCCGTTCAAATATGAATGCAAGTAGCTTCATAACTTTCTTCACATATTTGCTACGACAAAATGCTTTACTTGTCTGGAAAGATCTATTTGTTGCCTTTAAAATGGCACCAAACAAAAAGACACACTCACTATATTTCTCGAGTTACAGACCCGTATATAAAGGCTATTCCTGTATACTGAAGTTTTTTGAAGCAAAGTACAATGCACGATTTGGTACACGTGCGGATATAGTGTCATATCTTTGTCAGTTTTAGACAAAATAGCACCAAATTTGAGATGCAAGTTTGAGTAACTATCCAAAAGTTGTTTGTAGGATAAAATTTATATAATCCTGTTTCAATCTCGAGTAAACAGGCACGTTTGTGACGTCATTAATTTCACGATAAATGTCATTTTTAATTAGCAACTGGTGATGTAATAATAAACATCGTTGTGTCGTTTTCTTTGCATTTTGCTGAAAACATGCTAAATATGTCATAAGGGAGTTTTCAAAACGCGCCGCCATCTATTTACAGAGTAATTACATTTTCTATAAATTTTCAAGCATTTTTCTGCCTCTTCATGACTTGTTTACATTAATTAAAATATGTTCAATCTGTCTAGTCCTCAAGACCAGGTGAGTAATTTTATTGTAAATAATGCCTATAGTGATCAAACTTAAAGTTTACGTTCAAATTTAGAATAAAGCCGCAATGTTATGACAAAAAAAAATAAGTATAAATTCTATAACCCCCTCACTTAAGGCATTTTTGACTTAATAAAAATGCTTTTCAGCGTTTAAAATTTACCCACTATCCAACAATAATTTGTAGCAACAACTCAGTTTGAGCGATCAACATATTGTCTTTGAGTTAAAATTAGTTTAAATGTTGCTTCGTGCATTTTGTTAGAAATATGTTTAACTGAAAACTGAAAGGTGGTGTTTTGTTTATCATTTATTTGCAAACATAATGAGACTTTAGTGAAAACTATTTGTTGTAATTTAACAAGAGCATGTCGGATTTTCGCAACTTTCACAGAATCATTACATAAGAATATGGGTATACTTCTTAAAAAATTTCAAGAAATTTCACCTGTTAATCGAAGAATAATAGCTCGTCTATAAATCTAGTTTATGTTCGAAGCATCGAGTTTGTTAGTATACTAACGTGACCCTCATTCATAGGGCTATAGCTCGATAAGTATAGTGTATTTTTCTTTAGGTCTGGTGCCAGTTTATAGGTGACATATAGTCCTTTATAGAAACGTTTACCATTTTGTTGTAGCATATATGTGAAGAAAGTTATGATGCTACTTGCATTCATATTTGAACAGCCCTCGTATTTTACATTTTCTTAAACAGTCTTGCTCATATATCATCAAGTTTCTAAGATCAGGACACTTATTAAAGATGTCAATGTGCCATGATGCCACAACCAGGGCTCTGATCGAATTCCATGCACTGGTATTAATTAGTTCAATGTCAGGAAAGAGCAAGAAATCATATTGGCAGGCATTAAGCTATGCTGGAGACTCTATCCACGAAGCATTCTTTCACCTCGACTCAGTGCCCTTAGAAAGCACTGTGGCGGATGCACTAGAGTAATATATTTGTAAATTGTCCTGACCTCTTGGCTCTCGTTTGTGATGTCTAACTGTGAATTTGTTACTTTCCCATTGGTATCCTGGGTCAGGTGTGGTACTTGATTGTATCGATTCCTGATCTTTGCCGTCTTTCTTACTTTGCACTAGCCAGTCACCGATATTGTTCGACTCACTGCGTTGAGGTGGTGGATGTTTTGGAGAGAAAAAGCTGAATTGCAAGAACTACCACTTCCAAGAGCTGTGTTTCTCGAAGGTGTCAAACGTGCGCAGTATCAGTGAATCATTTGGAAAACCTCATCTGTCAGTAATCCTGACAAATCATTACCTGACAATTATGGTTAGAAGCGGGACTGTGATAATAATTGTCCCGTTATGATGACATTGTCCATGTGCAGATCCAGAGGGGCATAGGGGGTCCGGTCACCCCCCTGGAAAATAACAACTACGTATGTGGGTTTCTATTATAATTAGCATTTGGACCCTCCCCCCTGGAAAAAGTTGGACCCCCCCTGGAATATAATGGACCGCCTCTGGATCCTTGGTAAAGTATAAGTATAGTTTTCTCAGCAATAAAACCATTGGAACCCCTCTTTAAACTGTAAAATAAGCTGAGGACTAAATAAACCAGACAAAAATTCCTTGATCCGTGCATGTTGCCTCCTGTCCCCGAAACCCCTCTGCAACTGATTAAATGTGGTTGCAGCATGTCTGTGTGCAAAACATCTCGGTGTAAGTAAAAAGCAAACAATTTTTATTGTACTGATTTGTGTTGCTGTGGAGCAGAAGAGGACACATGTAAAATATTGCCAGTGATCAATATGCTTATGACTTTTGAACAATTATTTTCATGTGGATTCAGATATTTCTTTAGCCGTATCAACAAGAATGCCTTATTGTCCGATTTTGACCTTTGAAGACGATTCTACCTAGAAGCATGCGAAAGATAAATCAGATTGTAACAGTTTTCTATTGCCCGTGCTATCGTAGTACAATGGGTAACTTGTAGAGCGTTTTATCCTTATTTCAATATCATGAACTACTAAGTAGACTCTTCTAACTTTTGATCCTTCAGTGGTCAAAATCGGACTATAATGAGTTTGGTTGATAGTGAATGCAAATGATTATTACTACTATCTTTTCTTTGACATGCACATATGTTCTAGCCGGACTGGCTCATTTTACGTATTCTGCATCAATCGTTTGAAATAGAAAGACCCAAAGGTCATTGGTCAGAGGTCGTAGTACATCTCTATATATAAGCATAAGAGATTTTATTTACTCCTTTTATTATCAAAAATACTGTTTGTTTTTCATTCACCCCACTGTCTTTTTGTTCGTAAATCGTGACGGCATTTACGACCCACCCTCGAACTGACTTCACCCTATCTGAATATATTTTTGTGCTACGATTTAAAAGAGTTTGCATTCAGTCATGATAAGGCTACCAGTTCATTAAGGAATATTTCCATGCGTTGGAAATGGACGAAATGCATATATATATATATATATATATATATATATATATATATATATATATATATATATATATATATATATATATATATATATATATATATATATATATATATACTTAACATCCTTTTTTGGGGATGTCTCAGTGGCGCAGTTGGTAGCGTCAATGTCTGGTGTAGTGCTAGGCGGTGTTGTCGAGGTCGTGGGTTCGAATCTCGCTAGAGGCAAATATTTACAGCATCTATCGGCTCAGTTGATTCACTATATCCCTCTGTATATATATATATATATATATATATATATATATATATATATATGGTATTTACATATTAGGCGCCATTTCAATGACGTCATCTTTTTGTTCTGATGCGAAGACACTATGGGCGACATATTACTTTTAATTATTTACCCCTTAAGATTGAATTTGGTGTATTTCGACTGAAATTGGCGCACAAAATGCAAGAAAGTCCTGATTCCCATAGACTACAATGGACATACCGTTTAAATTGCACTGATACAATATACACTATTTTGATGACGTCATAATGACGTCCAGACGTGAAACCCAGATGGGTGACCAGGTGATTTTCATTAGTTATCCCCTAAAGCTTGATTTGGTATAGGTCAACACAAATCGGCACCAAATTTGCACGGGAGTCCCGATCGCCCCTGACTATAAGCTGTTGGACGTAGCAGCCTCAAAATAGGTACATATGTCACATAATGTAGAGGGTACTGGGTGGTACTGCATAACTTTTGAGTGCTTCCCTTCAATATTTTGAGTGACAGAGCGGACATTTTTTTGTTACAGGTGCCACTGGCCAATTCAATATGTCTCTCAGGAACACGATTCATTTATCATTGGAAACAAGAGGGTTTTCGGACCAGGGGTCGCTCATTGAGAATGACTTCATATAAGGGTATAGCAAAGCATAGCTCCCCTCAAAGTCCAGCTATGATGTTTTATTAATCAGCGGTCTCATTGTAAAGCTTTACATGGAAAAGTGTCTATTTAAAATGTTGACAAAAGGCACAGGATGTTGACACTCTGGGCGGGGTCATTTTGGTCATGGTCATATTGTGAACAAAGATGGTAAAGGTCTACTAGCTGATGCTACATACCAAATATCAAGGCTCTGGAGCAAGTTTTGTTTGTTTGTTTGTTTTGTTGCTTTACGTCCCAAGTCAACAGCTATGGTCATTGCGGGACGGTCAGTTCACCTAGCCACACTTTTTCCTGGGCAGGCTTGAACAAGCGGTTAACCAGTAATTCGTGCACATACTTTCGCTTGTAACTGACAAAAACCCTTCTTGAATAAATCAGCGGAAGGGAGGAGAATGACCGTAGAAATAATTTCATGATCAATCTCCACGAAAGTATGGGACCGGACCGGGATCATCTGGAGCAAGTGATTTCAGACAAGAAGTATTGTATTTCTTACTAGGCCTTGCTATTTCAGATAAAAAAAAAGTTTCACCAATATTGACATAGAAAAACTGGTTACGCCACCTGGCGGTCATATTTTTAATTGAACAACAATGGTAGAGGGTGTCGGACCATTTGTGCCTAATTATTTTGAAATCTGACCAGAAGTTTTTGACAAGATTTTAGAGTATTTCCTTTTGCATGACAAGGCAACCATATTTCTACATAAAGTTGAAATCTTTAAACAAGTTTGAAAGGGGATCGATCAACCCAGTGAATATTGGTGAGATTCCACCCGGTGGTTTAGGATGAAGCTATTATTGACGGCCGACGGAAGAACGGATGGGTAGCTGGCAGGATGGACATCCTATGACCACAACGAAAGTTAAAAAAAGGGATCCACCATTCAAAGATATATGAAACTGTTGAAAAGCTGAATCAAGCTCTCCTTTAGCTTTATACAAGCCTCACACTGAGAAAACATTATTTTTGCATATGCCAAAAGGCGCAGATAAGCTCTGTAAATACATAGCTGGATTAGGGCCTATATTTCTTTGCTATACTGATTGAAGATATTCCTGCACTGATCGAAAAATCTCCAAAGATTCTTAATTTAAAACTAGAAATTGTGTTTATGAAACGCTATGTCCCCAACCATTAGCTTGTCCGCCATCCTGTTCACCAGGTAATCTATTAACAATCCTCCTTCAGCTGACCAAATCTGAGGCTACTAGCTGTAATAGTTTTGAAGATATCTTTATTGAAAGTTTTTGATGTCCAAATTTGCAAAGGGCATTAATTAAAAAAAAATGCAAAGGCGATAACTAAAAAATATTTTTATTGATTTTCACCAGTTAATCTACTCATTACCCTCTATCAGCTGTCCAGATTTGGAGCTCCTATCTGTAACGGTTTTTGAGATATCAAGTTTTCTATGTCAAAAATTTGCAAAGGGCAATAACTCAAAAAAATTAATTGATTTTTTAAGTCTTCACCAAGCAGTCTACTCATTATCTTCTATAAACTGACCAAGTTTGAAGCTCCTAGCTGTAACGGTTTTTGAGATATCAAGTTTTCTATGTCCAAATTTGCAAAGGGCAATAACTAAAAAAAATAAATGATTTTTTTTAATTTTAACCAGGTAATCTACTCATTATTTTCTATAAACTGACCAAGTTTGATGCTCGTAGCTGTTATTGTTTATGAAATATGCTGATAACAAAATTTCATTATGACTCTTTAAAAGTTTAATCTGTTTGAACCACGTTATAAAATGTGAAGAATTGGAATTGATTGCAAAATACAGCAGATTTGGGGTGTTTTTATCGATGTGAAGATTGCGCATGTATGCTACATATAATTTCACTACGTGCGCAAATTTCACAAATTGTGAAATATTGGTATGAAAAATGTGACGTATTGGTACAAATTCTTCACGCGCTGTGAAGAATTGGTACCAATTCTTCACAGTGTGAAATTTGCGGTTCAACAAAGCTACTGACTGAACACCATTTGGTATTTCTAAGCTTAAGAAGAGGCTGCACAGGCTCGTCTGAGTCTACACATGTCAAAATGCCACATTGTTGGAAATCTCATGTCACGGCTCATTTTACAAATAAATGTGTGCCAATATCAAAGGCTCTAGACACGCTCATCAAATGTATTGCTGACACTGGTGAAGTCCTGTATACTTGTGTTTCGCCATCCGGCTTCCGCCCGCATGTCCAGGCTGCCATCCTCTGAACTAACTCGTTCAAAATAGTGAGTGAGTATGATAAGGAAATACCACAATCGCAAACTGCAGACAAAACCACGGCACTGCGAGGAAGAGCTACACAACAATCACGAGACACCGGGAAGACAGACTAAGCAAAGCAACCAGCTCTCTTTCCCCCATCAAGATGATTGCAAAACTAGAATGGACATAAAGTAACTAACAACAAAACAGAGAACAATAATACTTATTACAAACTCCCACGATGGGAGGAATCAACAACAACAGAACCACAACAAAGCAGATAATCAGAGAACTGTAGTGAATATCTTTAACAATAATCTGGGAACAGAGGTATCATTTAGACTTGAAGATGCACAGCAGATTAGGCTACACTAATAATAAATGTTAATATATCTGGTCATATTAGATCAGTAATGTAAATACAGGTAACTATATATATAGACCCCCCCCCCCCCATTTCCAGGTATTGGTGTGTGTGTGTGTGTGTGTGTGTGTGGGCGGGGGTGGGGGGGGGGGTACTGGCTACCTGTTTTCCATTACTGAACACATGTAAACCGGGAACCAGCAATTATTCACCATCGGGTCAGCGATGGTGATATACGTTAGTACGCTTCCCTGGATACCGGCTTGCTTCTGAAAACTGAGCCGGAACCCAAATTCTCCACTGGAGCAAATTCGGATATTCTTGGCATGACGAAATCAAACTCCCCACAGAGGTGTACTTCCGGTGCTGCCTTCAATCTATGCGTACTTCAAAAACGTCCCCAAAAAATGCGTGATTATAGTGGCTATAAAAACTATTAAAAATGTTGTCTAGCTACAATAATACGCTATGCGATAGTTCTGAGCTTTTTTTACACTAATTAACCCTGGAGACAAGGGGCCTTTGGATATTCTCAGCAAAGTGTGACGTAATTCTCAGATTTAGACGGATCAGTTCAATATTCCCCAAGGTTTTATGCACATGCCTCGTTCAGTGAATTAGATTTAGATTTAGGAATACTGATACATACATACATGTACTGCTAAAATGTCTTCATTACTCAGAGTTTGAAATGTATGGAAAAATGAAAAAGAGTGGTCTCAGCAAAATTGATGCAAAATTAAAACACTAATATTTTTTCTAGTCTAGTAAGTTTTATACGCTATGCGATGGTCCTTAGATTTTTTAAAAGCTAACCTTGGTGTAGATACACTGATCAAGTTAAGTTTTTAAAACTAAAAGAGAAGACCAAACCCTCGGGGGGAGGGGGGGGGGTTACTACCTATATATGACATAGTATGGATGTGCGGCCCGAATAGCCCCTTTTTTCAGCGCTCACAGGTATACGATAGGCCCCCTTTTCTAAGAAAAAGTACATGTATACTTAAACGCAAAAGTTTCGCGACTCTTACTAAAATGCTACTTCCTTCTTTTTGACCAAAATATTTATACCGTGATATTGTGATTGACAAGTCCAATGATTTGCCTTCCATACAACATGAAAATCAGGCCAGTGAGATTTACGATTGCCGATCTTCAACAAGAAATGTAAGGCAACCCCAATTTGAAAAGTCACAGAGCTACAATACCTTACATTTTATTTATGTCGCAGAGTTACAACACCTTACATTTTATTCGGAAAAGGTGTTTAACCATTATCTGTTTTCAAGAGCAGAAGGGCAGATAAATGAAATCAGGTTTATTTTATGCAATGTTAACGTTCCTTACGTCAATGTTTGACGTAATTGGTTGTCTAAACACAACTTAACATCAATAATCGCGTTATTTTAATGTCACAAGTGAAATCATTCAACACAATGCGTAGAAGACCAAGTGTCGCTCGACATAACGGAATAAAATGAACAATTTTGACAAATTGTTTGACGTTAATAAAGAAACGCAACGCCTTTGAGCGTGGATAAACGTTTATTGTTAAACTTTTAAATGTTTTCCGTCAGTTACGGCATCTGGCTATCACATCGCACCGTTTGTTTTCAAATCGAGATAACCATCCTTATGCTAGACGTAAATTGTTGAAATACACTGACGTCGTTATAACGTCAGAATGAAGCGCATGATCAAAACTGCTAACGGTAAATCATTCCACATTGTGCAGGAGCATAAAATATGATTATATGGATATTCTAACATGGACCATACTGAAGAAAACACAGATATAAAACGGTTGCGAAACTTTTGCGTTTAAGTATATATAACTGACCCAGTTTTTCATCATTGATATCTATGAATGGTCCCATTTTCTGACATCCCTATTTGAAAATACTCATATTTTTGCCCTGATTTTCAGCTCAGAAACCAATATTGTAATATTTATTTGTGAAATTTGTTTACAGATAGCAAAGAGGGTATAAAAAATCAAAGCACAGTATACATGTATGAAAATGTAAACCGTTTGTTCAATCAAGTATATGAATAGGTCATTTTTTTCGAAGATCAATTATAATATTGGGGTAGGTTTCTAAAAACTGGTTCGCACACCCGTACCAAAATAACCCCCCAAGTTACCCCCCCCCCCACCCACACCACCCACCGAGACCAAATCATGATGCGCACTGTAGCCTACTACGCGCATAGTCATTGTATGTAGATCTGTTCGATTGCTTTGCAAGCACGGTTTAGGTAGCGCCTAAGTCCATACTAAAACTTTTAGTTAAAGATGGCATCTGACTAAAACTTCTTTAAATAATCATTTCTGACTTCATAAATGACGTTATTGTCTTTTAACTTGCCACGTGCATCAACTATTCCCGGTCTCCCCCCCCCCCCCTACGGTCTCCCCTACCCTACAATGGAAGGAGAAGAAGCCATATTGAAAAATCATTTTACTTTTAAGATACAGGCTTATTTCTTCCCCTTTTGGCTTGCTGCGCTCACGCCGCAAGCATTTGTGTTGGATTAGTGGTACCCTCAACCTGGTTGTCTAATTATATAACATACTGTTAGCATAACGGCCGTGTGTATGGGAACAAACAATTCACTGACAAGACAACTCACCGACAGCAAGTGAAACATAGTGTTAAGAGCATGTCTCATATTATATGACATATTATCCCCCAAATTCAATTTGTGGATATATGTTGGTGTCATGGAATGTCGCTCATTGTTTTCAGCCACTGTGACCTTGATCTCTCTTGAAAAAAATGGACCCAAAGCAGATCGCCTATATTATTTATGGTGGCAGTACCATATTTGGTGTGTAGATACAACTTGGGCCATGGTGATTCACCAACTCTTTCCAGGTCACTGTGACCTGGACCTCAGGTTTCAGTTCTAGCAAGGTCGAGCCCAGAGCATATCTGTACTTATTACCCAACTGTCTATATACAGAGTAATTGTCTATTTTTTGCTATGTCATGAGTCACTAAACTATTGACCAGGCAATATTTTCGATTATTGACTGCACTATACCATGGCCTGGTTTCCCGCTTCCCTGTTAAAAACACACAGGCGCTTATCAGCATGCGCGTCGACGATGCGCGCACGGTTCGTTTATGAAAGGAGATGGTGAAAATGAGGCATGGCTTGGCAACTTTGAACTCCAATAACTCCATTGGTTATGGTCAGAAACATAAAGTGTTGGTACTCGTTTTCTTAGTTAGAACGAGGGGAACATTATGAGACCTAAATGGAGCAGATTTGGTGAAATTTTCTGTTTTGCAGCAAAACTGCATCGTCTATAGCAACTCCATTCAAGGAACTCTGCTAAGTATTACATCAAACGGGTTGGGTAATAAAACAGTTATTTCATGCCTGTTTGAAGTATAGTCAAACTATTACCCCTCAGTACCGTCGACGACCTGATGCACAATTGCACTCGGCCTTCAGCCTCGTGCAATAGTGCATCAGGCAAGTGCGGACTAGATGGGGGCAGGGGGTCCGGACCCCCCCCCTGGAAAATCACAAGTTATATGGGTTTCTATATTTCTATAGAGAATAAGCAATTGGATCCCCCCCCCCCCCCGAAATTGTTTGACCCCCTCCAGAACCTTGAAAAGTGATAATTTTCTTTGAAAGAACCATTTGTTTTCAGTAAACTAAGGTGAGGACTAAAAAAGAAAATAAAAAAAAAACAAAAACGTCAGAGCTTTTTTTTGTCCGAATGACCTGTGTCAGAGCTTTTTGTCCGATTGACCTAGACCTCCTGGATCTGCGCATGATTATTCGGGTCGTCCACGGCACCTCGGGGTAATAGTTTTGACTATACTACAACCAGGCATGAAATAACTGTATAATAATTTGAATTAGGAATCCCAAATTTGGTGTGAGGATATATTTTGGGATCATGGCGTGTCGCATACCCCTCTGGGTTTCTTTGACATCTAGCTTGTACATAAACATGTATAAAACACTGTGGCTTTAGTGCGTAACTTTATTGATCATGCGACGATTGTACGAATATGTATGGAATAATATTGGCCCACTTCGAATCAAACTAAAGTTCCTACAAAAGTTCTTACGTGATAGATGCATGCGCACTTTTTTACCCGAACGGCTACTGTAGAGTTGCAACCTTTTAATTAGTTGTCAAGTAAACAAAGTGAATATCCCTTATGCCCCACCTCAATTATTCATCGTAGACAAAAGGGTGTGCATAAACTGCACAGCCTACTCTAATTAACAATTAAGAATAAAAGGGACCACAAATAGAACACATCAAAGATTTATTTTGTAAAATAAAAACATTTAGACGCTATTGATAGATCTTGGATAGGTCTAGAGGAGGGAACCAGACAAGCTACTAGAGTAACGGTGCTCTGACCCACCGTTGATCTTTAGTAGGTTCGTGACGTTACTATAGAAGCGATTATCAATGTTTGAATTGAACTTTAGTTAATATACATGTAGTAGGAACTAAAGTTCGTTTCTATCTATATAGAATAGCTACCAGTCTGATAATAAAAGTTGTCATTAATACACGTAAAATATTGTAATAATATTTTTTTCTTTTCCAAATGGTTATGTTCATGACTAGTCTATAAATGTAATTGTCTACAGTATAGTTGTATGATTATCAGCACTTAGCACCAGCCTATAGACTAGCAACAAAGTTGGAATATGTTTATATGGAAAAAAAAAATGAAATGACTATTGAAAAAGTTCTAGGCCTTTGGGAAAGGCTATCAACTATATAGCGCCTCAGAGATCATTATCAGGCTGTAGGGACAGTTAAATATCGACGCAGGTCTGGTTAACCAAAAATGACGACCAAACGTTAAGACGGCAACTTACGTCGAGTGTGTCATCGATATTTGCATCGACGATATCACTTCTGGCTGTTCCAGTTGTATCTATTTTTTTAATCAAAATATTTTAATACAATTACTTTAAATCACGTCTGATTTCTAGACAAGTTTCAAATTGCAACTTTAGAGTCTAAGAGAATTGCTATTCGATAGACTGTTGTCCTAACATTATTTATTATTTTGGCATGAAATTAAAACATGTTTTGCTGACATGTTGATGTTCAGTGTTGCCAAAATTAAAAAAAAATATGATACATTAAAAATAAGTAAATTTTATTAATTTCATGTTTTGCGTTTTTAAAGTCCTTCAGTGTATGGCACTAGGTGTCGCTTTTGATAAATGTTTGTGTTTTTCTTTTGCCAGAAGATTAGGGGAGATCTGGGCAAAATGATCCACTTTTTTAAAATATTTTTTCCTGCTTTTATGACTGGATATATCTTATTGCTTTTAAATGTATAATACACTGTCAAGTATTAGCTACAACTTGAGAGAAAGAAAAACAGGCATAAAGTGACATTAGTGCTTGAAATCAAGCATTCAAAATGTGTGGTCAGCCGTGCACGGGGCAAAATGATACAGTACACGGGGCAAAATGATACAGTGAGACTTCTCTCATCTCAGATTCAAATATTCAAGACGTAGCACAGAAATAACTATAAACACAATTAAACAATTTATAATGCTATTTATAGCCATGGAAATATGATTGAACACGAACAGTTTTCTGAATTTTCTGAGTCACATTTGTTACCATTCATGTTTTATGTTTTGCCACGGGGCAAAATGATACAGTTGACCACCCATTTTTAACATTCTGAAAAATAAAATGGTACTTTTCTGACATAGCAGAATCATTTAATTTTCTTGTGATAGGAATAGACAGTTCCGATAAAAATATCTTGAAAATGCGTTAAAATAGACGGTCAACTTAGATTATTTCAGACTCATCATTTTGCCCTAACCATGCTGTATCATTTTGCCCCAGTGACCTCTTGTTTACTGTTCTCGTAACAATTCAATAATACGACACCCCACAATAGTTCTGGTTATTTGGAGACATATCAGTATCTATTTTGTTCAATTTACACGATACAATTAAAATATATATCTACCACATTTTTCACATTCATAAAATAACTGATACCTTCGAAATTTACTCAGGGTGCCTCAAAAGTGAATTGTTTATATAAAAAGCTTAACTTTGCTCTGTTTTGGCTGAGCCTTTCTTATAATATGGCGGATTTCAAAATGCGCATTCAGTTTGAGTAAGAAACGTCATATAGATATATGGCATCATCGTTTGAAAAATCGCGCTGTTTCATTTTGCCCCGTGTATCATTTTGCCGTGGTCTCCCCTATCTTATCGACCAACTCAATAACTATTGTTGATGTTCGTCTATGACGTGGTTTTAGTGCAGTGTACACAATAACCAAATTAGGAGGTGTTCCAAACCTACAACTAGGCAAGCCCTCCTTTAAAAAGGGAAATTTATTTTAACTTCAAAATACAGCCAGTAGAAAGGTCCGCACGGGTGATCTTACACCGGTCCGTGTATTCACCGGATGGGACCTAATCACCGGATCTGACCGGATCGGATCGGGCCCAAAATTGGCTATTTAGCTCATTTTTAAAACATTTTTTTATTATTATTATGTTTATAAAGAATGTATATGATCATAATAATGATGTCTGGATCATCAAGGTCGGAGACGATAGCAACTATCTGACCGGATCGGGCCCTAAAATGGTCAAATAACGCTATGATATAATTATCTTATGTTGTAATTAAAGGATCAAATTAATGAGCTCTGTACCAAAAATGGCTTGTTTTAATTTGAGGAAAATTGGTTTCTTTATACTGAACAAAGGATAGACCTGCGCATGTCATTTTATGTAAACACAACAGGTGTGAATTGATAGCTGACCATTGCAAAAAAAGGGTCCGTTGAGTATGTTTTTTTGCCGTTTATATCAATATTAATATATTCAAGTGCATACAAATTGCACTAAATACATAATCTTATATGCACATCATTCTCGTAAAGAAAAAACGACCAGTTAAGCTATGGAATAGGCAAATTTCGGGCCCGATCCGGTCCGATCCGGTCAGATCCGGTGATTAGGCCCGATCCGGTGAATACACGGACCCTCTTACACGATTGTGTAGCAGAATGCGTACGGCTGCTATACAACCAGCTTATACTTCCGGTTTAGGATATCCGATGTTTATCGGTCAAAATGTCAAAAAGTAGACCGCCTTTGAACTTGAAAACCTTCAAGTATTCCTCATTGTATGCTTGATAAAATAGCTTCGATTGTGACAGTGAACGATCTTCCACACCTATGTCAATTAAACTCGTCCGACGATCTCTTCTTCTTGCTGTTAGAACTATATCAAGAAGGCACATTTTGACAACCCCTTCAATTTGTGGCGAACATAGATTCATGACAATGGCGAGTGGGCTTCGCCTGAGCGTTGAGCATGACAAAAATGAAAATGAATTCTACATAAATTTAGGAGAAGGTATGTGTCTGTACAGGTCAGGTAGCTTTGACCTGTGCAGGGAAACTCACCCAGGGGGGGTACTCTGATATTTTCATACATAGGTAGACTCGGTCCATTTTTTTTTGGGTCAAATTTTTGAATTTCAATTTTTTTTGGGGTTTTCAGAAAAATGAATATTTTTTTGGGTATGAACGTTTTGTGGATATTTTTTTTGGGTCATCCCAAAGTTGGACTAGTTTTAGGGGTTATTTCTATTAGCAACCCCAGCTGCGCCAGATATTGGATTAAGAATAGTGGAAAAATACCATACCACTGCAATCTATATCCATATTGCATAAAAACTGTTTTGATATTCCAAATATTGTTTACATGTATTAATTGAAAATAAAATGAGCTTTCAGAAGATACCTTGTTTGTGGTCATTGAATTTCCAATAATTACTTAATTGACAGGTAATTATCGATATTGTAGGTAATTAACACCTGAGATGAATGGTGGCTATTTTGGGCGCGAAAGTAGGACGGTGTATGCAAATGAACTAGCATGCGACAAAAGCATGGTCATTTGCATAATTAAAAATAGCAAAACCAATCAGATTAGATTTCAGGCTACCCCATGGTTTGTGCGCTTAGTCGCTACGACCTCCCAAACTTATGTTATATTTAGTGAAAGTCAAGGCAAAATCGGTTGAAAACTGTTTGGTAAATCACCAAAGCGCACTAAAGATCGTTTTCTATACCTTATTCCCTTTCTAACCATGTATATTTTGTGGTATTTCAAGTTAATTTACCGACCCGCAGGGCGGTTCAAAGGTCATGACCCTCACGGAAATCCCCAATTCTGACTTGTAAACAACCGACGCCATCTTGAATTTTAGCTACCGGTCAATAAATTATCAAAGTTTATCTCGAAAGTTAAGTGAAACTAATTGGTCCCATGCACAAAAGGTGTTACAGAAATGATATTTATCCCTTATATTTAATATTTAAATGAAAAATATCCCTCATTTTTTATCTATCTCGTTTTTTTTTTCTACTTTCCCACAGAACCCCAAAACGCATTGTGAAGCCGATCTCGCTTGGAGATTTCCGTTTGCCAAGTGCAATGTCTATTTTGCCTATCACTGCATTAATAAAACACAAAATCGCTGCAGAAAATCATGAGTTGGCCATTCAAGTATAAGACTGTTATGAATTTGATACAATTTGGTATTGATTCAAGCTAAATTTGGACATTTTCACAGACTTCAGAAACGACCATCGGCAGACATATATAAATGTGTAACCTATATTCGGACAGTACCAGAATTCGTACATTCTATCAATTTCTTTTTCTTCTCCCTTTTTTTCCAGAAAAATACCCAACAAGACTGGGTCACCCTAATGAAAGCCCACAATGGAAGATTCTTGGGCAATTCTGTAAATGGTTCAAAAACAATTTGTATTAAAACAGGGTTTCATCCCAGAATATGCATCATCTCTGTAGACAATTGCTACTTAAAGAATACAAGCAAAGTGATGCTATATGTATGAAATACAAACATGACAAAGAAGTCTTATTAACACTTTCCTTGCTTGAGGCAACTTTTGTTGTCTGTGTACTGATAACAGCTTGAACCCAGATCAGGACTAACAGAATCTCCATCTGAACCATTTGACGCTCTAGCTGATAGTGTTCCACAATGATTTTTTTTAAAAAGTCAATTTCATTTTCCATATTTTAACACACATACAATGTACATATACCTTTAAAGATCAGTTTTACAACACGTACATATGAATATAAAGATCAGTTTGAACCCCTGGGTTTCAACCCAGATCAGCTAGGACCTACAGAAAGTTGGTCCTGATTTGAATCCCTTGACCGTTTGATACTCATTGTTCAAGAACTGGGCCAGAAGTATTTTTGAAAAAAGTCAATTTCATTTTCTGTATTTTAACATACATACATATAAATCCAAAGATCAGTTTTAACATACTTACAAATCAAAAGATCAGTAGCACCGACAGAACATTGTTCCTCATCTGGATCCAAACCGTTTGACATTCGGCCAAATTTCTGGTAGTGTTCCAGAAATAATTTTTGAAGAAGGGCAATTTATTTTCCTTATTTTTAACATACATAAATCCAATTTTTGAAATATTTTAACTTCATTTGTTTCATTGGGCTTTTAGCCATCCAAGATATTTCATTCATGTGGAGTCGAGTTATTGCACGTCTTACTCTGATCAGAACCAACAAGAGGTTCTCTTGAATTTATTCAAATTCATATGTAGTGAAATGGGACAGAGAGGAGTGAAAGACAAGACAAACACTGTATATAAATGTTTTAAAGTATTCATTTTTATATACTTTTATGCTTATTTACATGTTCTGCATAAATTATAACACTTTGATAACATATACAGATGATTTTTAAAATCTGTCCTACATCAGTGTGAACGAAGAAAAAACAACAACACAAAAGTGCTTCATATATTATTGAATAGCTTCTTTGTTTTAAGAGATACAGCAAAAGCAACATAAAAAATGAATTGGGCAGGAAAAAATACATATATACCGAAAGTTTCATAAAGATATCTTGAAAAATAAAAAAGTTATAGCAATTTCTTTAAAATTCTGCGACGCGTCGGGTCCGTCGCGGCACACTAAAATTCAGCATCCAGTATAGCAGAAAAATTCCAGAAAATGACTGATTTTCCGGGTATTAAAATTGTTGTAACTTTGGTTCTAGTAAAGGTATCTTCAAAATCTAAACTGTTTTGTGCAGCTTTTCACAAGCTACATGAGATGGGTATTAAATAAAAGCATTATTTTACACTTAAAAAAACAGCTGGGGTTGCTATTTCTATGTATTTTAGGTCTTTTCTTAAGGTAAATATACAGAATCGGGATATTTTTTTGGCTTGCAAAAATTCAAATTGCTTCGAATTGCTGATATTTTTTTGGGTTGAAGGGTAGATGCTGGGTCCGAGCCTTCGTATGCAGAAAAAAATAGAGTACCCCCCCTGGGGAAACTCACCCCTGTCAGGGCTATATTGTACAGCACCCTAGATAAGCTTTTGGGTCAATTGGGTATTTACGCAACTTGGTTATCCTCAATTGCGTACTTGCAAAAACAATTGCGTATTTTTCATATTTTTTACGCCACATTTTTTTTCCTGTGATTACACCTTTTCTTATTGCATGAAGCCATTGGGAATGTGCTTGCATATTTATTCACTCCCATCGTCTGCCTTTCTAAAGTATCAAACTCACAGATTTTATTGTACCTGAAGCAAATCTAATGCCCTTGGTGACATTCGAGCGTGTATACTTTGCAAAGTTTCACTTTCATCTTAGTGTTTTTCCGCGAAATACTTGACTGGGCACCGATATTTTCATAAAACTGGAGTAAGTTGCGCGCTCGCTACCGGGGCTCGCTAGTTAAAAATAAAATCACCCTGACTGGCATTTGTTTATAAGCCGAATGGAAACGAAATGGACCAAATGGTACGCAATGACATCGCTTGTAATTGCATACCGATCGTTAGAATTGCTTTTTGGTACGCACACATTTAATTGTTTTTTTGATGATTTTAATTGCGTATTTACGCAAATACGCTGCTTATCTAGGGTGCTGTTGTAACCTTTCTTTTTATCTTCAAAGAGTCTGATCATTATCAGCGTGAGTGTTATTTTGAAATTAAAAAATAAACTCATTTAAATGAGTGCCCTAAACTACTCTGTGGTCTCTGCTGCGACCACCAATGGAGCCTGATTATTTCATGAGAAAAAGACAAACTTCAGGGCATCACTTATTCACTATAAGTCTGGGGCCTGCAACACTGTGAGTTGCTTGATTGAATTTGGAGACCGAAGGGCCACCCGGTCTCAGCCTCACTGCATCACTGTGAACATGTGTCCTTGAGCAAGAAAATTAATCCTAGCTTAGTACTGGTTCAACCCAGGAAGGCCCGTCCCTTTATAACTGAAAGATTATTGATGGGACGTAAAGAATCCAATCAAACTGTGAGTTGTGTGATGACTACCTATTTAATCACTTACCTCTCATATTAACTGCATTGCTCCACGTTGCCTAATAAACGTTGTCTATCTCACAGCATGTGCCTTTATCAGGTTTGAGAACGCATGTTGGATCGCTCGGCAAGCCTCGCGATGTCAACAAGCATTCTCAAAGCCTTGCCTGGTAGGTGGGTGTCTTTTGATATAAAGTTTACCAGGCTCTGCTTTGAGAACACATGTTGAATCGCTCGGCAAGCCTCCCGATGTCAAAAAACATTCTCAAAGCCTTGCCTGGTAAATTTGATGTCAAAAGAGACTCACCTAGTATTCTATATTTTTATTCCTTTTTATTTTAGAGAAAGCCTACCTTCAGTATACAAAGATGGGGCCTAATCTAGTAGACCTAGAACACACGGTGGTACCTGAGCAGCATAGAGGACATGGTATTGCAAAAGTTCTTGCTCAGGTAGAGTACCTTACATTATAAGGGGACAGGGAATAATCTAGGGAGTGACTAGGGCGAAATAGTCACTCTAGGGGCCGAAGTTTTTGTTGTGTAAAAGTGTGATTAATTTCTTATGGAACAGTTAAAACATCCTTTTGGTGCTCATTGAGAATACCCACAACATGTTTTTGTTGAGAAATAAGATTTTTTTTCTAGTTTAACATATAAGCCTGCCAGATGATGTGTGGTCATTAACATATAACATGTAGCTCTTTCCATGCTTGCAGTGATTTTTTTCATCTGTTGATAACTTTTGCAAACAGTTTGGAACAAAATTATTACTAACAGTATGTCAGTCCTGATCTGGATCCAAACAGTTTGACACTTTGATAGTTTTCCTGAAAGATGTTTTAAAAAAAAGTTAACTGCGAATAAAGTCAGAAGAGGTTAACAAATGCATGAAAAATTACAGAGCATGCAACATTTGGTATTTTCTTCGGCTTTCACATGTAACATCTTTGTCACAACTCAATGCTCTTTTTAAAAAAATCAACACTTGTACTACAAGTATTGTTTTTTTTTAAAAGAGCATTGGGTTGTGAAAGTACATTTCTTGTAATTTCAGAGTGTGTTTGATCATTTTGTGAAGGAGGACATCAACATGAAGCTCACTTGTACATACTTACAGAAATTTTACAACGATAACCCCCTACCCTCCTACACCAACAAGATTGTGGACCTCGACAAAATTAACACCAAAGATAAAAATAAACTCTAGTCAAATAAGCATTCGGAACTACTGTGCCCAATAGTCATATCAGGCCCTGCCCCAAGGTTATAAACATTTTCATGTTCAACTCAACTGAGCATGAAATTTATCTTGCTCATAAATGTTGAAACGCCAACAGTTGTTGGCATTTAACTTTTAGTATGATAAAAAAAAATATCTGAGAGTATGAAAGCAAGAAAAGTCTCTATCTCTCACAATTTTAGTTTTTGTGAGCAGTTGAAATTTCATGCTCAGTTGAGTTGAGCATGAATAAAGTTTTATAACCTTGGGGCCTGATTCCACTAAACTGGCTGAGGAGTTCTGAATGGAGAACCAAGCTGTGATGCAGTGATACAGTTACTAAGCCATTTTCCTGTCATTTATGAAGATAGTCTTATCATCTGTAATCTCATTGGCTTTTAACTAGTATGTACTTGAATATGCTTTATTGCAAACAATATGGACCCAGATCATACTGATCCACTAGGAGCAGTCTGATGGGGTTCATAGTGTTTGCTTCCATGATAATTGGTAGTCTAAAATGCACTTTGATACATACAGCAGACCGACATCATATGCAGAAGACATTGCTGTACAAAAACATGAGCATGAAAATGGTTGGGTGAGAGTCTATGTCAGTATTATTTTGTTCATTGCTGAGCAAATCTGCTTTGCTTTGAAAATTATAAGTATAAACCATTTTAAGTGCATTTTATGAAATGATAAAAACCCATTACTAGGGTATACTTATATAAATTGACCAATATTGATTTGTGGAAATCAATTTTTGGTCAAAACATACATTTAGTTGTAATTTTGATAAGAGCCTGCTGGCAGGGTTTTAGCAAAATACAACTAAATCAAAATTTAGTGTCCTTTTGGCACTAAAAATATATTTGGCTTTGCTATCTCATGAATTGTATACATTTGTCATACCTTTTAATCAAATAAATGTCGTTAAAAATTATATTCATTCCAAAAGTTTGAATATGCTCAGTCCAAGTCTTGTTTTATCAATCTGAAATGGAAATTCTAGCACAACGGTCCAGATTATCTGAGATTTAAGCCTTGGTCAGATATTCTTTTCTTGCACAGCGGATAAGGAAATCTTGAGATTTTACCCTGGGATTGAAAACTTATCTTACCAATGCTATCTTACGCAGGATGTCAAGTAACCTCATCCTGTGAAATTGCATTTAAGCGTATTCAGGGTCTTCTGTAGGCGTATTTTATAATTAATAAATAAATAAAAAAACAGTGGTGAGCAAGAATGACTTCATTATTAGTGTGAGAGTAGGGTAGAAAATCGGTCGGGATCACCCTTTGTCATCACTTGGCAAGCCTCGTGATGCCAAACAGCGATCCTCCAGACAGATTTTTATATCCTACCCTCACACTCATGATAGATTCTTATAATTCTACCCATGTTAAGTTATCTTCCCCAGGCTGTCACGAGAGGACTGTTCATTGGTTGTTTTGGAACTCCTGCACATGGGCGTCAAGTGACGTCAATGTTCAGTCAAAATGACGTCATTATGTAATATTGCATCTCAGTGTATTCAGGTCTTCTGGAATTTTTAATTGAACAGTCAATGGTGAGCAAGAAAAAGAATCTATAATTTGTGTGAGAGTGACCCGACCTGTTGTACGTTTTCATACTGACCTGTTGTACCTTTCCATACTGACCTGTTGTACCTTTCCATACTGACCTGCTGTACCTTTCCATACTGACCTGTTGTACCTTTCCATACTGACCTGCTGTACCTTTTCATACTGACCTGCTGTACCTTTCCATACTGACCTGTTGTACCTTTCCATACTGACCTATTGTACCTTTCCATACTGACCTGTTGTACCTTTCCATACTGACCTGTTGTACCTTTCCATACTGACCTGCTGTACCTTTTCATACTGACCTGCTGTACCTTTCCATACTGACCTATTGTACCTTTTCATACTGACCTGCTGTACCTTTCCATACTAACCTGTTGTACCTTTCCATACTGACCTATTGTACCTTTCCATACTGACCTGTTGTACCTTTCCATACTGACCTATTGTACCTTTCCATACTGACCTGTTGTACCTTTCCATACTGACCTGCTGTACCTTTCCATACTGACCTGTTGTACCTTTCCATACTGACCTGCTGTACCTTCCATACTGACCTGCTGTACCTTCCATACTGACCTGTTGTACCTTCCATACTTACCTGCTGTACCTTCCCATACTTACCTCCTGTACCTATTCATACTGACCTGCTGTACATTTCCATACTGACCTGTTGTACCTTTCCATACTGACCTGCTGTACCTTCCATACTTACCTGCTGTACCTTCCCATACTTACCTCCTGTACCTATTCATACTGACCTGCTGTACATTTCCATACTGACCTGTTGTACCTTTCCATACTGACCTGCTGTACCTTTCCATACTGACCTGTTGTACCTTTCCATACTGACCTGTTGTACCTTTACATACTGACCTGATGTACCTTTCCATACTGACCTGCTGTACCTTTTCATACTGACCTGCTGTACCTTTCCATACTGACCTGTTGTACCTTTTCATACTTACCTGTTGTACCTTTCCATACTGACCTGTTGTACCTTTCCATACTGACCTGCTGTACCTGTCCCTACTGACCTGCTGTACATTTCCATACTTACCTGCTGTACCTTCCCATACTTACCTCCTGTACCCATTCATACTGACCTTCTGTACCTTTCCATACTGACCTGTTGTGCCTTTCCATGCTGACCTGCTGTACCTTTTTATACTGACCTGCTGTACCTTTCCATACTGACCTGTTGTACCTCTCCATACTGACCTGTTGTACCTTATTATACTGACCTGCTGTACTTTCCATACTGACCTGGTGTACCTTTCCATACTGACCTGTTGTACCTTTCCATACTGATCTGTTGTACCTTTCCATACTGACCTGTTCTACCTTTCCATACTTACCTGTTGTACCTTTCCATACTGATCTACTGTACCTTTCCATACTGACCTGCTGTACCTTTTTATACTGACCTGGTGTACCTTTCCCTACTGACCTGCTGTGCCTTTCCATACTGACCTGCTGTACCTTTGCATTCTGACCTGTTGTACCTTTCCATACTGACCTGTTGTACCTTTCCATACTTACCTGTTGTACCTTTCCATACTGACCTGCTGTACCTTTCCATACTGACCTGCTGTACCTTTCCATACTGACCTGTTGTACCTTTCCATACTGACCTATTGTACCTTTCCATACTGATCTGTTGTACCTTTCCATACTGACCTGTTGTACCTTTCCATACTGACCTGCTGTACCTTTTCATACTGACCTGCTGTACCTTTCCATACTGACCTGTTGTACCTTTCCATACTGACCTGTTGTACCTTTCCATACTGACCTGCTGTACCTTTACATACTGACCTGCTGTACCTTTCCATACTGACCTGCTGTACCTTTCCATACTGACCTGCTGTACATTTCCATACTTACCTGCTGTACCTTCCCATCCTTACCTCCTGTACCTTTCCATACTGACCTTCTTTACCTTTCCATACTGACCTGTTGTGCCTTTCCATGCTGACCTGCTGTACCTTTTTATACTGACCTGCTGAACCTTTCCATACTGACCTGTTGTACCTCTCCATACTGACCTGTTGTACCTTATTATACTGACCTGCTGTACTTTCCATACTGACCTGTTGTACCTTTCCATACTGACCTGTTGTACCTTTCCATACTGACCTGTTGTACCTTTCCATACTGACCTGTTCTACCTTTCCATACTTACCTGTTGTACCTTTCCATACTGATCTACTGTACCTTTCCATACTGACCTGCTGTACCTTTTTATACTGACCTGGTGTACCTTTCCCTACTGACCTGCTGTGCCTTTCCATACTGACCTGCTGTACCTTTCCATACTGACCTGCTGTACCTTTCCATACTGACCTACTGTACCTTTCCATACTGACCTGTTGTACCTTTCCCTACTGACCTGGTGTACCTTTCCATACTGACCTGCTGTACCTTTTCATACAGACCTGCTGTACCTTTCCATACTGACCTTCTGTACCTTTACATACTGACCTGCTGTACCTTTCCATACTGACCTGCTGTACCTTTCCATACTGACCTGCTGTACATTTCCATACTTACCTGCTGTACCTTCCCATCCTTACCTCCTGTACCTTTCCATACTGACCTTCTTTACCTTTCCATACTGACCTGTTGTGCCTTTCCATGCTGACCTGCTGTACCTTTTTATACTGACCTGCTGAACCTTTCCATACTGACCTGTTGTACCTCTCCATACTGACCTGTTGTACCTTATTATACTGACCTGCTGTACTTTCCATACTGACCTGTTGTACCTTTCCATACTGACCTGTTGTACCTTTCCATACTGACCTGTTGTACCTCTCCATACTGACCTGTTGTACCTTATTATACTGACCTGCTGTACTTTCCATACTGACCTGGTGTACCTTTCCATACTGACCTGTTGTACCTTTCCATACTGATCTGTTGTACCTTTCCATACTGACCTGTTCTACCTTTCCATACTTACCTGTTGTACCTTTCCATACTGATCTACTGTACCTTTCCATACTGACCTGCTGTACCTTTTTATACTGACCTGGTGTACCTTTCCCTACTGACCTGCTGTGCCTTTCCATACTGACCTGCTGTACCTTTGCATTCTGACCTGTTGTACCTTTCCATACTGACCTGTTGTACCTTTCAATACTTAACTGTTGTACCTTTCCATACTGACCTGCTGTACCTTTCCATACTGACCTGCTGTACCTTTCCATACTGACCTGTTGTACCTTTCCATACTGACCTATTGTACCTTTCCATACTGATCTGTTGTACCTTTCCATACTGACCTGTTGTACCTTTCCATACTGACCTGCTGTACCTTTTCATACTGACCTGCTGTACCTTTCCATACTGACCTGTTGTACCTTTCCATACTGACCTGTTGTACCTTTCCATACTGACCTGCTGTACCTTTACATACTGACCTGCTGTACCTTTCCATACTGACCTGCTGTACCTTTCCATACTGACCTGCTGTACATTTCCATACTTACCTGCTGTACCTTCCCATCCTTACCTCCTGTACCTTTCCATACTGACCTTCTTTACCTTTCCATACTGACCTGTTGTGCCTTTCCATGCTGACCTGCTGTACCTTTTTATACTGACCTGCTGAACCTTTCCATACTGACCTGTTGTACCTCTCCATACTGACCTGTTGTACCTTATTATACTGACCTGCTGTACTTTCCATACTGACCTGTTGTACCTTTCCATACTGACCTGTTGTACCTTTCCATACTGACCTGTTGTACCTTTCCATACTGACCTGTTCTACCTTTCCATACTTACCTGTTGTACCTTTCCATACTGATCTACTGTACCTTTCCATACTGACCTGCTGTACCTTTTTATACTGACCTGGTGTACCTTTCCCTACTGACCTGCTGTGCCTTTCCATACTGACCTGCTGTACCTTTCCATACTGACCTGCTGTACCTTTCCATACTGACCTACTGTACCTTTCCATACTGACCTGTTGTACCTTTCCCTACTGACCTGGTGTACCTTTCCATACTGACCTGCTGTACCTTTTCATACAGACCTGCTGTACCTTTCCATACTGACCTGCTGTACCTTTCCATACTGACCTGCTGTACCTTCCCATACTTACCTCCTGTACCTAATCATACTGACCTTCTGTACCTTTTCATACTGACCTGTTGTACCTTTCCATACTGACCTGTAGTACCTTTCCATACTGACCTACTGTACCTTTCCATACTGACCTGTTGTACCTTTCCATACTGACCTGGTGTACCTTTCCATACTGACCTGCTGTACCTTTCCATACTGACATGTTGAACCTTTCCATACTGACCTGCTGTACCTTTCCATACTGACCTGCTGTACCTTTCCATACTGACCTGTTGTACCTTTCCATACTGACCTATTGTACCTTTCCATACTGACCTTTTCTACCTTTTCATACTGACCTGTTGTACCTTTCCATACTGACCTATTGTACCTTTCCATACTGACCTTTTCTACCTTTCCATACTGACCTGCTGTACCTTTCCATACTGACATGTTGTACCTTTTCATACTGACCTGGTGTTTCTTTCCATACTGACCTGCTGTAACTTTCCATACTAACCTGTTGTACCTTTCCATACTTACCTGCTGTACCTTTCCATACTGACCTGATGTACCTTATTATACTGACCTGCTGTACCTTTCCATACTGACCTGGTGTACCTTTCCATACTGACATGCTGTACCTTTCCATACTGACCTGTTGTACCTTTCCATACTGACCTACTGTACCTTTCCATACTGACCTGGTGTACCTTTCCATATTGACCTGCTGTACCTTTCCATACTGACATGTTGAACCTTTCCATACTGACCTGCTGTACCTTTCCATACTGACCTGCTGTACCTTTCCATACTGACCTGTTGTACCTTTCCATACTGACCTATTGTACCTTTCCATACTGACCTTTTCTACCTTTCCATACTGACCTTTTCTACCTTTCCATACTGACCTGCTGTACCTTTCCATACTGACATGTTGTACCTTTTCATACTGACCTGGTGTTTCTTTCCATACTGACCTGCTGTACCTTTCCATACTGACCTACTGTACCTTTCCATACTGACCTGTTGTACCTTTCCATACTGACCTATTGTACCTTTCCATACTGACCTTTTCTACCTTTCCATACTGACCTGCTGTACCTTTCCATACTGACATGTTGTACCTTTTCATACTGACCTGGTGTTTCTTTCCATACTGACCTGCTGTAACTTTCCATACTAACCTGTTGTACCTTTCCATACTTACCTGCTGTACCTTTCCATACTGACCTGATGTACCTTATTATACTGACCTGCTGTACCTTTCCATACTGACCTGGTGTACCTTTCCATACTGACATGCTGTACCTTTCCATACTGACCTGTTGTACCTTTCCATACTGACCTGTTGTACCTTATTATACTCACCTGTTGTACCTTTCCATACTGACCTGCTGCACCTTTCCATACTGACCTGTTGTACCTTTCCATACTGACCTGCTGTACCTTTCCATACTTACCTGTTGTACCTTTCCATACTGACCTGCTGTACCTTTCCATACTGACCTGATGTATCTCTCCATACTGACCTGTTGTACCTTTCCATACTGACCTGTTGTACGTTTCCATACTGACCTGTTGTACCTTTCCATACTGACCTGGTGTACCTTTCCATACTGACCTGGTGTACCTTTCCATACTGACCTACTGTACCTTTCCATACTGACCTGTTGTACCTTTCCATACTGACCTACTGTACCTTTCCATACTGACCTGTTGTACCTTTCCATACTGACCTGTTGTACCTTTCCATACTGACCTATTGTACCTTTCCATACTGACCTGTTGTACCTTTCCATACTGACCTGCTGTACCTTTCCATACTGACCTGCTGTACCTTTCCATACTTACCTGTTGTACCTTTCCATACTGACCTGTTGTACCTTTCCATACTGACCTATTGTACCTTTCCATACTGACCTGCTGTACCTTTCCATACTGACCTGCTGTACCTTTCCAAACTGACCTGCTGTATCTTTCCATACTGACCTGTTGTACCTTTCCATACTGACCTGCTGTACCTTTACATACTGACCTGTTTTACCTTTCCATACTGACCTGCTGTACCTTTCCATACTGACCTGTTGTACCTTTCCATACTGACCTGCTGTACCTTTCCATACTGACCTGCTGTACCTTTCCATACTGACCTGTTGTACCTTTCCATACTGACCTGCTGTACCTTTCCATACTTACCTGTTGAACCTTTCCATACTGACCTGTTGTACCTTTCCATACTGACCTATTGTACCTTTCCATACTGACCTGTTGTGCTTTTCCATACTGACCTGCTGTACCTTTCTATACTGTTCTGTTGTATCTTCCCATACTGACCTGCTGTACCTTTCCATACTGACCTGCTGTACCTTTCCATACTTACCTGTTGAACCTTTCCATACTGACCTGTTGTACCTTTCCATACTGACCTATTGTACCTTTCCATACTGACCTGTTGTACCTTTCCATACTGACCTGCTGTACCTTTCCATACTGACCTGCTGTACCTTTCCATACTTACCTGTTGAACCTTTCCATACTGACCTGTTGTACCTTTCCATACTGACCTGTTGTACCTTTCCATACTGACCTGTTGTACCTTTCCATACTGACCTGCTGTACCTTTCCATACTGACCTGTTGTACCTTTCCATACTGACCTATTGTACCTTTCCATACTGACCTGCAGTACCTTTCCATACTGACCTGCTGTACCTGTCCATACTGACCTGCTGTACCTTTCCATACTGACCTGCTGTACCTTTCCATACTGACCTGTTGTACCTTTCCATACTGACCTGCTGTACCTTTCCAACCTGACCTGCTGTACCTTTCCAAACTGACCTGCTGTACCTTTTCATCCTGACCTGTTGTACCTTTCCATACTGACCTGCTGTACCTTTCCATACTGACCTGTTGTAACTTTCCATACTGACCTGCTGTACCTTCTCATACTTACCTGTTGTACCTTTCCATACTGACCTGCTGTACCTTTTCATACTTACCTGCTGTACCTGTCCATACTAACCTGCTGTACCTTTCATACTGACCTGCTGTACCTTTCCATACTGACCTGCTGTACCTTTCCATACTTACCTGTTGTACCTTTCCATACTGACCTGTTGTACCTTTCCATACTGACCTATTGTACCTTTCCATACTGACCTGCTGTACCTTTCCATACTGACCTGCTGTACCTTTCCATACTGACCTGCTGTATCTTTCCATACTGACCTGTTGTACCTTTCCATACTGACCTGCTGTACCTTTACATACTGACCTGTTTTACCTTTCCATACTGACCTGCTGTACCTTTCCATACTGACCTGTTGTACCTTTCCATACTGACCTGCTGTACCTTTCCATACTGGCCTGCTGTACCTTTCCATACTGACCTGTTGTACCTTTCCATACTGACCTGCTGTACCTTTCCAAACTTACCTGTTGAACCTTTCCATACTGACCTGTTGTACCTTTCCATACTGACCTATTGTACCTTTCCATACTGACCTGTTGTGCTTTTCCATACTGACCTGCTGTACCTTTCTATACTGTTCTGTTGTACCTTCCCATACTGACCTGCTGTACCTTTCCATACTGACCTGCTGTACCTTTCCATACTTACCTGTTGAACCTTTCCATACTGACCTGTTGTACCTTTCCATACTGACCTATTGTACCTTTCCATACTGACCTGTTGTACCTTTCCATACTGACCTGCTGTACCTTTCCATACTGACCTGCTGTAACTTTCCATACTTACCTGTTGAACCTTTCCATACTGACCTGTTGTACCTTTCCATACTGACCTATTGTACCTTTCCATACTGACCTGTTGTACCTTTCCATACTGACCTGCTGTACCTTTCCATACTGACCTGTTGTACCTTTCCATACTGACCTATTGTACCTTTCCATACTGACCTGCAGTACCTTTCCATACTGACCTGCTGTACCTGTCCATACTGACCTGCTGTACCTTTCCATACTGACCTGCTGTACCTTTCCATACTGACCTGTTGTACCTTTCCATACTGACCTGCTGTACCTTTCCAACCTGACCTGCTGTACCTTTCCAAACTGACCTGCTGTACCTTTTCATCCTGACCTGTTGTACCTTTCCATACTGACCTGCTGTACCTTTCCATACTGACCTGTTGTAACTTTCCATACTGACCTGCTGTACCTTCTCATACTTACCTGTTGTACCTTTCCATACTGACCTGCTGTACCTTTTCATACTTACCTGCTGTACCTGTCCATACTAACCTGCTGTACCTTTCATACTGACCTGTTGTACCTTTCCATACTGACCTGCTGTAACTTTCCATACTGACCTGCTGTGCCTTTTCATACTGACCTGTTGTACCTTTCCATACTGACCTGTTGTACCTTTCCATACTGACCTGTTGTACCTTTCCATACTGACCTGCTGTACCTTTCCATACTGACCTGCTGTACCTTTTCATACAGACCTGCTGTACCTTTCCATACTGACCTGCTGTACCTTTCCATACTGACCTGTTGTACCTTTCCATACTGACCTGGTGTACCTTTTCATACTGACCTGCTGTACCTTTCCATACTGACCTGTTGTACCTTTCCATACTGACCTGCTGTACCTTTTCATACTGTTCTGCTGTACCTTTCCATACTGACCTATTGTACCTTTCCATACTGACCTTTTCTACCTTTCCATACTGACCTGCTGTACCTTTCCATACTGACATGTTCTACCTTTCCATACTGACCTGTTGTACCTTTCAATACTTAACTGTTGTACCTTTCCATACTGACCTGCTGTACCTTTCCATACTGACCTGCTGTACCTTTCCATACTGACCTGTTGTACCTTTCCATACTGACCTATTGTACCTTTCCATACTGATCTGTTGTACCTTTCCATACTGACCTGTTGTACCTTTCCATACTGACCTGCTGTACCTTTTCATACTGACCTGCTGTACCTTTCCATACTGACCTGTTGTACCTTTCCATACTGACCTGTTGTACCTTTCCATACTGACCTGCTGTACCTTTACATACTGACCTGCTGTACCTTTCCATACTGACCTGCTGTACCTTTCCATACTGACCTGCTGTACATTTCCATACTTACCTGCTGTACCTTCCCATCCTTACCTCCTGTACCTTTCCATACTGACCTTCTTTACCTTTCCATACTGACCTGTTGTGCCTTTCCATGCTGACCTGCTGTACCTTTTTATACTGACCTGCTGAACCTTTCCATACTGACCTGTTGTACCTCTCCATACTGACCTGTTGTACCTTATTATACTGACCTGCTGTACTTTCCATACTGACCTGTTGTACCTTTCCATACTGACCTGTTGTACCTTTCCATACTGACCTGTTGTACCTTTCCATACTGACCTGTTCTACCTTTCCATACTTACCTGTTGTACCTTTCCATACTGATCTACTGTACCTTTCCATACTGACCTGCTGTACCTTTTCATACTGACCTGCTGTACCTTTCCATACTGACCTGTTGTACCTTTTCATACTTACCTGTTGTACCTTTCCATACTGACCTGCTGTACCTTTCCATACTGACCTGCTGTACCTGTCCCTACTGACCTGCTGTACATTTCCATACTTACCTGCTGTACCTTCCCATACTTACCTCCTGTACCCATTCATACTGACCTTCTGTACCTTTCCATACTGACCTGTTGTGCCTTTCCATGCTGACCTGCTGTACCTTTTTATACTGACCTGCTGTACCTTTCCATACTGACCTGTTGTACCTCTCCATACTGACCTGTTGTACCTTATTATACTGACCTGCTGTACTTTCCATACTGACCTGGTGTACCTTTCCATACTGACCTGTTGTACCTTTCCATACTGATCTGTTGTACCTTTCCATACTGACCTGTTCTACCTTTCCATACTTACCTGTTGTACCTTTCCATACTGATCTACTGTACCTTTCCATACTGACCTGCTGTACCTTTTTATACTGACCTGGTGTACCTTTCCCTACTGACCTGCTGTGCCTTTCCATACTGACCTGCTGTACCTTTGCATTCTGACCTGTTGTACCTTTCCATACTGACCTGTTGTACCTTTCCATACTTACCTGTTGTACCTTTCCATACTGACCTGCTGTACCTTTCCATACTGACCTGCTGTACCTTTCCATACTGACCTGTTGTACCTTTCCATACTGACCTATTGTACCTTTCCATACTGATCTGTTGTACCTTTCCATACTGACCTGTTGTACCTTTCCATACTGACCTGCTGTACCTTTTCATACTGACCTGCTGTACCTTTCCATACTGACCTGTTGTACCTTTCCATACTGACCTGTTGTACCTTTCCATACTGACCTGCTGTACCTTTACATACTGACCTGCTGTACCTTTCCATACTGACCTGCTGTACCTTTCCATACTGACCTGCTGTACATTTCCATACTTACCTGCTGTACCTTCCCATCCTTACCTCCTGTACCTTTCCATACTGACCTTCTTTACCTTTCCATACTGACCTGTTGTGCCTTTCCATGCTGACCTGCTGTACCTTTTTATACTGACCTGCTGAACCTTTCCATACTGACCTGTTGTACCTCTCCATACTGACCTGTTGTACCTTATTATACTGACCTGCTGTACTTTCCATACTGACCTGTTGTACCTTTCCATACTGACCTGTTGTACCTTTCCATACTGACCTGTTGTACCTTTCCATACTGACCTGTTCTACCTTTCCATACTTACCTGTTGTACCTTTCCATACTGATCTACTGTACCTTTCCATACTGACCTGCTGTACCTTTTTATACTGACCTGGTGTACCTTTCCCTACTGACCTGCTGTGCCTTTCCATACTGACCTGCTGTACCTTTCCATACTGACCTGCTGTACCTTTCCATACTGACCTACTGTACCTTTCCATACTGACCTGTTGTACCTTTCCCTACTGACCTGGTGTACCTTTCCATACTGACCTGCTGTACCTTTTCATACAGACCTGCTGTACCTTTCCATACTGACCTTCTGTACCTTTACATACTGACCTGCTGTACCTTTCCATACTGACCTGCTGTACCTTTCCATACTGACCTGCTGTACATTTCCATACTTACCTGCTGTACCTTCCCATCCTTACCTCCTGTACCTTTCCATACTGACCTTCTTTACCTTTCCATACTGACCTGTTGTGCCTTTCCATGCTGACCTGCTGTACCTTTTTATACTGACCTGCTGAACCTTTCCATACTGACCTGTTGTACCTCTCCATACTGACCTGTTGTACCTTATTATACTGACCTGCTGTACTTTCCATACTGACCTGTTGTACCTTTCCATACTGACCTGTTGTACCTTTCCATACTGACCTGTTGTACCTCTCCATACTGACCTGTTGTACCTTATTATACTGACCTGCTGTACTTTCCATACTGACCTGGTGTACCTTTCCATACTGACCTGTTGTACCTTTCCATACTGATCTGTTTTACCTTTCCATACTGACCTGTTCTACCTTTCCATACTTACCTGTTGTACCTTTCCATACTGATCTACTGTACCTTTCCATACTGACCTGCTGTACCTTTTTATACTGACCTGGTGTACCTTTCCCTACTGACCTGCTGTGCCTTTCCATACTGACCTGCTGTACCTTTGCATTCTGACCTGTTGTACCTTTCCATACTGACCTGTTGTACCTTTCAATACTTAACTGTTGTACCTTTCCATACTGACCTGCTGTACCTTTCCATACTGACCTGCTGTACCTTTCCATACTGACCTGTTGTACCTTTCCATACTGACCTATTGTACCTTTCCATACTGATCTGTTGTACCTTTCCATACTGACCTGTTGTACCTTTCCATACTGACCTGCTGTACCTTTTCATACTGACCTGCTGTACCTTTCCATACTGACCTGTTGTACCTTTCCATACTGACCTGTTGTACCTTTCCATACTGACCTGCTGTACCTTTACATACTGACCTGCTGTACCTTTCCATACTGACCTGCTGTACCTTTCCATACTGACCTGCTGTACATTTCCATACTTACCTGCTGTACCTTCCCATCCTTACCTCCTGTACCTTTCCATACTGACCTTCTTTACCTTTCCATACTGACCTGTTGTGCCTTTCCATGCTGACCTGCTGTACCTTTTTATACTGACCTGCTGAACCTTTCCATACTGACCTGTTGTACCTCTCCATACTGACCTGTTGTACCTTATTATACTGACCTGCTGTACTTTCCATACTGACCTGTTGTACCTTTCCATACTGACCTGTTGTACCTTTCCATACTGACCTGTTGTACCTTTCCATACTGACCTGTTCTACCTTTCCATACTTACCTGTTGTACCTTTCCATACTGATCTACTGTACCTTTCCATACTGACCTGCTGTACCTTTTTATACTGACCTGGTGTACCTTTCCCTACTGACCTGCTGTGCCTTTCCATACTGACCTGCTGTACCTTTCCATACTGACCTGCTGTACCTTTCCATACTGACCTACTGTACCTTTCCATACTGACCTGTTGTACCTTTCCCTACTGACCTGGTGTACCTTTCCATACTGACCTGCTGTACCTTTTCATACAGACCTGCTGTACCTTTCCATACTGACCTGCTGTACCTTTCCATACTGACCTGCTGTACCTTCCCATACTTACCTCCTGTACCTAATCATACTGACCTTCTGTACCTTTTCATACTGACCTGTTGTACCTTTCCATACTGACCTGTAGTACCTTTCCATACTGACCTACTGTACCTTTCCATACTGACCTGTTGTACCTTTCCATACTGACCTGGTGTACCTTTCCATACTGACCTGCTGTACCTTTCCATACTGACATGTTGAACCTTTCCATACTGACCTGCTGTACCTTTCCATACTGACCTGCTGTACCTTTCCATACTGACCTGTTGTACCTTTCCATACTGACCTATTGTACCTTTCCATACTGACCTTTTCTACCTTTTCATACTGACCTGTTGTACCTTTCCATACTGACCTATTGTACCTTTCCATACTGACCTTTTCTACCTTTCCATACTGACCTGCTGTACCTTTCCATACTGACATGTTGTACCTTTTCATACTGACCTGGTGTTTCTTTCCATACTGACCTGCTGTAACTTTCCATACTAACCTGTTGTACCTTTCCATACTTACCTGCTGTACCTTTCCATACTGACCTGATGTACCTTATTATACTGACCTGCTGTACCTTTCCATACTGACCTGGTGTACCTTTCCATACTGACATGCTGTACCTTTCCATACTGACCTGTTGTACCTTTCCATACTGACCTACTGTACCTTTCCATACTGACCTGGTGTACCTTTCCATATTGACCTGCTGTACCTTTCCATACTGACATGTTGAACCTTTCCATACTGACCTGCTGTACCTTTCCATACTGACCTGCTGTACCTTTCCATACTGACCTGTTGTACCTTTCCATACTGACCTATTGTACCTTTCCATACTGACCTTTTCTACCTTTCCATACTGACCTTTTCTACCTTTCCATACTGACCTGCTGTACCTTTCCATACTGACATGTTGTACCTTTTCATACTGACCTGGTGTTTCTTTCCATACTGACCTGCTGTACCTTTCCATACTGACCTACTGTACCTTTCCATACTGACCTGTTGTACCTTTCCATACTGACCTATTGTACCTTTCCATACTGACCTTTTCTACCTTTCCATACTGACCTGCTGTACCTTTCCATACTGACATGTTGTACCTTTTCATACTGACCTGGTGTTTCTTTCCATACTGACCTGCTGTAACTTTCCATACTAACCTGTTGTACCTTTCCATACTTACCTGCTGTACCTTTCCATACTGACCTGATGTACCTTATTATACTGACCTGCTGTACCTTTCCATACTGACCTGGTGTACCTTTCCATACTGACATGCTGTACCTTTCCATACTGACCTGTTGTACCTTTCCATACTGACCTGTTGTACCTTATTATACTCACCTGTTGTACCTTTCCATACTGACCTGCTGCACCTTTCCATACTGACCTGTTGTACCTTTCCATACTGACCTGCTGTACCTTTCCATACTTACCTGTTGTACCTTTCCATACTGACCTGCTGTACCTTTCCATACTGACCTGATGTATCTCTCCATACTGACCTGTTGTACCTTTCCATACTGACCTGTTGTACGTTTCCATACTGACCTGTTGTACCTTTCCATACTGACCTGGTGTACCTTTCCATACTGACCTGGTGTACCTTTCCATACTGACCTACTGTACCTTTCCATACTGACCTGTTGTACCTTTCCATACTGACCTACTGTACCTTTCCATACTGACCTGTTGTACCTTTCCATACTGACCTGTTGTACCTTTCCATACTGACCTATTGTACCTTTCCATACTGACCTGTTGTACCTTTCCATACTGACCTGCTGTACCTTTCCATACTGACCTGCTGTACCTTTCCATACTTACCTGTTGTACCTTTCCATACTGACCTGTTGTACCTTTCCATACTGACCTATTGTACCTTTCCATACTGACCTGCTGTACCTTTCCATACTGACCTGCTGTACCTTTCCAAACTGACCTGCTGTATCTTTCCATACTGACCTGTTGTACCTTTCCATACTGACCTGCTGTACCTTTACATACTGACCTGTTTTACCTTTCCATACTGACCTGCTGTACCTTTCCATACTGACCTGTTGTACCTTTCCATACTGACCTGCTGTACCTTTCCATACTGACCTGCTGTACCTTTCCATACTGACCTGTTGTACCTTTCCATACTGACCTGCTGTACCTTTCCATACTTACCTGTTGAACCTTTCCATACTGACCTGTTGTACCTTTCCATACTGACCTATTGTACCTTTCCATACTGACCTGTTGTGCTTTTCCATACTGACCTGCTGTACCTTTCTATACTGTTCTGTTGTATCTTCCCATACTGACCTGCTGTACCTTTCCATACTGACCTGCTGTACCTTTCCATACTTACCTGTTGAACCTTTCCATACTGACCTGTTGTACCTTTCCATACTGACCTATTGTACCTTTCCATACTGACCTGTTGTACCTTTCCATACTGACCTGCTGTACCTTTCCATACTGACCTGCTGTACCTTTCCATACTTACCTGTTGAACCTTTCCATACTGACCTGTTGTACCTTTCCATACTGACCTGTTGTACCTTTCCATACTGACCTGTTGTACCTTTCCATACTGACCTGCTGTACCTTTCCATACTGACCTGTTGTACCTTTCCATACTGACCTATTGTACCTTTCCATACTGACCTGCAGTACCTTTCCATACTGACCTGCTGTACCTGTCCATACTGACCTGCTGTACCTTTCCATACTGACCTGCTGTACCTTTCCATACTGACCTGTTGTACCTTTCCATACTGACCTGCTGTACCTTTCCAACCTGACCTGCTGTACCTTTCCAAACTGACCTGTTGTACCTTTTCATCCTGACCTGTTGTACCTTTCCATACTGACCTGCTGTACCTTTCCATACTGACCTGTTGTAACTTTCCATACTGACCTGCTGTACCTTCTCATACTTACCTGTTGTACCTTTCCATACTGACCTGCTGTACCTTTTCATACTTACCTGCTGTACCTGTCCATACTAACCTGCTGTACCTTTCATACTGACCTGCTGTACCTTTCCATACTGACCTGCTGTACCTTTCCATACTTACCTGTTGTACCTTTCCATACTGACCTGTTGTACCTTTCCATACTGACCTATTGTACCTTTCCATACTGACCTGCTGTACCTTTCCATACTGACCTGCTGTACCTTTCCATACTGACCTGCTGTATCTTTCCATACTGACCTGTTGTACCTTTCCATACTGACCTGCTGTACCTTTACATACTGACCTGTTTTACCTTTCCATACTGACCTGCTGTACCTTTCCATACTGACCTGTTGTACCTTTCCATACTGACCTGCTGTACCTTTCCATACTGGCCTGCTGTACCTTTCCATACTGACCTGTTGTACCTTTCCATACTGACCTGCTGTACCTTTCCAAACTTACCTGTTGAACCTTTCCATACTGACCTGTTGTACCTTTCCATACTGACCTATTGTACCTTTCCATACTGACCTGTTGTGCTTTTCCATACTGACCTGCTGTACCTTTCTATACTGTTCTGTTGTACCTTCCCATACTGACCTGCTGTACCTTTCCATACTGACCTGCTGTACCTTTCCATACTTACCTGTTGAACCTTTCCATACTGACCTGTTGTACCTTTCCATACTGACCTATTGTACCTTTCCATACTGACCTGTTGTACCTTTCCATACTGACCTGCTGTACCTTTCCATACTGACCTGCTGTAACTTTCCATACTTACCTGTTGAACCTTTCCATACTGACCTGTTGTACCTTTCCATACTGACCTATTGTACCTTTCCATACTGACCTGTTGTACCTTTCCATACTGACCTGCTGTACCTTTCCATACTGACCTGTTGTACCTTTCCATACTGACCTATTGTACCTTTCCATACTGACCTGCAGTACCTTTCCATACTGACCTGCTGTACCTGTCCATACTGACCTGCTGTACCTTTCCATACTGACCTGCTGTACCTTTCCATACTGACCTGTTGTACCTTTCCATACTGACCTGCTGTACCTTTCCAACCTGACCTGCTGTACCTTTCCAAACTGACCTGCTGTACCTTTTCATCCTGACCTGTTGTACCTTTCCATACTGACCTGCTGTACCTTTCCATACTGACCTGTTGTAACTTTCCATACTGACCTGCTGTACCTTCTCATACTTACCTGTTGTACCTTTCCATACTGACCTGCTGTACCTTTTCATACTTACCTGCTGTACCTGTCCATACTAACCTGCTGTACCTTTCATACTGACCTGTTGTACCTTTCCATACTGACCTGCTGTAACTTTCCATACTGACCTGCTGTGCCTTTTCATACTGACCTGTTGTACCTTTCCATACTGACCTGTTGTACCTTTCCATACTGACCTGTTGTACCTTTCCATACTGACCTGCTGTACCTTTCCATACTGACCTGCTGTACCTTTTCATACAGACCTGCTGTACCTTTCCATACTGACCTGCTGTACCTTTCCATACTGACCTGTTGTACCTTTCCATACTGACCTGGTGTACCTTTTCATACTGACCTGCTGTACCTTTCCATACTGACCTGTTGTACCTTTCCATACTGACCTGCTGTACCTTTTCATACTGTTCTGCTGTACCTTTCCATACTGACCTATTGTACCTTTCCATACTGACCTTTTCTACCTTTCCATACTGACCTGCTGTACCTTTCCATACTGACATGTTCTACCTTTCCATACTGACCTGTTGTACCTTTCAATACTTAACTGTTGTACCTTTCCATACTGACCTGCTGTACCTTTCCATACTGACCTGCTGTACCTTTCCATACTGACCTGTTGTACCTTTCCATACTGACCTATTGTACCTTTCCATACTGATCTGTTGTACCTTTCCATACTGACCTGTTGTACCTTTCCATACTGACCTGCTGTACCTTTTCATACTGACCTGCTGTACCTTTCCATACTGACCTGTTGTACCTTTCCATACTGACCTGTTGTACCTTTCCATACTGACCTGCTGTACCTTTACATACTGACCTGCTGTACCTTTCCATACTGACCTGCTGTACCTTTCCATACTGACCTGCTGTACATTTCCATACTTACCTGCTGTACCTTCCCATCCTTACCTCCTGTACCTTTCCATACTGACCTTCTTTACCTTTCCATACTGACCTGTTGTGCCTTTCCATGCTGACCTGCTGTACCTTTTTATACTGACCTGCTGAACCTTTCCATACTGACCTGTTGTACCTCTCCATACTGACCTGTTGTACCTTATTATACTGACCTGCTGTACTTTCCATACTGACCTGTTGTACCTTTCCATACTGACCTGTTGTACCTTTCCATACTGACCTGTTGTACCTTTCCATACTGACCTGTTCTACCTTTCCATACTTACCTGTTGTACCTTTCCATACTGATCTACTGTACCTTTCCATACTGACCTGCTGTACCTTTTTATACTGACCTGGTGTACCTTTCCCTACTGACCTGCTGTGCCTTTCCATACTGACCTGCTGTACCTTTCCATACTGACCTGCTGTACCTTTCCATACTGACCTACTGTACCTTTCCATACTGACCTGTTGTACCTTTCCCTACTGACCTGGTGTACCTTTCCATACTGACCTGCTGTACCTTTTCATACAGACCTGCTGTACCTTTCCATACTGACCTGCTGTACCTTTCCATACTGACCTGCTGTACCTTCCCATACTTACCTCCTGTACCTAATCATACTGACCTTCTGTACCTTTTCATACTGACCTGTTGTACCTTTCCATACTGACCTGTAGTACCTTTCCATACTGACCTACTGTACCTTTCCATACTGACCTGTTGTACCTTTCCATACTGACCTGGTGTACCTTTCCATACTGACCTGCTGTACCTTTCCATACTGACATGTTGAACCTTTCCATACTGACCTGCTGTACCTTTCCATACTGACCTGCTGTACCTTTCCATACTGACCTGTTGTACCTTTCCATACTGACCTATTGTACCTTTCCATACTGACCTTTTCTACCTTTTCATACTGACCTGTTGTACCTTTCCATACTGACCTATTGTACCTTTCCATACTGACCTTTTCTACCTTTCCATACTGACCTGCTGTACCTTTCCATACTGACATGTTGTACCTTTTCATACTGACCTGGTGTTTCTTTCCATACTGACCTGCTGTAACTTTCCATACTAACCTGTTGTACCTTTCCATACTTACCTGCTGTACCTTTCCATACTGACCTGATGTACCTTATTATACTGACCTGCTGTACCTTTCCATACTGACCTGGTGTACCTTTCCATACTGACATGCTGTACCTTTCCATACTGACCTGTTGTACCTTTCCATACTGACCTACTGTACCTTTCCATACTGACCTGTTACCTTTCCATACTGACCTGGTGTACCTTTCCATATTGACCTGCTGTACCTTTCCATACTGACATGTTGAACCTTTCCATACTGACCTGCTGTACCTTTCCATACTGACCTGCTGTACCTTTCCATACTGACCTGTTGTACCTTTCCATACTGACCTATTGTACCTTTCCATACTGACCTTTTCTACCTTTCCATACTGACCTGCTGTACCTTTCCATACTGACATGTTGTACCTTTTCATACTGACCTGGTGTTTCTTTCCATACTGACCTGCTGTACCTTTCCATACTGACCTACTGTACCTTTCCATACTGACCTGTTGTACCTTTCCATACTGACCTTTTCTACCTTTCCATACTGACCTTTTCTACCTTTCCATACTGACCTGCTGTACCTTTCCATACTGACATGTTGTACCTTTTCATACTGACCTGGTGTTTCTTTCCATACTGACCTGCTGTAACTTTCCATACTAACCTGTTGTACCTTTCCATACTTACCTGCTGTACCTTTCCATACTGACCTGATGTACCTTATTATACTGACCTGCTGTACCTTTCCATACTGACCTGGTGTACCTTTCCATACTGACATGCTGTACCTTTCCATACTGACCTGTTGTACCTTTCCATACTGACCTGTTGTACCTTATTATACTCACCTGTTGTACCTTTCCATACTGACCTGCTGCACCTTTCCATACTGACCTGTTGTACCTTTCTATACTGACCTGCTGTACCTTTCCATACTTACCTGTTGTACCTTTCCATACTGACCTGCTGTACCTTTCCATACTGACCTGATGTATCTCTCCATACTGACCTGTTGTACCTTTCCATACTGACCTGTTGTACGTTTCCATACTGACCTGTTGTACCTTTCCATACTGACCTGGTGTACCTTTCCATACTGACCTGGTGTACCTTTCCATACTGACCTACTGTACCTTTCCATACTGACCTGTTGTACCTTTCCATACTGACCTACTGTACCTTTCCATACTGACCTGCTGTACCTTTCCATACTGGCCTGCTGTACCTTTCCATACTGACCTGTTGTACCTTTCCATACTGACCTGCTGTACCTTTCCAAACTTACCTGTTGAACCTTTCCATACTGACCTGTTGTACCTTTCCATACTGACCTATTGTACCTTTCCATACTGACCTGTTGTGCTTTTCCATACTGACCTGCTGTACCTTTCTATACTGTTCTGTTGTACCTTCCCATACTGACCTGCTGTACCTTTCCATACTGACCTGCTGTACCTTTCCATACTTACCTGTTGAACCTTTCCATACTGACCTGTTGTACCTTTCCATACTGACCTATTGTACCTTTCCATACTGACCTGTTGTACCTTTCCATACTGACCTGCTGTACCTTTCCATACTGACCTGCTGTAACTTTCCATACTTACCTGTTGAACCTTTCCATACTGACCTGTTGTACCTTTCCATACTGACCTATTGTACCTTTCCATACTGACCTGTTGTACCTTTCCATACTGACCTGCTGTACCTTTCCATACTGACCTGTTGTACCTTTCCATACTGACCTATTGTACCTTTCCATACTGACCTGCAGTACCTTTCCATACTGACCTGCTGTACCTGTCCATACTGACCTGCTGTACCTTTCCATACTGACCTGCTGTACCTTTCCATACTGACCTGTTGTACCTTTCCATACTGACCTGCTGTACCTTTCCAACCTGACCTGCTGTACCTTTCCAAACTGACCTGCTGTACCTTTTCATCCTGACCTGTTGTACCTTTCCATACTGACCTGCTGTACCTTTCCATACTGACCTGTTGTAACTTTCCATACTGACCTGCTGTACCTTCTCATACTTACCTGTTGTACCTTTCCATACTGACCTGCTGTACCTTTTCATACTTACCTGCTGTACCTGTCCATACTAACCTGCTGTACCTTTCATACTGACCTGCTGTACCTTTCCATACTGACCTGCTGTACCTTTCCATACTTACCTGTTGTACCTTTCCATACTGACCTGTTGTACCTTTCCATACTGACCTATTGTACCTTTCCATACTGACCTGCTGTACCTTTCCATACTGACCTGCTGTACCTTTCCATACTGACCTGCTGTATCTTTCCATACTGACCTGTTGTACCTTTCCATACTGACCTGCTGTACCTTTACATACTGACCTGTTTTACCTTTCCATACTGACCTGCTGTACCTTTCCATACTGACCTGTTGTACCTTTCCATACTGACCTGCTGTACCTTTCCATACTGGCCTGCTGTACCTTTCCATACTGACCTGTTGTACCTTTCCATACTGACCTGCTGTACCTTTCCAAACTTACCTGTTGAACCTTTCCATACTGACCTGTTGTACCTTTCCATACTGACCTATTGTACCTTTCCATACTGACCTGTTGTGCTTTTCCATACTGACCTGCTGTACCTTTCTATACTGTTCTGTTGTACCTTCCCATACTGACCTGCTGTACCTTTCCATACTGACCTGCTGTACCTTTCCATACTTACCTGTTGAACCTTTCCATACTGACCTGTTGTACCTTTCCATACTGACCTATTGTACCTTTCCATACTGACCTGTTGTACCTTTCCATACTGACCTGCTGTACCTTTCCATACTGACCTGCTGTAACTTTCCATACTTACCTGTTGAACCTTTCCATACTGACCTGTTGTACCTTTCCATACTGACCTATTGTACCTTTCCATACTGACCTGTTGTACCTTTCCATACTGACCTGCTGTACCTTTCCATACTGACCTGTTGTACCTTTCCATACTGACCTATTGTACCTTTCCATACTGACCTGCAGTACCTTTCCATACTGACCTGCTGTACCTGTCCATACTGACCTGCTGTACCTTTCCATACTGACCTGCTGTACCTTTCCATACTGACCTGTTGTACCTTTCCATACTGACCTGCTGTACCTTTCCAACCTGACCTGCTGTACCTTTCCAAACTGACCTGCTGTACCTTTTCATCCTGACCTGTTGTACCTTTCCATACTGACCTGCTGTACCTTTCCAAACTGACCTGTTGTAACTTTCCATACTGACCTGCTGTACCTTCTCATACTTACCTGTTGTACCTTTCCATACTGACCTGCTGTACCTTTTCATACTTACCTGCTGTACCTGTCCATACTAACCTGCTGTACCTTTCATACTGACCTGTTGTACCTTTCCATACTGACCTGCTGTAACTTTCCATACTGACCTGCTGTGCCTTTTCATACTGACCTGTTGTACCTTTCCATACTGACCTGTTGTACCTTTCCATACTGACCTGTTGTACCTTTCCATACTGACCTGCTGTACCTTTCCATACTGACCTGCTGTACCTTTTCATACAGACCTGCTGTACCTTTCCATACTGACCTGCTGTACCTTTCCATACTGACCTGTTGTACCTTTCCATACTGACCTGGTGTACCTTTTCATACTGACCTGCTGTACCTTTCCATACTGACCTGTTGTACCTTTCCATACTGACCTGCTGTACCTTTTCATACTGTTCTGCTGTACCTTTCCATACTGACCTATTGTACCTTTCCATACTGACCTTTTCTACCTTTCCATACTGACCTGCTGTACCTTTCCATACTGACATGTTCTACCTTTCCATACTGACCTGTTGTACCTTTCAATACTTAACTGTTGTACCTTTCCATACTGACCTGCTGTACCTTTCCATACTGACCTGCTGTACCTTTCCATACTGACCTGTTGTACCTTTCCATACTGACCTATTGTACCTTTCCATACTGATCTGTTGTACCTTTCCATACTGACCTGTTGTACCTTTCCATACTGACCTGCTGTACCTTTTCATACTGACCTGCTGTACCTTTCCATACTGACCTGTTGTACCTTTCCATACTGACCTGTTGTACCTTTCCATACTGACCTGCTGTACCTTTACATACTGACCTGCTGTACCTTTCCATACTGACCTGCTGTACCTTTCCATACTGACCTGCTGTACATTTCCATACTTACCTGCTGTACCTTCCCATCCTTACCTCCTGTACCTTTCCATACTGACCTTCTTTACCTTTCCATACTGACCTGTTGTGCCTTTCCATGCTGACCTGCTGTACCTTTTTATACTGACCTGCTGAACCTTTCCATACTGACCTGTTGTACCTCTCCATACTGACCTGTTGTACCTTATTATACTGACCTGCTGTACTTTCCATACTGACCTGTTGTACCTTTCCATACTGACCTGTTGTACCTTTCCATACTGACCTGTTGTACCTTTCCATACTGACCTGTTCTACCTTTCCATACTTACCTGTTGTACCTTTCCATACTGATCTACTGTACCTTTCCATACTGACCTGCTGTACCTTTTTATACTGACCTGGTGTACCTTTCCCTACTGACCTGCTGTGCCTTTCCATACTGACCTGCTGTACCTTTCCATACTGACCTGCTGTACCTTTCCATACTGACCTACTGTACCTTTCCATACTGACCTGTTGTACCTTTCCCTACTGACCTGGTGTACCTTTCCATACTGACCTGCTGTACCTTTTCATACAGACCTGCTGTACCTTTCCATACTGACCTGCTGTACCTTTCCATACTGACCTGCTGTACCTTCCCATACTTACCTCCTGTACCTAATCATACTGACCTTCTGTACCTTTTCATACTGACCTGTTGTACCTTTCCATACTGACCTGTAGTACCTTTCCATACTGACCTACTGTACCTTTCCATACTGACCTGTTGTACCTTTCCATACTGACCTGGTGTACCTTTCCATACTGACCTGCTGTACCTTTCCATACTGACATGTTGAACCTTTCCATACTGACCTGCTGTACCTTTCCATACTGACCTGCTGTACCTTTCCATACTGACCTGTTGTACCTTTCCATACTGACCTATTGTACCTTTCCATACTGACCTTTTCTACCTTTTCATACTGACCTGTTGTACCTTTCCATACTGACCTATTGTACCTTTCCATACTGACCTTTTCTACCTTTCCATACTGACCTGCTGTACCTTTCCATACTGACATGTTGTACCTTTTCATACTGACCTGGTGTTTCTTTCCATACTGACCTGCTGTAACTTTCCATACTAACCTGTTGTACCTTTCCATACTTACCTGCTGTACCTTTCCATACTGACCTGATGTACCTTATTATACTGACCTGCTGTACCTTTCCATACTGACCTGGTGTACCTTTCCATACTGACATGCTGTACCTTTCCATACTGACCTGTTGTACCTTTCCATACTGACCTACTGTACCTTTCCATACTGACCTGTTACCTTTCCATACTGACCTGGTGTACCTTTCCATATTGACCTGCTGTACCTTTCCATACTGACATGTTGAACCTTTCCATACTGACCTGCTGTACCTTTCCATACTGACCTGCTGTACCTTTCCATACTGACCTGTTGTACCTTTCCATACTGACCTATTGTACCTTTCCATACTGACCTTTTCTACCTTTCCATACTGACCTGCTGTACCTTTCCATACTGACATGTTGTACCTTTTCATACTGACCTGGTGTTTCTTTCCATACTGACCTGCTGTACCTTTCCATACTGACCTACTGTACCTTTCCATACTGACCTGTTGTACCTTTCCATACTGACCTTTTCTACCTTTCCATACTGACCTTTTCTACCTTTCCATACTGACCTGCTGTACCTTTCCATACTGACATGTTGTACCTTTTCATACTGACCTGGTGTTTCTTTCCATACTGACCTGCTGTAACTTTCCATACTAACCTGTTGTACCTTTCCATACTTACCTGCTGTACCTTTCCATACTGACCTGATGTACCTTATTATACTGACCTGCTGTACCTTTCCATACTGACCTGGTGTACCTTTCCATACTGACATGCTGTACCTTTCCATACTGACCTGTTGTACCTTTCCATACTGACCTGTTGTACCTTATTATACTCACCTGTTGTACCTTTCCATACTGACCTGCTGCACCTTTCCATACTGACCTGTTGTACCTTTCTATACTGACCTGCTGTACCTTTCCATACTTACCTGTTGTACCTTTCCATACTGACCTGCTGTACCTTTCCATACTGACCTGATGTATCTCTCCATACTGACCTGTTGTACCTTTCCATACTGACCTGTTGTACGTTTCCATACTGACCTGTTGTACCTTTCCATACTGACCTGGTGTACCTTTCCATACTGACCTGGTGTACCTTTCCATACTGACCTACTGTACCTTTCCATACTGACCTGTTGTACCTTTCCATACTGACCTACTGTACCTTTCCATACTGACCTGCTGTACCTTTCCATACTGGCCTGCTGTACCTTTCCATACTGACCTGTTGTACCTTTCCATACTGACCTGCTGTACCTTTCCAAACTTACCTGTTGAACCTTTCCATACTGACCTGTTGTACCTTTCCATACTGACCTATTGTACCTTTCCATACTGACCTGTTGTGCTTTTCCATACTGACCTGCTGTACCTTTCTATACTGTTCTGTTGTACCTTCCCATACTGACCTGCTGTACCTTTCCATACTGACCTGCTGTACCTTTCCATACTTACCTGTTGAACCTTTCCATACTGACCTGTTGTACCTTTCCATACTGACCTATTGTACCTTTCCATACTGACCTGTTGTACCTTTCCATACTGACCTGCTGTACCTTTCCATACTGACCTGCTGTAACTTTCCATACTTACCTGTTGAACCTTTCCATACTGACCTGTTGTACCTTTCCATACTGACCTATTGTACCTTTCCATACTGACCTGTTGTACCTTTCCATACTGACCTGCTGTACCTTTCCATACTGACCTGTTGTACCTTTCCATACTGACCTATTGTACCTTTCCATACTGACCTGCAGTACCTTTCCATACTGACCTGCTGTACCTGTCCATACTGACCTGCTGTACCTTTCCATACTGACCTGCTGTACCTTTCCATACTGACCTGTTGTACCTTTCCATACTGACCTGCTGTACCTTTCCAACCTGACCTGCTGTACCTTTCCAAACTGACCTGCTGTACCTTTTCATCCTGACCTGTTGTACCTTTCCATACTGACCTGCTGTACCTTTCCATACTGACCTGTTGTAACTTTCCATACTGACCTGCTGTACCTTCTCATACTTACCTGTTGTACCTTTCCATACTGACCTGCTGTACCTTTTCATACTTACCTGCTGTACCTGTCCATACTAACCTGCTGTACCTTTCATACTGACCTGTTGTACCTTTCCATACTGACCTGCTGTAACTTTCCATACTGACCTGCTGTGCCTTTTCATACTGACCTGTTGTACCTTTCCATACTGACCTGTTGTACCTTTCCATACTGACCTGTTGTACCTTTCCATACTGACCTGCTGTACCTTTCCATACTGACCTGCTGTACCTTTTCATACAGACCTGCTGTACCTTTCCATACTGACCTGCTGTACCTTTCCATACTGACCTGTTGTACCTTTCCATACTGACCTGGTGTACCTTTTCATACTGACCTGCTGTACCTTTCCATACTGACCTGTTGTACCTTTCCATACTGACCTGCTGTACCTTTTCATACTGTTCTGCTGTACCTTTCCATACTGACCTATTGTACCTTTCCATACTGACCTTTTCTACCTTTCCATACTGACCTGCTGTACCTTTCCATACTGACATGTTCTACCTTTCCATACTGACCTGTTGTACCTTTCAATACTTAACTGTTGTACCTTTCCATACTGACCTGCTGTACCTTTCCATACTGACCTGCTGTACCTTTCCATACTGACCTGTTGTACCTTTCCATACTGACCTATTGTACCTTTCCATACTGATCTGTTGTACCTTTCCATACTGACCTGTTGTACCTTTCCATACTGACCTGCTGTACCTTTTCATACTGACCTGCTGTACCTTTCCATACTGACCTGTTGTACCTTTCCATACTGACCTGTTGTACCTTTCCATACTGACCTGCTGTACCTTTACATACTGACCTGCTGTACCTTTCCATACTGACCTGCTGTACCTTTCCATACTGACCTGCTGTACATTTCCATACTTACCTGCTGTACCTTCCCATCCTTACCTCCTGTACCTTTCCATACTGACCTTCTTTACCTTTCCATACTGACCTGTTGTGCCTTTCCATGCTGACCTGCTGTACCTTTTTATACTGACCTGCTGAACCTTTCCATACTGACCTGTTGTACCTCTCCATACTGACCTGTTGTACCTTATTATACTGACCTGCTGTACTTTCCATACTGACCTGTTGTACCTTTCCATACTGACCTGTTGTACCTTTCCATACTGACCTGTTGTACCTTTCCATACTGACCTGTTCTACCTTTCCATACTTACCTGTTGTACCTTTCCATACTGATCTACTGTACCTTTCCATACTGACCTGCTGTACCTTTTTATACTGACCTGGTGTACCTTTCCCTACTGACCTGCTGTGCCTTTCCATACTGACCTGCTGTACCTTTCCATACTGACCTGCTGTACCTTTCCATACTGACCTACTGTACCTTTCCATACTGACCTGTTGTACCTTTCCCTACTGACCTGGTGTACCTTTCCATACTGACCTGCTGTACCTTTTCATACAGACCTGCTGTACCTTTCCATACTGACCTGCTGTACCTTTCCATACTGACCTGCTGTACCTTCCCATACTTACCTCCTGTACCTAATCATACTGACCTTCTGTACCTTTTCATACTGACCTGTTGTACCTTTCCATACTGACCTGTAGTACCTTTCCATACTGACCTACTGTACCTTTCCATACTGACCTGTTGTACCTTTCCATACTGACCTGGTGTACCTTTCCATACTGACCTGCTGTACCTTTCCATACTGACATGTTGAACCTTTCCATACTGACCTGCTGTACCTTTCCATACTGACCTGCTGTACCTTTCCATACTGACCTGTTGTACCTTTCCATACTGACCTATTGTACCTTTCCATACTGACCTTTTCTACCTTTTCATACTGACCTGTTGTACCTTTCCATACTGACCTATTGTACCTTTCCATACTGACCTTTTCTACCTTTCCATACTGACCTGCTGTACCTTTCCATACTGACATGTTGTACCTTTTCATACTGACCTGGTGTTTCTTTCCATACTGACCTGCTGTAACTTTCCATACTAACCTGTTGTACCTTTCCATACTTACCTGCTGTACCTTTCCATACTGACCTGATGTACCTTATTATACTGACCTGCTGTACCTTTCCATACTGACCTGGTGTACCTTTCCATACTGACATGCTGTACCTTTCCATACTGACCTGTTGTACCTTTCCATACTGACCTACTGTACCTTTCCATACTGACCTGTTACCTTTCCATACTGACCTGGTGTACCTTTCCATATTGACCTGCTGTACCTTTCCATACTGACATGTTGAACCTTTCCATACTGACCTGCTGTACCTTTCCATACTGACCTGCTGTACCTTTCCATACTGACCTGTTGTACCTTTCCATACTGACCTATTGTACCTTTCCATACTGACCTTTTCTACCTTTCCATACTGACCTGCTGTACCTTTCCATACTGACATGTTGTACCTTTTCATACTGACCTGGTGTTTCTTTCCATACTGACCTGCTGTACCTTTCCATACTGACCTACTGTACCTTTCCATACTGACCTGTTGTACCTTTCCATACTGACCTATTGTACCTTTCCATACTGACCTTTTCTACCTTTCCATACTGACCTGCTGTACCTTTCCATACTGACATGTTGTACCTTTTCATACTGACCTGGTGTTTCTTTCCATACTGACCTGCTGTAACTTTCCATACTAACCTGTTGTACCTTTCCATACTTACCTGCTGTACCTTTCCATACTGACCTGATGTACCTTATTATACTGACCTGCTGTACCTTTCCATACTGACCTGGTGTACCTTTCCATACTGACATGCTGTACCTTTCCATACTGACCTGTTGTACCTTTCCATAATGACCTGTTGTACCTTATTATACTCACCTGTTGTACCTTTCCATACTGACCTGCTGCACCTTTCCATACTGACCTGTTGTACCTTTCCATACTGACCTGCTGTACCTTTCCATACTTACCTGTTGTACCTTTCCATACTGACCTGCTGTACCTTTCCATACTGACCTGATGTATCTCTCCATACTGACCTGTTGTACCTTTCCATACTGACCTGTTGTACGTTTCCATACTGACCTGTTGTACCTTTCCATACTGACCTGGTGTACCTTTCCATACTGACCTGGTGTACCTTTCCATACTGACCTACTGTACCTTTCCATACTGACCTGTTGTACCTTTCCATACTGACCTACTGTACCTTTCCATACTGACCTGTTGTACCTTTCCATACTGACCTGTTGTACCTTTCCATACTGACCTATTGTACCTTTCCATACTGACCTGTTGTACCTTTCCATACTGACCTGCTGTACCTTTCCATACTGACCTGCTGTACCTTTCCATACTTACCTGTTGTACCTTTCCATACTGACCTGTTGTACCTTTCCATACTGACCTATTGTACCTTTCCATACTGACCTGCTGTACCTTTCCATACTGACCTGCTGTACCTTTCCAAACTGACCTGCTGTATCTTTCCATACTGACCTGTTGTACCTTTCCATACTGACCTGCTGTACCTTTACATACTGACCTGTTTTACCTTTCCATACTGACCTGCTGTACCTTTCCATACTGACCTGTTGTACCTTTCCATACTGACCTGCTGTACCTTTCCATACTGACCTGCTGTACCTTTCCATACTGACCTGTTGTACCTTTCCATACTGACCTGCTGTACCTTTCCATACTTACCTGTTGAACCTTTCCATACTGACCTGTTGTACCTTTCCATACTGACCTATTGTACCTTTCCATACTGACCTGTTGTGCTTTTCCATACTGACCTGCTGTACCTTTCTATACTGTTCTGTTGTATCTTCCCATACTGACCTGCTGTACCTTTCCATACTGACCTGCTGTACCTTTCCATACTTACCTGTTGAACCTTTCCATACTGACCTGTTGTACCTTTCCATACTGACCTATTGTACCTTTCCATACTGACCTGTTGTACCTTTCCATACTGACCTGCTGTACCTTTCCATACTGACCTGCTGTACCTTTCCATACTTACCTGTTGAACCTTTCCATACTGACCTGTTGTACCTTTCCATACTGACCTGTTGTACCTTTCCATACTGACCTGTTGTACCTTTCCATACTGACCTGCTGTACCTTTCCATACTGACCTGTTGTACCTTTCCATACTGACCTATTGTACCTTTCCATACTGACCTGCAGTACCTTTCCATACTGACCTGCTGTACCTGTCCATACTGACCTGCTGTACCTTTCCATACTGACCTGCTGTACCTTTCCATACTGACCTGTTGTACCTTTCCATACTGACCTGCTGTACCTTTCCAACCTGACCTGCTGTACCTTTCCAAACTGACCTGCTGTACCTTTTCATCCTGACCTGTTGTACCTTTCCATACTGACCTGCTGTACCTTTCCATACTGACCTGTTGTAACTTTCCATACTGACCTGCTGTACCTTCTCATACTTACCTGTTGTACCTTTCCATACTGACCTGCTGTACCTTTTCAAACTTACCTGCTGTACCTGTCCATACTAACCTGCTGTACCTTTCATACTGACCTGCTGTACCTTTCCATACTGACCTGCTGTACCTTTCCATACTTACCTGTTGTACCTTTCCATACTGACCTGTTGTACCTTTCCATACTGACCTATTGTACCTTTCCATACTGACCTGCTGTACCTTTCCATACTGACCTGCTGTACCTTTCCATACTGACCTGCTGTATCTTTCCATACTGACCTGTTGTACCTTTCCATACTGACCTGCTGTACCTTTACATACTGACCTGTTTTACCTTTCCATACTGACCTGCTGTACCTTTCCATACTGACCTGTTGTACCTTTCCATACTGACCTGCTGTACCTTTCCATACTGGCCTGCTGTACCTTTCCATACTGACCTGTTGTACCTTTCCATACTGACCTGCTGTACCTTTCCAAACTTACCTGTTGAACCTTTCCATACTGACCTGTTGTACCTTTCCATACTGACCTATTGTACCTTTCCATACTGACCTGTTGTGCTTTTCCATACTGACCTGCTGTACCTTTCTATACTGTTCTGTTGTACCTTCCCATACTGACCTGCTGTACCTTTCCATACTGACCTGCTGTACCTTTCCATACTTACCTGTTGAACCTTTCCATACTGACCTGTTGTACCTTTCCATACTGACCTATTGTACCTTTCCATACTGACCTGTTGTACCTTTCCATACTGACCTGCTGTACCTTTCCATACTGACCTGCTGTAACTTTCCATACTTACCTGTTGAACCTTTCCATACTGACCTGTTGTACCTTTCCATACTGACCTATTGTACCTTTCCATACTGACCTGTTGTACCTTTCCATACTGACCTGCTGTACCTTTCCATACTGACCTGTTGTACCTTTCCATACTGACCTATTGTACCTTTCCATACTGACCTGCAGTACCTTTCCATACTGACCTGCTGTACCTGTCCATACTGACCTGCTGTACCTTTCCATACTGACCTGCTGTACCTTTCCATACTGACCTGTTGTACCTTTCCATACTGACCTGCTGTACCTTTCCAACCTGACCTGCTGTACCTTTCCAAACTGACCTGCTGTACCTTTTCATCCTGACCTGTTGTACCTTTCCATACTGACCTGCTGTACCTTTCCATACTGACCTGTTGTAACTTTCCATACTGACCTGCTGTACCTTCTCATACTTACCTGTTGTACCTTTCCATACTGACCTGCTGTACCTTTTCATACTTACCTGCTGTACCTGTCCATACTAACCTGCTGTACCTTTCATACTGACCTGTTGTACCTTTCCATACTGACCTGCTGTAACTTTCCATACTGACCTGCTGTGCCTTTTCATACTGACCTGTTGTACCTTTCCATACTGACCTGTTGTACCTTTCCATACTGACCTGTTGTACCTTTCCATACTGACCTGCTGTACCTTTCCATACTGACCTGCTGTACCTTTTCATACAGACCTGCTGTACCTTTCCATACTGACCTGCTGTACCTTTCCATACTGACCTGTTGTACCTTTCCATACTGACCTGGTGTACCTTTTCATACTGACCTGCTGTACCTTTCCATACTGACCTGTTGTACCTTTCCATACTGACCTGCTGTACCTTTTCATACTGTTCTGCTGTACCTTTCCATACTGACCTATTGTACCTTTCCATACTGACCTTTTCTACCTTTCCATACTGACCTGCTGTACCTTTCCATACTGACATGTTCTACCTTTCCATACTGACCTGCTGTACCTTTCCATACTGACCTGCTGTACCTTTCCATACTGGCCTGCTGTACCTTTCCATACTGACCTGCTGTACCTTTCCATACTGACCTGGTGTACCTTTTCATACTGACCTGCTGTACCTTTCCATACTGACCTGTTGTACCTTATTATACTGACCTGCTGTACCTTTCCATACTGACCTGGTGTACCTTTCCATACTGACATGCTGTACCTTTCCATACTGACCTGTTGTACCTTTCCATACTGACCTGTTGTACCTTATTATACTGACCTGTTGTACCTTTCCATACTGACCTGCTGCACCTTTCCATACTGACCTGTTGTGCCTTTTCATACTGACCTGCTGTACCTTTCCATACTTACCTGTTGTACCTTTCCATTCTGACCTGTTGTACCTTTTCATACTGACCTGCTGTACCTTTCCATACTAACCTGTTGTACCTTTCCATACTGGCCTGCTGTACCTTTCCATACTGACCTGTTGTACCTTATTATACTGGCCTGTTGTACCTTTCCATACTGACCTGCTGCACCTTTCCATACTGACCTGTTGTACCTTTTCATACTGACCTGTTGTACCTTTCCATACTTACCTGCTGTACCTTTCCATACTAACCTGCTGTACCTTTTCATACAGACCTGCTGTACCTTTCCATACTGACCTGCTGTACCTTTCCATACTGACCTGTTGTACCTTTCCATACTGACCTGTTGTACCTTTCCATACTGACCTGTTGTACCTTTCCATGCGGACCTGCTGTACCTTTCCATACTGACCTGTTGTACCTTTCCATACTGACCTGTTGTACCTTTCCATACTGACCTGTTGTACCTTTCCATACTGACCTGTTGTACCCTTCAATACTGACCTGTTGTACCTTTCCATACTGACCTGTTGTACCTTTTCATACTGACCTGCTGTACCTCTCCATACTGACCTGTTGTACCTTTCGATACTGACCTGTTGTACTTTCCATACTGACCTGTTGTACCTTTCCATACTGACCTACTGTACCATTCCATACTGACATGCTGACCTGCTGTACCTTTCCATACTGACCTGTTGTACCTTTCCATACTGACATGTTTTACCTTTCCATACTGACCTGTTGTACCTTTTCATACTGACCTGTTGTACCTTTTCATGCTGACACGTTGTACCTTTCCATGCTGACCTGCTGTACCTTTCCATACTGACCTGCTGTTACAGTACCTGTCCATACTGACCTGTTGTACATTTCCATACTGACCTGTTGTACCTTTCCATACTGACCTGTTGTACCTTTCCATACTGACATGTTTTACCTTTCCATACTGACCTGTTGTACCTTTTCATACTGACCTGTTGTACCTTTCCATGCTGACCTGCTGTACCTTTCCATACTGACCTGCTGTACCTCTCCATACTGACCTGTTGTACCTCTCCATACTGACCTGTTGTACCTTTCCATACTGACCTGTTGTACCTTTCCATACTGACCTGTTGTACCTTTCTATACTGACCTACTGTACCTTTCCATACTGACATGTTGTACCTTTCCATACTGACCTGTTGTACCTTTCCATACTGACCTGCTGTACCTTTCCATACTGACCTGTTGTACCTTTCCATACTGACCTGTTGTACCTTTCCATACTGACCTGTTGTACCTTTCCATACTGACCTGCTGTACCTTTCCATACTGACATGTTGTACCTTTCCATACTGACCTGTTGTACCTTTCCATACGGACAAGTTGTACCTTTTCATACTGACCTGCTGTTCTTTTCCATACTGACATGTTGTACCTTTCCATACTGACCTGTTGTACCTTTCCATACTGACAAGTTGTACCTTTTCATACTGACCTGCTGTACCTTTCCATACTGACCTGCTGTACCTTTCCATACTGACCTGCTGTACCTTTCCATACTGACCTGTTGTACCTTTCTATACTGACCTACTGTACCTTTCCATACTGACCTGCTGTACCTTTCCATACTGACCAGCTGTACCTTTCCATACTGACCTGTTGTACCTTTCCATACTGACATGTTGTACCTTTCCATACTGACCTGCTGTACCTGTCCATACTGACATGTTGTACCTTTCCATACTGACCTGTTGTACCTTTCCATACTGACCTGTTGTACCTTTCCATACTGACCTGCTGTACCTGTCCATACTGACCTGCTGTACCTTTCCATACTGACCTGTTGTACCTTTCCATACTGACCTGTTGTACCTTTCCATACTGACCGGCTGTACCTTTCCATACTGACTGGCTGTACCTTTCCATACTGACCTGCTGTACCTTTTCATACTGACCTGTTGTACCTTTCCATACTGACCTGCTGTACCTGTCCATACTGACCTGTTGTACCTTTCCATACTGACCTGTTGTACCTTTCCATACAGACCTGTTGTACCATTTCATACTGACCTGCTGTACCTTTCTATACTGCCCTGTTGTACCTTTCCATACTGACCTGCTGTACCTCTCCATACTGACCGGCTGTACCTTTCCATACTGACCTGCTGTACCTTTCCATACAGACCTGCTGTACCTTTCCATACTAACCTGTTGTACCTTTCTATACAGACCTGTTGTACCTTTCCATACTGACCTGCTGTACCTCTCCATACTGACCCGCTGTACCTTTCCATGCTGACCTGCTGTACCTTTCCATACTGACCTGTTGTACCTTTCCATACTGACATGTTGTACCTTTCCATACTGACCTACTGTACCTTTCCATACTGACATGTTGTACCTTTCCATACTGACCTGTTGTACCTTTCCATACTGACATGTTGTACCTTTCCATACTGACATGTACCTTTCCATACTGACCTGTTGTACCAGGTTCAGCCTTGATGCATAATAAAGATTATTTTCTTATTGCAAATTGGTCAAGAATAGACGAGACTTTAGCCTGGGTAGATAATCTTATTTTACTGTTTTATCTTACCCAGGTTGCCATATGTGGACTATTCATTCATTGTATTGGAACTCACGCACATGGTTGTTAATTGACATCATTATAAAGTCAAAGTGGCCTCATCATGTTATGTCCCATCTCAGCATATATAGGATTTTTGCGAGGAAAATATGTCCCTCTGAATCATAGTATGTCATGACTCGGTCGCCTTGTGATGCCGAACAGTGATCCTCAGGACAGCTTTTTTCTATCCCACCCTAACTCATGATAGATTCTTATATTCTCTCTTCCAACTGCCGATACAACTAGGACAGATGTCAGTTACTGATGAAAATACACAGCAGTCCGTCCAGGAACAACTAAGAAATGTTTTCTTGCCCTGCCAGCACATTAGATTTTTAGCTCACCTGAGCCATTGGCTCAATGTGAGCTATTAGTATGGCAATGTTGGGCCGGCTTCATCCTTCCACACGTTTAAAGTAATATACCTCTTAAGTCAGTTGGTCACTTTTGATCAAATTTCGTGTAAAGCATCCTCAGGTTGGGGGAAAGGTGTATAAGGTTTTGTGGGCTGATAAGATTGGAACTCTGGTTGGCTTGGCAACATATAGCTCCCATATACTTATAATGAGGAAAACTTTAAAAACCTTCTCTGAAACCATGAGGCCCACAGCTTATATATTTGGTATATAGCAATGTCTAGTGGTCCGCTACATAAATTCTGCCAATCAAGCCCTCGGGGTCTAAACTGGCCCAGACCCGGGGATCAAGTTTCCATAGACTTATAATGGGAAAACATTTAAAAAATCTTCTCTGAAACTATGAGACTTACAGCTTATATATGTATTATATAGCAATGTCCAGTGGTCCCCAACATTAATCCTGCCAATCAAGCCCCTGGGGTCCAAACTGGCCCCACCCCGGAGTTTCCATAGAGTAGACTTATAGTGGGAAAAGCTTAAAAATATTCTGTGAAACCATGATGCCAACAGCTTAATAATATACTTAAAGCCAATAGTAACTTTACACTTTGAACTACCTAATATATCTTTACTGTATTTGATTTTAACCCAATTAAATATTGCAATGAGTTGCTGGTACCCGCCCTAACCCAATTCACTAAAAATAACTTAGGTAAATTAATCTTATTTCGAGTTATCTGTGCTTTCATTAAAAGCACAAAATCAGCATTTCCTAACAAAATCCAAAGTAAACCTAGGATTTGAACACGCTATTTTAAGGGCCATCGATTGCCCATTAAAAATACTGCAAGAAATTGTGTCTCTGACGTATAGTTTAGTTTTGTCAGACTCTTAAAGCTGGTTCACTTTGAAATTATCTCCCTTTGAATTAAAACAATAGTAAACTTTAGTCCCTGCTAAAAGCTTCATCTTAGATGGCATTTGCATTTTTTAATCGGCGATTTGTTGTGACTTCTGCCCTGAGTATGTGACAAGATAATCTGATAAAAATTCCCATCGGTTTGGAAGAAATACGACAAACAATATCTTATGGGAAATTCCATTGAAAGCACTGTAAAGTTCACAAAAAGAGGTATGTACGTAAAAACACAACTCTATCTTGTGTTACTCGAAGGGTGATTCGGGCTGATTTGAACTTAAAACACCAATTCAATAGCATGTCTTTCAGACTGGTTCTTTAAAGTTAAAATTTGTCCAATCGCAAAGCTACAGTAACACATCAAAAGTGATGCGTTTTGGAAAAGTTTATTTTGCCCCCTTGCCTCTTCCATTAGGGCATTGTGGTTGCATTTATGACAGCAAAACCATGAAATTCAACTGTCATATGAATAATTGATTCAACTTTAATATGAATCAAACACATTTAAGAAAACACTCACATATATCCAGAAAAGGTATATATTATAACAGTGTAAAGTTACTTTTGGCTTTAAGTATATATTTAGTATGTTGCAATGTCTAGTGGTCCCTAACATAAATCCTACCAACCATGCCCCTGGGGTCCAAACTTGCCCCGCACTGGGATCAATGGTTTCAAGAGACTTATAATGAGAAAAACATTAAAAATTTTCTCTAAAACCATGAGGCCCACCCCTTATATTAGAATGTAGTAATGTCTAGAGGTCCCTTACATAGATCCTGCCAACCATGCATCTGGGGTCCAAACTGATCCTGCTCTGGGTATCAAGAGTTTCCGTAGACTTAAAAAGGGAAAAACTTTAAAAAAGACATCTCTGAAACCATGAGGCCCACAGCTTATATATTTAGTATGTAGCAATGTCTAGTGGTCTACTACATAAATCCTGCCAACCATGCCCCTGGGGTTTAAATTGGCCACGCCCCAGTGGTCTTTTGCTCCAATAGACTTATTATGGGAAAAACTTTAAAAATTATCTAGCCCATTCGCTTATATATTTAGTATGTTGCAATGCTTAGTGTTCCACTATGTAAACCCTGCCAATCATGGCCCAGGGGTCCTAAATGGTCACTCCATTGGAGTTGTTTGCTGCATAAACTTGAAATAAAAAAAACTTAAAAAAATCTTCTCTGGAACCATGAGGCTTACTACTCAGGTGAGCGGTATAGGCTCATTTAACCTCTTGTTTCCTATATATATAGCTATTATATCTAACAACTTCTCACTATGAGCCATGATTGCCCAGTGCCTGTAGATAGGCACAACAATGTCAAAAAATTATCCCACCCCGGGCCCCAGAGGTGGGGTCAAAGGTCAAATATTTTAATTTCTTTTGTCAAAATTTTTAACCGAGTTTAAATGAAAACAGAGGAACAATAGACATGAAACATAGTAAATTGGATTTTGGTTTGTAGGCCTGGGTCCAATCGCCTGGGTGAACCTAGGGGGTTAGGTCGATGCCAAAAATCCAGAATATGGTCATGTTGCATACCAAATTTAAGAAAAAATGAAACACGCAATAATACGCTACCAAATATGATGTCCTTACACATGCTCTCGACCCCTGGGTGGGGTATTTTTTTTTCTGAAATTAGTCATGTTGCATATCAAGAAAAAGGGAATGATCTGCAAACTCTAAACTACACACAGATATTTTCCTTTGTGCCTTCAAGTGAAAATATTGCTAAGGAAGTAAAATACATGTAGATTATTTGGGCCTCAACGCGAGAAAACCTGTCTTCGGAGGGTTGCGAACAACACAGGCCCTGTGCATCCGCGGTCTGATCAGCGCCTTTGTTATTCGATTTTTGAAAAGTATTATATGTAACTTTGCTACAGGTGAAATTTCAATTTTCTAGCTAATCTCTGTAGCTGAAGAGAGTGGTTTGAAACTCATTTTGTCGGAAACCCTGCAGACAGGTTATCTCGCGACCAGGCCCATTCTTAAACATCATATCCTCATGAGCTTGGACTAGGGTGAGTGAAGCAGGGCCCCAGGCCCTCTTGTTGTACTTATTGCATATGCACAAAAGCCTTCCTTGAACCCATGCTTATCATCAATATCCATCTGGGCTAGGAACAGGACTTTAGTTAAGAGTGCGTACCAAAAAAATCGTTTTCTTATTTCTCAACCAAAACATATGTTGTGGGTACTCAAAAGAACCGTCTCAATGAGACGGTTCTTATGAGCACCCAAAACATATGTTAAAACTGATGGGTATGAAACTATTTACAATTTAAGGCTCAAAAGTTTTGTTTATCTAAACCTGTGTAAGAATGATCCTTATATAGCCCTCTTCCATAATTGTTGAAATGTTTCCATTCCGTTGCACATCTAGGTCAAATGAGACCTGTTGAAAACATGGCTGCCAGGTGGGGCCAGTATTTCCTCTATGTATACATTTAAATCGGTCTTGGGAGTACACATTTGTTTAGTACCAAAAGTGGTCTCTTAAGATAGGCTGTCTCTGAAGTTAGGCTGCAGCTTGAAAAACAAAATATTTTAACACATTGATGCCTAGCCGACTCTGATTTTGCTATCAATTGAAAAAGCCCATTTGTCATTTTAGGGGTGTCTGGTTTATCTGTATTATAGTTCTGGCTGTGGTCCTTGAGCAAGACACATTTATCCTAGCTTAGTACTGGTTCAACCCAGGAAGACCCATTTGGTTTAACTGAAAGACTGTTGATGGGACGTAAAGAATCAAATTAAACAAACAAATTATAGTTCTAGCAGAAAGTGCAAATAGTATAGACCCTGCTCATTGTGCAGTTTCTGATCTGGGTCTGCACTGTCCTATTATGGGATAGCTAGACCTTAATGGCTTAAAACACAAATAATCGACACAACACTTGAACAATAACTTACTCACAATCAAGTAAAAAACAACACTGCTCTCTCATCATTTAATCAATGAAAGTTTGTTCACACATGAGATACATGTAGAAGCTCATCTTTCCTTTAAAGCATGATTTCAGTGTTTACATCCCAGCAGTTTGACTGGTTCACTTTTATTTACCAACAATAGTGCATTATCCAATGGACCTCGATGCGCAGACTGATCTGCCCCTTTGTTGTTCGCAAGCCACTGAAGACAGGTCTCAAGATTATAAAACTTTTTCCATGCTCAACTCTGCTGAGCACGAAACTTATCCTGCTCATAAATGTTAAAATGCCAACAATAACAATTGTTGGCATTTTAACATTTATAAGCATGATAAATACAACATCTGAGAGACTTAAAGCAAGAAACTTTTATTTGTCGGTATTTTAGTTTTTATGTGCAGTCGAAATTTCGTGCTCAGTTGAGTTAAGCATGACAAAAAGGTTTATAATCACAGGGCCAGTCTTCAGTGGCTAGCAAACAAAAAAGGCGCAGACCAGCCTGCGCATTAGCGCAGTCTCATCAGCACCTTTGTTGTTTGCTATTGGGAAGTATCATATCTAAACTTGCTACGAGCGAAATTTCAACTTTGTTGGTAGTCTCTGCAGCTGAGCACACTGGTTTTGGTATGGCCTGGTTGGAATGCCCGAAAACATCAAGGCCCAAATAGTACAGTTTGATCTGATGTGTAAACCACTCAGCATTTTAAGAAAATTATACCTGTAGCATTATTTTTAGACCTAGGGAATTTCAAACAGTGAACTGTTATATGGAGAAAAAAAATGGTGATGCTATTAACCCTTTCCTTCATGAATAATATTCATGCTAAGCTCCACCCACTATGAATAATTCATTAAATAAACTTTCACGTTTGTCCATAGAACAATGATATTGCTTGTCAGGTCTACTAGTAAAGGATCATATCTAAACATATTTCCATAAGCATACAGAGTAGACCCAGATCAGGCAGCTCCTGTCTTGATCTGCTCTGTTTGCAAAAGGTGTCTCTATGAGGCAAACTGTTAAGAAGGAGGCACTTCTGAGATAAAGGAGAATGCCTTACGTCACATTTGGCAGTTAAAAGATATAGTGATCATTTCATATGAAATTTATTAAATGAACCTTTGTAGAGTTTCATGAATTTAAAATGAAATGATCACAAGTGTATGATTCTGTTTATTATATGAACTTTTGAATGCAATTTTATTGTCTTGAAAATTTGTTTATTTCAATGATAATTTGCTTTGTTGTAATAGACGGCATTGTGACTTTACTGTTCCCGCAGAAAGTGTTTCACAACATTATTTATGACATGGCATTATCCACTTTATAATACTAACATCATATGATTAACATTTTTATTAGGTTTTAAGCAGTTGCCGGTGGTGTCAGGCATGACTGCATTGACAAGGTTCATACAGGCAAGTTTGTTTAAAATTCATGCACTTTTCAAACACTTCTCAAGACTTTCCTACTGTTTTCAAGGGCTGAAAATTTATGAAAAATAGTGATTTACATGTTAAAATTCTATTTTTGTAATGCTAGACTGCGATGAGATTTCAAAGCTATCTTCATGTTATATGATTAATAGAATCTAACATTCGTGGTCTTGTATTATTAAACTTGTTGCGAAAAAGAGATGAAATGCTCAGCAAGCCTTGCATTTTATCTTTTTTCCACAACTTGTTTAATAATTTCAATTAAACATGAGCACTCATAAAAGATCCTCTATTAAGCTAATGTCTTAAAATCATTTGGAGTTTCTAAGCTTAAAAGGAGACTGCACAGGCTCGTATGAGTCTACACTTGTCAAAATGCCACATTGTTGGAAATCATGTCGCAGCTCAATAGTCAGGGTTCCCACACTTTTTTCAATTTCAAATTCAAGGACTTTTCCAGGTTAAACAGGTGATTTTCAAGGTCTCATTAATGCAAAATTCCAGGACTTTTCCAGGTTAAACTGATGTTTTTCGTGGCACGAAAGCCTAATAAACTTATCAGGATAATGCATCTACATATAGCTACAACATGTAAATTGCTTTATAGTGCGCTTTACATTTCTGCATGTTTTTTCCTATTTTTAAATCCTCTTCAGTCTTCACCCATGTCTGGAACTATGGACGTAAACATGTACCAGCGTAGTCTGCTCTTCAAACAGTTTGGACCCAGATCAGGCAGGATAAAATGTTGGGCCTGATCTGGATCCAAATTGTTTGACACTGGTTGCACATGTCATAAAAATGTGAGACATATAATCATACTTTAATCTCCTTCTTCTCTCCAAAGCCCTTGCTAGCCAACCTACTCGTCCTGGCACCCCTTTGCACCTTTTCCACAAAGAGGAGTAAAAGAATGTTTTCAAGTGGGGACAGGTTTTTATTATGTCCAACACATGCAGGGCTTATTTTCACCATTTCCGGACGGTGACCCATACCCCTGGGCATTTTTTGTCAATTGTGGTTTTAACTTTATTGACAAATCATGAAATACATCAATATATCTGTACATGCATTTAGCTGTTCTTTTAACTTACAATCACCACTGGGCATGATGTATTATATGAGACTGTGCAATGTTGAATATTCCCAAGGTTCCCACTCATATTATTTGAGGGTGTACACATTTTTAGAGGGTACATGGAGCCACTAAAAATCCTACAGCTACACATTTTGGAAGTGCAGAGTAGGCCTAGATTTCAAAATGCTAAAAATTAACTATGCAAACCCACCCTAAACAGATTTGAGTAACGCTACTCTTTAACAGAATTCACTTGAAAATGACTAGCTTGAAAATGACTAAGTTAACACACTGAAAAAAAAATTGGGCAGGGGTTCCCCTACACATAATGATTTTTCGTTCACCCCCAGCCCCTTCCCTGGCCAACATAAAGTGGGGATAAGATAGAAAAAATGAAGGAGTGGGGTACTTGGGACTACAGAAACTTACACCAAAGTACCAACTCCTTCAAGTCTGATAGAAGAGAGACAGTTAAGATAGTCAAAATAATATCTTACCTCTTTAATTTTCCATCTCATTTGAGTCCAATTCTTACACACAGATGCAGCTTTTTTATCAACAGATCCTTCGACAGATGCAAACTTTGAATGCTGACTTGTTATTCAGCAAAAATGGGTATTTTGAAGCTGTCAACATTCAGATCATGCACTCTGTAAGTCGCTCAGGTATTTTATAGCAGACGACGAAATCATAAGATTTTGACCAAGCCTCAATCTTTCATTCTTTTTATCAATTTGTTACAGAAAGAATTGGGATTAAATAAATAATATTCGGTGAGAACGCTAGATATTTTCATGATATGTAATATACAAACCTTCAATGTGGACAAAATAATCTAAAACATGTGGGAAGAAATGCTCAAGAGAACGGTAAAGTTTTGTTTTGGTGTGTAGTCTATTCCACTTAGAGTTACTTCCCTTGTCTATCGTATGATATTGGCCGGTACCAGTAAATACTCCCCAGTACTTATCTCATCGTTCATTTGCCTTATCACAAATGCCGTGGATGAGCTACAATTGAGCCATTTTCTCGCGAAAAAAAGTTGGTAGACTAAGTTCAACATCCAAGCATAGCTATGGCATTGTGGATAGGCGAGACTGCAAATTTTCCCGGACAATTCACGGCTCAAATCCCCAAATGTACTAATTCCCGGACTTTTCATGGCCGTGAACGACCAGTTTCTAATTCCCGGACTTTTCCCGTTTTCCCGGTTGTGTGGGAACCCTGAATAGTGTTTGCTTAACCTGGGTCATCCTTAGTAAACCACAATTATCTCATGAAATGGCTTCATTCACACCTTACCAAACCACAATTATCTCATGAAATGGCTTCATTCACACCTTATCAAACCACAATTATCTCATGAAATGGCTTCATTCACACCTTATCAAACCACAATTATCTCATGAAATGGCTTCATTCACACCTTACCAAAACTGTAGTCAAGAATAGTACTTTATGAGTATGGACCCGTAATAGACCATAGCTTTTGCATTTAAGTCAAGGTACTCTTTTTGTCAGAGTATGCTTATAGTCTGCTCAAGTGTTATAATTCACTACATTCTAAACACACCAAACTGAGTCCTCACAGGGGGTTTGTTCAAAGAAGCACTTAAAGAAAGTCCTAGCACTGTCCGAGTATCTTTTGGATCTATCACACCATCGTCCCACAACCTGAAATATAAAACAAGGTACAGTAAAACCAAAATAATTCCATGGGCGAAAGTTTTCAGGATTATTCCTGAATTCAGGATTTTGAGGCTGACTTTCCAAAGAAAGTCAGCCTCAAAATCCTGAATTAGGCAGATTTTAATAGCTTCTCTGATTTATTTTCAGTTCCTCTTTGGACAATTGACCATTTAAACTTGAAATTGTTAACACTTTGTAGGCATACAGCAAGTTTTAAGATTTGAATTTCGAAAGTTCAGAGTTTTTGAAATTTTGAACTTTCACCCATGTAATTTGAACTATAATATTTGAAGGATCTGCATATTTGAATGAACTCTTTGCATACTGGGTAATATTTCATGCTTTTGTTGTGGTCTGTTGAATTTTTTGCTAAATGACCTTATCGAAAAAATTATTTCAGGAACACAATCAGAATGTCAAGTGGTGTGGATCCAGATCCTTGGGGCCAGACAAAACAATGGACTGTATCCTCTACAACATGTGACCTATTCATCTGCAAAGTTTGAAGTTGCTACATCCAACTGTTTAGGAGGAGATGCATTTACAAGAAACTTGACAGACAGACGGCCCGGACCGACTTTATAAAATAAATGTACCCTATTTTTCTAAAGAAAATGGGGGTATAATAATATCCTTCCAAAATATGTTCTGGGTGCATAAAAGAAATGTCTCAATTAACTATCAAAACAAATGTTTTGGGTGCTTAAAAGAGATTCCTCAGTTAGTTGGGGTTATACATAATTTAATGATCAACTCCCTGTTATTCAAACCACTGATAATTTGAAGTAAACACTGATCATGAGGACTTTGAAATAACAAGACTGGAATGTTTATATGGTTCAGGCCTACAAGCCTCGAGATATTAGTGCATAATTGAAATATATGTTTTTTATTTCTAAACCAAAACAATGTTGTGAGTACTAAAAAGAACCGTCTCAATGAGTTATCTACTCCTTGTATTGGAGAAGTATGGGCTGCCTTTAGCATAGTTCTCCAAGTTCTTGAATATGAGATGCAAGATCCTTTCTTTTAATCAATATAAGCCGAGCGTCCACTTTTTGGAAAACAGTGAAAAACCAGAGACCCAGATAAGGAGGTTATTTTAGCTTAAAATTGTAATTATTTTCTTATCCATCTATTTAAACATGTATTTTTGGTGCTCAAAAGAACCGTCTCATCATTGAGACGGTTCTTTTGAGTACCCACAACGTATGTTTTAGATGAGAAATGAAGAAAATAGTTTTTCAATACGCAATTTTATCTGGAGGCCTGAAAATCAAATCAGATGCCACAGAATGCTGTGTTTGATCAGGTTCTGCACTCTTTGCTACAGAATTTACTTTAAAAATTTGAATAAAATTGTAAATTACTATCCAACAACCCTTAAATTTGAAATTGACTCATCTAATTGATAAGGGCAAAATTCCATAAGACTTTAACAGGTTAAAAGGGGAAACTAATCATTCATATGCAAGCGTGACCCTCAAAAGCTTGGAAGAGTGTTCTTTGTTTTTTACTAACCTTGCACTAGAGAAGTATGGACTGCCCTCAGCTTCATATTTCTTTATCACTGGTGCTTTTAAGGCATTCTCCTCTTCCTCTGTCCACTGTTCAAAGTAAAAGATATAAATAATCAATAGTGCATATCAAAATGTAACATATCTTTTCATTGGCTAGAAAACACATATCAAAATGTAACACACCTTCTCATTTGCTAGAAAACACATATCAAAGTTAACACATCTTATCATTGGCTAGAAAAAAATTGATTGTGGTTGTATGCCACTATTCTTCTATACGAGGGAAGATCAGAAAGTTCGCGGAAAATAGTTGCAATTTCTACATCGTTTGATCAATAGAGCTGGAATTACAGCACATAATACTGCAACACATATGCAGTTGATCGGTTACAACATGCTTGGTGTTAGTTGTCTACATGCGTTACAGCTGTCGTCAAGGCAATGCTATATAGCTTGAACCAACCCATTTTACGTTGCATTTTACTACACAACCAATTAAACTTCAACGCTTTGTAAAATTGTGTTATGCTGTGATAGCCCATATTGCGTCCCATGCATATTTAATGACATATTTACTCATCTTCTATGCAAACTTTTAAAGATTTATATCTAACGGATGGTGTTCTAAATCGAAACGAATAACAGTACTGTAAAAAGGCAAAGTATTCAACTTCTATGAACCCATTGCCTGTTTTGGCATGTCAATTCTTTCAAATAAACTATTTACACACTTCAAAAAACACCCTTTTTCATGACTGTAGATCTAATATTGATAGTTAAGCCCGATGTTATAATTATTGTGATGAACACTGACAAGAAATTAAGTTTTTTATTTAAAATTACAAAAACTCGAAAAATTGATGCATTTTAGGCCTACCCTTCGGACTGAAACCTATTAATTTGAATAAATAGCGTTGCGGAATAACATAAAAACCTCATATTGTGTGCAAAAAATGTCGGAACATTACTTTCCGATAAAAATAATTCAAACACAACTACAAGTTTTAGCCCCTAGAAGCAACCCAGGGGTACATATGGGCTGGTTCCAGCCAAGTGACGTCACAGCGGCACCTCATGCTCATATGTCTGACGGCACATTTTCAAAATTTCAATGTCGGTCAACTTGCTATGAATGGTGGTTCATATCTATGAATTTTCATTGCAATCGATAAAAGCAATGTGATTTAATATTACTTTTCTGCGAACTTTCTGATCATCCCTCGTAGTAGCATGACTTTGCTCTTTCTAGCAAATGGATAAAATGTAAAAGATCCCTTCTATATCTTTTTCACTACCTCAAAAGGTTTCAATGCATTCTTTACTAATTTCTTGTGCATTAATCGCACAGTGGCATCCAATTAACTTGATTTCATTTTAACAGATAGAGGATCTATTGTGTTCTCATGTTTTATTGATTTTATTAAACAAGTTGGGGAAAAGGGATAAAATGCAAGGCTTGTCGAGCATTTTATCGCTTTTTCGCAACTAGTTTAATTATATTAATTCAATAATACAGGAGCACTAATGCTAAATTCTATTTATCACATGACATTAAAATTACTTAATAATGCATTGTTTGCATGAAAATGACAATATTTTGCCATCTTTTACAAATGGACATCATTATGTAATGATATAAACCTGTAAACCACTAGTGATTTATCCATTTTATTGCATGGTGTTATTTCACTCCGAGGAGCAATGTCATGTGATAAAAACCCTTAAAATGTGTAATGAATGATATTGTATCAATAGAACTATGAATCAGAAAATCAGTACAATAAGTGTTAAATAGTTAAAGTTAATAGTGAGTACTCCTATACCTCCTTGCCCTCTCTGGCTCTTTGTTCCCTGGTTATCTGAGCCAACACATTAGCTGCCTGTTCTCCACCCATCACTGAGATCCTTGCGTTAGGCCACATGTACAGAAATCTTGGACTGAAAAAATCAACAATAGTTAAAGTTAATAGAGAGAACTCCTATACCTTCTTGCCCTCTCTGGCTCTTTGTTCCCTAGTTATCTGTGCCAACACATTAGCTGCCTGTTCATCAACCCATCACTGAAATCCTTGCATTAGGCCACATGTATAGAAATCTTGGACTTAAAAAATCAAAACTTTCAATTCAGCCAAGAACACATGCTTACAACTGGAATGCTGCAGGTTAACAGGATAAAATTTGCTGAAAAGCTTATATTAGTACATTAAAATGCTAAGCACAACAAGGGGTAAAGTCTTTTTAACTCGTCCCCTGTAGGGTATCTGATGTCTCAAATTTGAACTAAAATGACTATTTTCCTGTATTTACCCCATTTTTTGTCGATTTTTAGTTACTTTAGCATTGGAAAAAGTAAAATATATATACATGTACCAAATTTTTACACTTGGGTCATTGTTTAAATATACTAATCCGAAAAAATATGTTGAAAAGCAACTTTACTTTTTTGGCTTCAAATATTGGCAAAAAATAGCCCTTGAGTGCACATAGCTATTTACTGAAAGTATAAGATAAGTCTGAGTGTATCATTAATGATCACATCATGTTGCATCTAGGAGTGATTTACTTTTTTGAGGTGAATACCAAATATATTTCATTGAGTGTGTTGAAAACATCAGAATTTTCATGAGTGCGCAGCACGAATGAAAATTTCGATGTTTTCAACTCACGAGATGAAATTTATTTGGTATTTACTAAAAAAGAGTAAATTTTCTTTTTATTTTATACTTTTTTAGAAGATTTACAGTTAATCAGTTTGTTAACCATGCCTTCAAGCCGAATCACAATAAGGTAAAAGAAGACAAAGGAGTATTTGTGACAGAACACATGATCTATAGCCATCAGGACTTACAGATACAAAGAAATTTATTCAGCCTCAAAGTGCGAGACAAGTCACATCATAAGCGACATCATAATTTGTTGATGACGTTGCGTAGCATAGGTTACATGCATTGCCTCACTCACTGAAGTGGGAGGTCTTGAAAATTCAAAATCAAAAAATTTCAGCAAACCTGAATTATTTTGGTACCAAAATGCTCCTCATGTTCTAACTAAGAAAATGACTACCCACACTTGATGTTTTTGTTCACAAATAAGAAAGTTATAGGCTTTTTAACTTTCGAAGTGAGCTGCATTAAGTGAATGGAAAAGTCGGTGATCCAAAAACGCTACAGTGAAAATATAGGCTGATATCAATCACTAGTGATTGATATCACTTTTATTTGTTTTTTGATATGCATTGATTTCACTGCTATGTATAAAATAAATGCAATGTATTAAAATGGATTAATCACTAGTGGTTTACATATTTAGTAAGGTCATGTAATGATAATAATATAAACATTAATGCATACTTAATGAAGAAATTGCTACATTTTATGCAATAAATGCAATTTCAAAGCAATTTAATGTCATATTATAACTAACATTCATGCTCCTGTAATATTGAAATTATCGTTTCCTCAAATTGTTTAATAAATTCAATTATCATATGACGTCATGTCTTGAGTGAAATAACGCCATGCAATAAAATCGATAAACCACTAGTGGTTTATAGATTTACGGGAAACATTATGACGTCCATAACAACGTTGGGTACACGATGACAAAATCATAACGTTTTACGCCAGAAATGAGATTTCAAAGTATTTGTCATATGATAAATAGAATCTAACATTCATGCTCTTGTATTATTGAATTTATTAAACTTGTTGCGGAAAAGAGATAAAATGCTCTGCAAGCCTCGCATCTTATCTCTTTTCCCCAACTCGTTTAATAAATTCAATAAAACATGAGCACTCATGTAAGATCCTCTATGAATATATTCATGAGCACTTATTATGTAAGATCCTCTATGTATAAAATTAAGAAAATACCTGTATGCTCTTCCACACATCCCATAATTCCCTGCACCATAAGACCCGCCTATGATTACAGTGAATTTCGGAACTTTTGCACACGCTACAGCAGTTACCATTTTGGCTCCATGTTTGGCAATACCCCCTGCCTCAGCCTCTCTCCCAACCATAAAACCTGCAAAAAATATTACCTCCTTATTAGACAAGCAAACAGGACTGAATATACCCCTGCTTCAGCCTCTCAACTCAACATGAAACCTGGCAACAAAAATAAAAACTCCAGATAGATCTTGCTAAGCTAATTTTTGAATGTTTAATTCCATGTGTTTGAACATGTGTTCTGGTTGCTCAAGAGAACTGTCTCATTGAGACGGTTCTTTTGAGTACCCAGAACATATGGTTTGGTTCGGAAATAAGAAAATTGTTTAAAATTATGCACTCTAATCTGGCAGACTGGCTTCATTTAGAGTGAACAGTGTTATTACATAGCTGCAAAAGAATACAAGCTAGTTCATTAGGCTTAGGTACTTATCACATGATGTCAGTCTAGAAACATGCAGTTTTATCTGGTTAATTTGAGGTAATTTAAAACCAGATTTGTTTGTTTGATTTGATTCTTTATATCCCATTAACAATCTTTCATTTAAACAGGGACGGGTCTTCCTGGGTTGAACCAGTACTAAGCTAGAATAAATGTGTCTTGCTCAAGGACACAACACAGCGACGCAGGTGAGGCTCAAACCCACGGCCCCTCTGTTTAGAGTCAAGCACTCTACCACTGAGCCACTGAGCTTCCTCCAGAAAGGTTGTGACTTTTGAATGTATAATTGCGATTATTTTCATATCCATGCGTTTGAACATGTGTTCTGGTTGCTCAAGAGAAACGTCTCATTGAGACGGTTCTTTTGAGTACCCAGAACATATGCTTTGATCCGGAAATAATAAAATTGTTTATAATTACAACATTTATCAGGTGGTTTGTCTCCACATTTAGAGTCAACAGTGTTATTTCATTTCTGCAAAAGCATATAAGCCAGTTCTCTATCACACAAGATTCATATAGGCAAGCTTGTGTAAAATTTAAGGACTTTTCAAGGACTTCTAAGATTTTCCTACTGTTTTCAAGGACTGAAAACTTATGAAAAATACTGATTTACACATTAAAATTCTACTTCGGAAATGCTAGAGGCCATTACTAAAGATATTAGTTTTAGAAAATTAGTATTAAATTGTGGTGCCTTTATTTGGTGCAGCATATGCTGCACCAAATAAAGGTACCACAACTTTATAATGGTTTAGGTCTCCAAATAGCGTTGAATCCTCCTGTAAATGGTAAAATTCAGGGCTTATTCAAGACCTTTGAGTGTTTTTTTCAAATACTTTTCAAGGCAAATTTAATTTTCAAGGACTTTTCAAGACAGTCCTGTATATTTAAGTACTTTTCAAGCCTGTGCAGGGATAAGAACAGTCAGCCATTCTCAATCAGGAAAATATGTCGGTTGACTCCAAAATGGAGAAAAGCAATTTTCAAATCACTTATTAAAGGTTTGAAATCACAAAATATCAATAGAAACCAGTCAGTTTAGGCTTGATTTATATTTTAAATTGAGTTTAACTTCATTCAAAAATAAATTTCAGCAAAAGCAATTGGCATTATTTAAATCTTATGCCAGTGCTCAATCAGGAAATCCTGATCAATCCTGAACTGTCTCATGCCTGCCTGTGTGAACCCTGTCACATATGCATTTAGTCAGTCTTGAAATATATAGTTTAATTTCGTTAATTAAGGTCTTCTAAAACCAGAGTTTATAATTTGAATCTGTGATAATTCAAATTTGAGGGAATCAGATATTAGATATAGATAACACCAAAAATGATTCTTTTCAGAATTTCCAATTACAAATATGTTCTTGATGCTAAAAATATGATTCAAATTTCACTCTTTCCTTGCCATCAGCTGATACCTTTGTAAAAAGTTTGTGTCCAGATCAGGACCGACAGGACCTTGGTTGTGATCTGGATTGAAACCGTTTGACACTCAGATAGTTGACACTCAGATAGTGTACCTGAAAGAATTTTTTTTTAAAAAATGATTTTGAAAATGTACAAATTAATTACATATTCAAAAATGTGGCCTCCACTTCCTTATTAGACTAAGTATTTAGATTTTTTTTAAATTGCTACAACTTTCTAATTTGTGCCTGATTGTATTCAAATTTGCACTAAAATGCACTCTGATAAAGCCTTTTATTTTTTATGTACATAGTTATGAATATTGCCTTCCCCTTCAAAATTTCAGCTGAGCAGGCTGGTTTGAGTTTTTATCCCAAGATAGATAAATATCAAAAATTCTTACCTGTTATATTTTGTAGGAATATTAATGGAATATTTCTTTGGCAACATAACTCAATAAAATGGGTTCCCTGAAAAGGAACAGTATTTCAATGTCATCATATGACATCGGGTCTGGGAGTGAAATAATGCCATGCAATAAAATTGATAAACCACTTCAAGGTTTACAGATTTTCAGGTAACATTATGATGTCCAGAACAACGTTGCGTATATAATGACAAAGTTATAACATTTTTACAGCAGAAACAAAATTTCAAAGTAATCAATATCATATGATAAATGGAATCTAACATTCATGCTCTTATATTATTGAATTTATTATATTCATTGCAAAAAAGAGATAAAATGGTCGGCAAGCCTCACATTTTATCTCTTTTCCCCAACTCGTTTAATAAATTCAATAAAACATGAGCACTCATGTAAGATCCTCTATGTGAAGGTGGTCAGTTAGCCAAACCACACTTTTCCTCAGGGCAAGCTACTAAACGTTAACCAGACCCTGAGTTTAACTAGCATGGTGCTCCACAAGCAAGAGCTGTACACATGGCCATATGTCTTGTAAAAAAGGGGGCGGGTTGTGAGAACTGGTAGTAGTTTGAAAGCAAAACTAGAATGATGTTTATGAAAGACTATGCCCTCAACCCTTTGCTTGTCAAGAGGGGCTCATAACACAAGGGTCATCTTAAGTTTTAAGCTAGAAGGGTTCATAACACAGGGTCATATTAAGTTTTAAGCTTCTAGCTATACTACTTATCATCCTCTATCAGCTGACCTAATTTGAACTAAAATAAAAAATAATTTCCCTAGTAATCAGCTGACAAAATTTGAAGCTGCTAGCTATAAAAGGTATCGAGATACATGTACAGTCTACTCTCGTTACCTCGAATTCCAAGGGACTGGACAAAATATATCGAGTTATCAGTAGTTCGAGGTAACCAAATCATGACATATGGCTACCGTTTTGGGGCGAAATAAAACACGTTCAACTCGTCCATTAATAGATCGTTATTGGGAGCTATTACATTGATGAACTGCGGGATGAATCACCCAAATTAGGAACTGAAATATAAAAAAAAAAATGAATATAAAAGATAAAACAGAATCGTTTTTCATGTACCACTGCAGTATCCATATGATGCCAGTTCTTTCACTTTCTAAAACAAAATAAACAAAGCATTTTCAGTTCAAAGTGGTCCTGTGGTCGTAGATTTTACCCCTCATACGTTGTCATATATTTAAGCCCCAACAGTGTACATGCAAGTAGATGATTTTCGTTGGCTTGATGTGCATATGCCTTCCCAATCTATTTTTGGCATGACATGACCAATGTCCAAAAATAGCCTTACACTCACAGATTAAAACACTGCATCTGTTTTTTTTTCAAAATAAAACTAAATTAAGAAATGGTCTGAGAAACAATTAAATTATACTTTGGCCTTATTTAAAACGAGCAGTCATCGGACGGGCCTAATACTCAAGAGGTTGCTCAAATATGACACATTAGCCCTTGCTGTCACTTTAAATAATACATGTACCCCTTTTGGAGTTGTACACAATAGATCAATAGAATTCGCCGACCGCGGTCAGTTATGTAATTATGCAACACACTTATTTACTGCTGCATGTGTCACACACGTGGATCAAGTTGGCTGTTCATTGATCAAACAATTGATGGTTTTAATTGGAATAATTAACATTGAAAACGGTAGATTAAAAGGAGGGACATTCAGATAAAAAGGCAAGTTAAACAAGAAATATCTTTAAAAAAGATATTCGGCGGCTCTAAAATACTTACTATTTTAACACAACTAAGTGACGAAATCCCCTTATACTCCCTGTCTTTGCATGATGGAAAAGGATGTTCCGTCTAAAACCAGCGAATTTGGAAGTTGTGCTATGTTTCTGGTCTCTCTTTTGCTTGGTGCTCTTTTCGCTGAGCGATATGCATCTGAATCGTTCCAAATTTTAGGCACTTCACCAGCAAAGGCTAGGGAACAATGTTATTAGTCCTAATGTTTTTTAGAAAACGGGAGATTTTGACTATAAATGCATGTACTGAAACAAACTGAAAACCCGGCAAAAAACATGCTATATTGTTGTTGTTGTTGTTGTCACATAGGCTAAATTCTGCCCGTCTCAGATCTCAACTTGGAGTAGTTTTCAAGTCTTAAATGGTTTACACTTCCACCACTCTATTTACATATTATGAATGTCTCTATTTACAGAAAAATGCTGATATACCAAATCGCTTTTGTGTGGGACTAACTCCTATAACCTTTCTATTTCCTGTGGCACCTCGCCATAGCCGGGGTCAGGGAATAAATACATGTAGACTCAAAAACTGATCGACTAGCTCCCAGTAAGCACGTAAAATCCGGCTACTCTCCGCCCGCCAGAAAAACACCACCCAAAAAGCGTTTCGCTGGCGGGCCCATAGTGGCCCGAGATTTGGTGCTGGCTGTTTGCAAGTTAGCCCGAGGACGTTAGCCTTATATGATACATGTTCGTCTGACATACATGTAGTAAAAGATACTAGAGCTTGTGCTTGTCATCTTCCTAAAGGAAATAACAAAATACGCTGCTACATGTACAGCTGCGGAGGTTGATCTGAGTCTAAGTGTAGGATTGTGGGTTGCGGGCACATTCAAATTGTAGGAAATTATGTGCCATTATTTACATTAAATATCCATCCCCATTATAACCTCTTTTTATAAGATACATCTTTTTTCACAAAGATGTATCTTGTTAAGCGCTATTAATAGACATTATAACGTGGGTTTTTTTGCTGTCTATTTATAACGCACCATGTTGTCTGATTAAAGAGAGACTCTGCTGATAGCTACACTGTCGTTGTAAGAACATGCATTGGCTGGTCAGAGCAAGCTTTGCACGTATTTACTCGCCTGAACCCCGAGGTTACTCTCAAATTCGTGATGTATTTTACGCCCTTGTATATAATGTAATGCATTAAATACACTTGTTATATTTGTTTTAGAAATAGACTAGACCTAATTCAGTGATTTTTTTACAAATTTGTTTCTATGAGTCCCGGGACTCACTGGGCCAAAATTCTTTGCATCCCAAACTCGAAGTTCTGCATCCCATACGGGGTCCACTTTAAATTATAAATTTTGTGTATCCATACGAATCCGGCCATTCATAGAAGCCAATTTGGGAAGCAAAACACTGGCATACTAATTTATACTATAATAAAGATCAAACTTAATTTACTTTGTCAAGTAAAATAATAAAGATATAAAAACCTACCTGACTTTCTTATTAATAAAAATTTCAGTTCCAGACAGTATATTTCCTTAATTTTATCATATTATCATCTTTTGCCAAGAGTCAGACTTCTATTCTAGTATTGCAATCATCTTGATGGGGAAGAGACGGCTGATTGCTTTGCTTAATTTGTCTTCCTGGTGTCTTGTGATGGTTGAGCGGCTCTTCCTCGCGGTGCCACAGGGTTGTCTGCAGTTTGTGATTGTTTTATTTCCTGATCATACTCACTTACTATTTTTGTCTCGCAGTTTTCATATATATTTTAGAGCCCAGGTCATTAGCCCGTGCTCATCTAACTCTGCATGCCTACACGTGTAGTACTGTAAGTTACTGCATTTGAGCCTTTGGACATACCATATTAATTTTTCTTTTATCATCTGTGCAAAGTACAGTCTCCGTACTTCATGAGCCTGCAGTAATACTTTAACCATTCTATTGGTATTTGCTCGAAGCAGGGTGTTTAAACTTGCGGGTAAAACGCATTATACAAATGTTTCATTTCGGGTTGGTAGTATTTTATCGGCACTGGTTTTTACCAGTAGTCCGGTACTGGCTTTTACCGGTAAACTCCCCTACAACGGGTCATATCTGAAAACACGTGTTTCCAAGGGAAGTAATGATCGCTATACTGTTGGGGAGTTTTTTCAGTACCGGTTTTTATCAATATTATTCAAGACACGGTGCGCAAGTTAAAAAAAAAAACACTCAAAACGAAAGTTGCAAATACTAAATGCAGACTTTTCGCCACAATTTTAATGCATCCTGCGGGACTCTCATGGTTTAAAATCATGCGTCCTTTGTGAGAAGCATGAGTCTGAGACCCAGGACGCGCAGGTAAAAAAAATCACTGCATATTGTCGAAATTTATGAAACAGACTATAATCGTGTAACGCATTTGATACGGGGAAACCCATAATGGCTTGAATAAAAAAATACAAAGATTTGCTTTATATAATGCTGTAAAAGTCCTTTAGGATTTAGTGAGTTATCTTATATTGCACTTATTTACTATGTGCAATTAAGCAAGGCATGCAAAGAATGGTAGTAAAGCAAATTAGAAATGCTGTACAGCGGGAGTTGACCTATATTCAAGATCAGACTAGTGCACAGACTGTTTCTCGGCCATTGACATGGAAAATTCAAGTTAAATTGCATCTATAATAAGATCGCGTGGTCAGTCTGAGTATTAACCAATGTGGGCATTGTTTTCTAGCTGGTGTGATGAATATTACAATTTAAGAATACTTCTGATTGGCGAAAATTTACATAAAATTTAGGTTCAAAATGATAATAGAGCGTCGGCGAAGCCGCCGCAAAAAAGGGAACCATGACTTTTGTTTTCTTATGAAATGGAATCGACTAAGGCGTTGTAAAATACACTAAAATTGATCAACGGGACCAATTTTTAATAACGAGTTATCAGTTTTATTGACTTAGCCGTTGTCAAGATAGACATTGTGGAATTGCAATAATATATAGGGGAAAATACCGGACCCGGGCCGTTGGGTCGAGATAAGAGATAGTATTGAGTTATGCATAGTTGAGTTAACGAGAGTAAACTGTATCTTTATTAAAGTTTTCAACGCCCAAATTTACAAAGGGCAATTACTTAAAAAAATAAAACAACTTTTTTGATTTTCACCAGGTAATCTACTCATCATCTTCTACCAACTTCCTTGTTTGAAGCTGCTTGCTATAATAATTTTTGAGATATCTTGATTACAAGTTTCCAATACCCAAATTTGCAAAGGACAAAACCCAAAAAAGAAAAATAGCTTTTTTTTCAAATTTTGACCAGGTAATCTACTCATTAGCTGCTATCAGTTGACAAAGTTTTAAGCTACTAACTGTAATAGTTTTTTGAGATATCTTGACCACAAGTTTTCAATGCCAAAATTTGCAAAGGGCAATAACTAATAAAAACAAATAAAGTATTTTTTTTTTAATTTTCATCAGGTAATCTACTCATCATTTTCTGTCAACTGACCATGTTTGAAGCTGCTAGCTATAATAATTTTCTAGATAGCTTGATGACAAGTTTTCAATGCCCAATTTGCAGTGGGCACTAACTGGAAAAAAATAAAATAACTTTTTTTTAAATTTTCACCAGGTTATCTACTCATTATCTTCTATCAGCTGACCAAGTTTTAAGCTACTTGCTGTAATAGTTTTTGGAAATCTTGACTACAAGTTTTTATTGCCAAAATTTGCAAACGACAATAACTCGAAAAAAATAAAATAACTTTTTTTTAAATTTTCACCAGGTTATCTACTCATTATCTTCTATCAGCTGACCAAGTTTGAAGCTACTTGCCATAATAGTTTTTGAGATATCTTGATTTCAAAGCCAGAAATTTGCAAAGAATAACTTAAAAAAAATTAAATAACTTTTTCTTAAAATTTCACCAGATTATCTACTCATTCTCCTCTATTACCTGACCAAGCTCATAGCTGTTATAGTTTTTCAGATATCTTGATTACAAAATATCCTTATAGCCAAAAATGTGCAAAGGGCTATTGTGACTCAAAAAAAATAAAATATGGTTTTTTTTTCAATTTTCACCAGATTATCTACTCATTATCCTCTATTACATGACCAAGTTTGAAGCTCATAGCTGGTATAATTTTCGAGATATCTTGATTGCAACATAGCATTATGACCCTTAAAGGGGCATAACTCCACAAAGGGAGATAATCCAGACTTAAGAAATAATATGTGTCAATTATTTTTGAATGAGGAATCCATATATGAAATTTCAAAACAGTATCTTAATAAATTTTGAACGGACACACGGACGGACAGACGCACAGACAAGCCAAAAGCAATATGCCTCTTCAACTTTTCCAAAGTTGGGGGCATAAACAGTCTCTATTTTTAAGTATTTTAGCTTATTCACTTATAGGTAGTTAAAATTTCATGCTCAGTTGAGTTGAGCCTGAAAAAGTTTTATCATCACGAGGCCTGTACTCAGTTTTGCCATGAAGTTGCTCAAATATTAGATGGGCCAGCATACAAAATTTTGCGTCATCGAGCAGAGCTTACACTGCTCACACACATTAAGTATGAATATAGAAGAGGACTTTTAGCTAAAAATAAGAGCTGTCACATGGCAGCATAGCTCATCTGCAACCTTTCAATTGAGAGAAGTGTGACAACCTTAGATAGATTATGTATGTATAGGAACCTTATGGATAAATATTGTACAGTTGAAACATATGTTATGGTCAACAAACATACGTGACAAATAGGGGTCCGATGTTATGGAATGAAATCTAACCCTACAAGGTATCTATTGTGCAAGTATGACCACTTTTCAACAAGTGGTTGTCAAAATATGGACCTCTAGAAAACTTTAACGCAAAAAAAAATATCTTTGGGTATGTACTAGATTTTGAACTCTAGCCCCACACCCTGCATGGACCCTAGGATTCGATGTCGTGGAATCAAAGGTAACCCTACAGGGTATGAATTCTTTCTGAAAAGTGGTTGTCAAAATAAGGACTTCTAGAAAACTTTAAGGCAAAAATCCTATCTATTGGATATGTACTAGATTTTAACCTCTAGCCCCACCCCCAGCATGGACCCTGGGGTCCAATGTGGTGGAATGAAAGCTTACCCTACAAGGTATCTAAGGTGTAAGTATGAATGCTTTCTGACAAGTGGTTGTCAAAGTATGGACTTCTAGAAAACTTCAACAAATGACTGGAACGGAAAGCCATGGAATGGAATGTCACGTGAATGCGTATGACCGTGGTGACTACAATAGCTCTTTGCACTTCGTGCAGTGGAGCTAAAGATAGACCCTCTTACTCTGCTGGTTATGACAGCATGGGTATTTAAAGGAGGTTTTTGTGCAACAAGTAAGAAAATATTCATATTTTTACTTTTGCTTACTTTGGACCCATGAAGAAAAACATTATGTCATTTGGAAAAGAGCCCAGAATAGCCCAATATTTTGACATTTGTTTGTTTGATTGATTCTTTATGTCCCAGTCAACAATTTTTCAGTTATTTCAGGACAGGTCTTCCTCGGCTGAACCATTACTAAACAGGATATATGTGTTTTGCACAAGGACACAACAATGTCACAGTGACGGCAGCGAGGCTCAAACATGCGCCCCATCGGTCGTTGAGCACTCTACCACTGAGCCACTGTGCTTCCTCAAACCTTTGCCATGGAAATCCACTAACAATAAACTTACTTTTAAAGCTGATTCAGAGAAGAGTACACCATTATTACCAATTATGCCTACTGGGTAACCCCATAATCGCGCAAATCCTGAAAAATATAAACAAGTAGCCCAATTGGCAACGATCGCTCACAATGGAGCCAGCATAATATTTGGAGACACCATAATTTACGATGCTCAAAGGCAGATAACTCTGAACTTGAAACAGTGACCAGGAATTAATTCGAAAACATAAGATAATATGCCGGTTCTAGTTATCTGCAAGTATTAAAAAGATCTGAATAAAAATTGCATTGGACACCTGGTGAAAGTGTAGTTTTCAGATTCTCAAGGGCAGCTTACTCCGTAGTCAGTTATGGGATCTGACCAAATTCAAAGTAAGTAAGGGTGCAAAGATCAGGAATCGATACAATCAAGTACCACACCTGACCCAGGATACCAAAAACTCATCCATACTTTTATGTATGTCCTGGTAACCTACAGGGATGAAGAAAATCAAATGAAAAATGAGAGTGCTAGAGTGGTCACAACATTATATAGTTATATTTTAGATGCTCAAGGGCAGCTAACTCTGTAGCTGGTGGATGGGTTAGGCGGAAAATCAAACTCATTCAAACTTTTATGGAAGTCCTTGTTACCTACAAATGAGGAAGATCCATTCAAAAATGAAGGTACTAGAGTGGTCTCAACAGATCTCCCATTGTAAGTCTATGCAGATTTTTTATGACGCTCAAGGGAAGTTAACTCCACAGTCTAAAGTTGGTTCTACTTTAAATTAAACTCATCCAAGCTTTTATGGTTGTCCTTGTTACCTGCAAGAATGAAGAAGATCCAATCAAAAATGAAGGAGCTAGAGTGGTCACAACATTATTCATTAATTTTGAAGATGCTCAAGGGGAGCTAACTTCAAAATAAAAACATGTGATGGGATCTTGACGAAATTCAAACTCATCCAAGCTTTAATAGTTGTTCTTATTGTATGCAAGAATGAGGAAGATCCATTCAAAATTGAAAGAAATAAGAGTGGTCACAACATTTCTCCCATTATAAGTCTATGGGGATTTTTCCAAATGCCCAAGGGCAGGTAACTCATAAGTCCCTGGCCGGATCCTGCTGAATTTCAAACCCATCCTAGATATTATGGGTTTACTTGTTGCCTGCAAGAATGAAGAAGATCCAATCAAAAATGAAGGAACTAGAGTGGTCACAACATTATTCATTAATTTTTCTGACGCTCAAGGGCAGCTATCTCCGAAGTCAGTTATGGAATCTTGCGGAAATTCAATCTCATCCAAGCTTTAATAATTGTCATTATTGTATGCAAGAATGAGGAAGATCCATTCAAATTGAAAGCACTAGAGTGGTTGCAATATTTCTCCAATTATAAGTCTATGGAGATTTTTCCAAACGCTCAAGGGCAGGTAACTCATAAGTCCCTGGTCAGATCCTGCTGAATTTCGAACCCATCCTAGATATTATGGGTTTACTTTTTGCCTGCAAGAATGAAGAAGATCCTATCAACAAGTAGCCCAAATGGCAATGATCGCTCATCATGGAGCCAGCATAATGTTTGGAGACACCATATTTTACGATGCTCAAAGGCAGATAACTCTGAACTTGAAACAGTGACCAGGAATTAATTCAAAAACATAAGATATTATGCCAGTTCTAGTTATCTGCAAGTATTTAAAAGATCTGAATAAAAATTGCATTGGAAACCTGGTGAAAGTGTAGTTTTCAGATACTCAAGGGCAGCTAACTCAGTAGTCAGTTATGGGATCTGTCCGAAATTCAAACTCATCCATACTTTTGTGTATGTCCTGGTAACCTACAGGGATGAAGAAAATCAAATGAAAAATGAAGGTGCTAGAGTGGTAACAACATTATACAGTTATATTTTAGATGCTCAAGGGCAGCTAACTCTGTAGCTGGTGGATGGGTGTGGCGCGAAATCAAACTCATTCAAACTTTTATGGAAGTCCTTGTTACCTACAAATGAGGAAGATCCATTCAAAAATGAAGGTGCTAGAGTGGTCACAACAGATCTCCCATTGTAAATCAATGCAGATTTTTTATGATGCTCAAGGGAAGTTAACTCCACAGTCTAAAGTTGTTTCTACTTTAAATTAAACTCATCCGAGCTTTTATGGTTGTCCTTGTTACCTGCAAGAATGAAGAAGATCCAATCAAAAAAGAAGGGGCTAGAGTGGTCACAACATTATTCATTTATTTGTAAGATGCTCAAGGTGAGCTAACTCCAAAATAAAAATATGTGATGGGATCTTGACGAAATCCAAACTCATCCAAGCTTTAATAGTTGTCCTTATTGTATGCAAGAATGAAGAAGATCCATTCAAAATTGAAAGCACTAGAGTGGTTGCAATATTTCTTCCATTATAAGTCTATAGGAATTTTTCCAAATGCTCAAGGGCAGGTAACTCATAAGCCCCTGGTCGGATCCTGCTGAATTTTGAACCCATCCAAGACATTATGGGTTTACTTGTTGCCTGCAAGAATGAAGATCCAATCAAAAATGAATGAGCTAGAGTGGTCACAACATTATTCATCAATTTTTAAGATGCTCAAGGGGAGTTAACTCCAAAATGTGTGATGGGATCTTGACGAAATTCAAACTCATCCAAGCTTTAATAGTTGTTCTTATTGTATGCAAGAATGAGGTAGATCCGTTCAAAATTGAAAGAACTAGAGTGGTCACAACATTTCTCCCATTATAAGTCTATGGGGATTTTTCCAAACACTAAATAGCAGGTAACTCATAAGTCCCTGGTCGGATCCTGCTGAATTTCAAACCCATCTGAGATATTATAGGTTTACTTGTTGCCTGCAAGAATGAAGAAGATCCAATCAAAAATGAAGGAGCTAGAGTGGTCACAACATTATTCATTAATTTTTCTGAAGCTCAAGGGCAGCTAACTCTGAAGTCAGTGATGGAATCTTGCCGAAATTCAAACTCATCCAAGCTTTAATAGTTGTTCTTATTGTATGCAAGAATGAGGAAGATCCATTCAACATTGAAAACACTAGAGTGGTCACAATATTTCTCCCATTATAAGTCTATGGGGACTTTTCCAAATGCTCAAGGGCAGGTAACTCATACGTCTCTGGTCGGATCTTGCTGAATTTCGAACCCATCCGAGATATAATGGGTTAACTTGTTGCCTGCAAGAATGAAGAACATCTGATAAAAAGTGAAGGAGTTAGAGTGGTCACAACATTATTCATTAATTTTTCTGACGCTCAAGGGCAGCCAACTCCGAAGTCAGTGATGGAATCTTGCCGAAATTCAAACCCATCCAAGCTTTTATGGTTGGTCTTGTTATCTGCAAGAATGAAGAAGATCCATCTTAAAATGAAGGTACTATAGTGGTCACAACATTTCTCCCATTATAAGTCTATGGGGATTTTTCCAGACGCTCAAGGGCAGCTAACTCATAAGTCCCTGGTTAGATCATGCCGAATTTCAAACCCATTCAAGATTTTATGGTTGTACTTGTTACCTGCAAGAATAAAGAAGAACAAATCAAAAATGAAGGAGCTAGAGTGGTCACAAGATTTTCCCCATTATAACCCTATGGGAGCTATCTGTTGCCATGGAAACCAGAGTTCTGATCGAGCTTACCCAAAACCCAATGCAGTCAATCCCCCAACCCAATGATGCTCCTGATGAAATTTGATTATGATTGGCCAGCTGGTTTCAGAGATATTCATGTTTGAAAGTGTGGACGGACGGACAGACGCACAGACGCCGGCTCGAGTCCCATACTATAAGCTCACCTTGAGCCTTCGGCTCTGGTGAGCTAAAAATGAAGGCACTAGAGTGGTCACAACACTATTTATTGATTTTTCAGATGCTCAAGGGCAGCTAACTCCCAAGTCAGTGAATCTGGCCAAAATTCAAACTCATCCAAGCCATAATGGTAGGGCTTGTTACCTGCAAGAATGAAGAAGATCCATCCAAAAATGACTGCACTAGAGTGGTCACAATATTTCTCCCATTATAAGTCTATGGGGATTTTTCCAGACGCTCAAGGGCAGCTAACTCATAAGTCCCTGGTTGGATCTTGCTGAATTTCGAACCCATTCAAGACATTATGGTTGTTCTCGTTACCTGCAAGAATAAAGAAGATCAAATCAAAAATGAAGGAGCTAGAGTGGTCACAAGGTTTTCCCCATTATAACCCTATGGGAGCTATCTGTTGCCATGGAAACCAGAGTTCTGATCCGATCAGGCCCAAAACCTTATGCAGCCAATCCCCCACCCCAATGGTGCTCCCGATGAAATTTGATTACCATCGGCTGGCTGGTCTCAGAGATATTCATGTTTGAAAGTGTGGACGCAAGGACGCACACACGGACTGACGCCGGCTCGAGTCCCATACTATAAGCTCACCCTGAGCCTTCCGCTTTGGTGAGCTAAAAATACAAAAGATTTTGGTATTTATCTTTCTCGGACCCAGTATAAACGGACTGATCACTAATGGAAATACAAAGCTATGTTGTCGAGCCTTTATTTCAGCGCTATTTCACAGTACTACAGCCAATAAAATGTATTCTGAACCTATCCGAGATTATAAGAAAGGTACTCCCGGTATGTGACGTTGAAATATTACAAGTAACAGTTAAAAAAAATTGAAGTTTTCTCATCTTTAAGGTTGATCTCTGACGATTTTCGGCTAAAAAGTGCCGAAAATAGCTAAAAATGGCACCTTGGTTTCTTGTCAATGTTTATAAAGATGGATAAACTGTCAATATTTAAAATGAAACAATACAGCCTTAAAGATAGTATACTGAACCATTGCTTTTTGAAAAAAAATCACATATATGCAAAGAAATAACAGAGATATGATTATTTAATCTTCAACATATGTCAGTTTTGAAAGCTCAGCCTCCACAACGTATTTCCAATATATACATTTACCTGTATGTCAGTTTCCTGTCCGACCAGGCTGCATAGCGCAGTCCGTAACTTGTCTGGCAACAGATGGGGAGTCTAACAGCATATCCAAGGGTCGCAAGTTTGATCCCGGCTCGGTCCCATACTCTCGTGGAGATTGATCGTGAAATAATTTCTACGGTCATTCTCCTCTCTTCCGCTGAATCATTCAAGAAGGGTTGTTGTCAGTCACAAGCGAAAGTATATGCACGAAGTACTGGTTAACTGCTTGTTCAAGCTTGCCCAGGAAAAAGTGTGGTTAGGTGAACTGACCGTCCCGCCATGACCATAGCTGTTGACTTGGGACGTAAAGCAACAAAACAAAGTTTCCAGTCCACGTATATTGGGTCAAAGTTATCTTCTAAGCGTAAAGTCAGAGACCACCGTATAAGAGTGTGTAATAGGAAATTATTTTTCTAATTTCTCAACCAAAACTTATTCTGTGTGTACTCAAAAGGACCGTCTCAATGAGACTACTCTTTTGGTCACCCGAAGCACATGTTAAATTATTGGATAAGAAAATATTTACAATTTTAATGTTAATCTGGACATATGTCACCACCTGCGAGGAAATTGTCCGAATAGGTTTAAAGCCAGTGTCATACCAATCAATGCCAAGGACAGAGACACTTATTAGAAGTAGGTTTATTTCATCGGCATAAATTGACCTGAAGAATCAGTATTTCACATAGACCTGTCCAGATAAGCAAACTTTTTTGAGCCTAAAATTGAAATTATTTTCTTTTCAATCAGTTAAAACAGCTGTTTTTGAGTGCTCAACAGAACTGTCATAACGAGACCGATCTTTTGAGTACCCAAAAAATTTTTGGTCAAGACATAAAATTAATTCTAAAATACAGCCCCTTATCCGGAGCCCTGAATTATCAAATAGGCCCTGCTGCAAGAGAACCTGTTTTAGGGGTCTGCAGCCAGGTACATATCAAACCAACCTGCTCAGCTACGGAGACCATCTAGAATAACGAAAGTTGGCACGAGTCAAGTTTAGCTATAATACTGCCCAAAGAGAACCAAAGTATCATAATTTCATGTGCAAACCCTATTACGGGAACGCAGTGGCTCAGTGGTAGAGTGCTTGCCTTGAGACCGAGGGGCAGTGGGTTTGAGCCTCACTGGCATCACTGTGTTGTGTCCTTGAGCAAGAACATTCAACCCAGGAAGACCCGTCCCTACATAACTGAAAGATTGTTGATTAGATGTAACAAATCAAATCAAACAAACAGCCCCTATTAACCCATTTAAGCCGAATGGAAATTCACTGTATTATACTTTGGAACAGTCCATTTCCATTATAAGGGTTGTTGGGTGGTATTTTTCATTTCATTCTAATTTTGATAGAATATTCTGTAAGTAAACAGTGACCCTGGAGACCCGCATTCTGCGGCGTCTGATCTTGGTTGTCACTGTTTGCCTATGTCTCACAAAAAGGAGACTAGGCTTATATGGATTAAGGAATAATGGGCCATACCAAGTAGATAAAATCATAGAGAATGGAAGATCTTATTTGGAAAATATCAGGCCTCCAGATAAGATTGCATATTGGAAAATTATTTTCTTTATTTCTCATCCAAAACATATGTTGTTGGTACTCAAATGAACCGTCTTAATGAGACGGTTCTTTTGAGCACCCAAAACATATGCTAAAAATTATGGGTCAGAAAATATTTACACTTTTACCCTGAAAACTTTTGTTGATCCAAACCTGTGGCTACGTACTTACTTCTCTAACATCAAATGTTTTCTTCAAGTTACCACCCAAAAGTGAGCACACAAAACACATGTTTAAATTCATGGGTAAGATAGTAATTAAAATTTCACGCAAATAAAATTTCATTATCTGGATCTATGAAAACATGGGATTACAACTCACCAGTGACTAAAGTTTCCCCATACATAGACTTGAACTCATCAAACCTGCTACCATCTACTACTCTCGCTATGACCTGAAAATATGACATAAATCAGATTCTGAAATAGACAGGCCTCCTTGTATCCCACTAGCAAAATATAGGAGCCATGACACTTGATTTCCAACAATGTGGTATTTTGACATACGTAGACTCAGACGAGCCTCTGCAGCCTCCTTTTAAGCTTAGAAAATCCAAATGGTGTTCAGTCAGTAGCTTAACAATGATCATAGAATACTCAAGCGACTAGCAAAGGCTCTGATCAGACTGCGCGTATGCGTAGTCTGATCTGAAATTTGCTGGTCGCACATACCACATTGTTGGAACTCTTATGTCTTGGCTCATAGGTTTTTATATAGACAATCTAACACAAGTGCTCATGTTTTATTGAATTTATTTAACGAGTTGGGAGAAAGTGATAAAATGCGAGGCTTGCCGAGCATTTTATCACTTTTTCACAATGAGTTTAATAAACTCATATTGAATTTATTAAACAAGTTGGGAGAAAGTGATAAAATGCGAGATTTGCAGAGCATTTTATCACTTTTTCGCAATGAGTTTAATAAATTCAATAATACAGGACCACAAATGTTAGATTCTATTTATCACTTGACATTAAGTTTACTTTGAAATTTCATTTCTGGTTTAAAAAGTAAAGATTTTGTCATTATTTATGCAATGTTGAATTAAATTGACCTCATTTCATAGGTTACCAAAATCTGTGAACACTAGTGGTTTATCAACTTTAATACATGGCATTATTTCACTCACAGAGGCGACATCATATGATATATTAGATTCCTTTGACCTTAAATACAGGTTCTTTTTATAGGTTTTCAACAAAAGTATAGGTTAAATAGGTTCATCTATATACATTTCAATTACATTTTTAGCATCTGAATTCTTTATACTGGAGCTTATTTATGATGAATTGCTTATACCCCAACCAAAGTAAGTTAACTATAATAATGAAGACGGCAACATAGACTATATCTGTATTTCCTAATTGCCAAAATTCTGAACTTTTAAAAATGAAACCCTAAAACTTGCAGTATGCCTAAAAATACCAACAATTTCAAGTTTAAATGGTCAATGGTCTATAGGTAAACTGAATATAAATCAAAGAAGCTATTAGAATCTGCTTAATTTAGGATTTTGAGGTGGACATTCTCAATGAGACAGTTCTGTAGAGCACCAAAAATATATGCTAGAAATTATGGGTATGAAAATATTTACAAATTTACGCTGAAAATTTTTGTTGATCCAAACCTGTGGCTACTTACTTCTCTAACATCAAATGTTTTCTTCAGGTTACCACCAACGATACCATATAACTCATCACTAGCATAGAGAGGATCTTCTGGCCTTTCTATTGATACCTGCAAACAACCAAAGTATAAGTCCAGGCCCATATTCAATCTAATACGGGTAAGAAATAAGATATGTATGTTTCATATTGAGGTGATGATATATCCTTAGGATGTCTAGAGTATTTTGAAAAAGCTGTCAAAACGGGGGTGGGGTGCTCATTTGGCCTTTAATAGTCACCAAATTCACTCAGAATTAAAGTTTTACATGGAAACAAAAGGGGACATAATGTGCAGTTTAGCCTGTTTGGTCTAAAAAGTGAACTATGCAGAGGAAAAACCTGTGCATGGAGTAGAAAGCTTTTCATTCCCATTTTTGTCCCTTCTCTTGTTTCTTCCTCCTATTTCTCTCTTCTAAGCACACATTTATGCACTTAGCCAAATAACTCAGTTGGATTTGATACAAGAAGGCTTTTTAAAGAGGATAAATATACATTTTATCAGTTACCGCTCATATTAACTGCGTTGTTGCACTTTGCCATATAAATGTTGTCTATCTCACTGCATGTGCCTTTATCAGATCATGACGTTGCACTTTTTGAATGACTTCCCTAATGACGCTGAATCAACACAAAAATCAAAATCGCTAGTTTGTAGAGTGAATTAATGGGTAAACTGATAAATAGAATACCAGGTTCGGGTCTTTTGATATCAAGTTTATCAGGCTCAGCTTTGAGAATGCATGTTGAATCGCTTGGCAAGCCTCGTGATGTCAACGTGCGTTCTCAAAGCCTTGCCTGGTAAACTTGATATCAAAAGTCACTCACCTAGTATTCTCTATTTTTAAACTTTGGAAGCTTCTGGCTTCTTATAAATGAGCCTCAATGCGACAAAACCTGTCTTCGGGGGTTTGTGACCAACAAAGGCGAAGACCAGGCTGCGCATCCACAGTCTGATCACCGCATTTGTTATTCTCTTTTTGAATAGTATAACATGTTAACTTGCCACAAGTGAAATTTCAATTTTCCAGCTAGTCTCTGTAGCTGAGGATGCTGGTTTGAATCTCACTTTGTGGGAAACCCCACAGACAGGTTTTCTCGCGTTGCGGCCCAAATGTAAGCCAGCTCATATTCCTAGTGTGTCTCGACCTATCTGGTATCAAAATAAAAAAATTTTATCATGATAGTAACTTGATCTGGAGTACTGTATTACATCGAGTGGATTAGCTCATATTATCCGATCAAACGAGACACGAAGCGTCGAGGGTGATCCGATGATATGGGCTAATCCATGAGACGTGATACTGTACACCAGATCAAGTTAGTATCATAATAACATGTTTATTATATACCTTTTTCTGACATTTTTTCTGATTTTAATTTTTTTTTGGTCTAATTTAATCTAGAAAAATTGGGGGAGTGTTTGTCTTCACGTTTCATTTCTTGACGTTAGGTCATCATGTTTTCCGTCTCTGGTTCCATGCTTGAAATTTTGGTTTCTGTAACTTCGCCGCACAAACAGATAACCGGAGCTAGCCTAGTTTTATATGATAGTGATACAGAATCAGAAAACCTCAGTTCGTTGATCCGGCTCTCTGTATCAGATGGCCAGAAAACAGACAGTTCAAAAGATGTATCATTTATAGGTATGTAATAAATTGCATTATTGCTGTCTTGTTGGAGTGAGGGATGTTTAAAAGTGTTTGTCTTCAATAACGCATACAGTATGGCTGTGGAAAGGATATATATATGCATTGGTTAAACTGTTTACACTTTAACACAATTATAAATACTGTAGAACCGGTCTTAAGTGGCCACTTAAAAAGAAGACCAAAATTGGTTTTCAAGACCGAATTTTGCTTAATACAGGTCAAAAGTATTGCAGAATGCTCCCCTTGGAGCATTCTGCAATACTTTCGACCTTCATTGAGCTACCATTTATCATTAAGATCTTTGTTTTGTCTATTTTTGAGTGGCCGCTTAGGACAGATCATACTGTAGATAAATCCAATCTGAATGCATTGATCTGTACATGCCATTCTTAATCTTCCTAGCCAAACCGTTTTTTTTTTATTAAATTACCAGCATGGGAACTTCTTGCTCCATGTTTTCACCGATGACAAGACCAAACTCACCTGAGGATTTTTTCTGTAGTTTATTTTTCTGATTATATTTCTAGCTAAATGTAAGGCATGAGCATCATCCTTCACATAGTAATCTGTTACACTATGGACACCACATAACTCACCTGAGGATCTTTTCTGTAGTTTATATTTTTCTGATTATATTTCTAGCTAAATGTAAGGCATGAGTGTCGTCCTGCGTTTAGTAATCTGTTACACTATGGACACTGTATGACTCACCTGAAGATCTTTTCTGTAGTTTATATTTCTGATTATATTTCTAGCTAAATGTAAGGCATGAGTGTCGTCCTGCGTTTAGTAATCTGTTACACTATGGACACTGTATGACTCACCTGAGGATCTTTTCTGTAGTTTATATTTTTCTGATTATATTTCTTGCTAAATGTAAGGCATGAGTGTCGTCCTGCGTTTAGTAATCTGTTACACTATGGACACCACATAACTCACCTGAGGATCTTTTCTGTAGTTTATATTTTTCTGATTATATTTCTAGCTAAATGTAAGGCATGAGTGTCGTCCTGCGTTTAGTAATCTGTTACACTATGGACACCACATAACTCACCTGAGGATCTTTTCTGTAGTTTATATTTTTCTGATTATATTTCTAGCTAAATGTAAGGCATGAGTGTCGTCCTGCGTTTAGTAATCTGTTACACTATGGACACTGTATGACTCACCTGAAGATCTTTTCTGTAGTTTATATTTCTGATTATATTTCTAGCTAAATGTAAGGCATGAGTGTCGTCCTGCGTTTAGTAATCTGTTACACTATGGACACTGTATGACTCACCTGAGGATCTTTTCTGTAGTTTATATTTTTCTGATTATATTTCTTGCTAAATGTAAGGCATGAGTGTCGTCCTGCGTTTAGTAATCTGTTACACTATGGACACCACATAACTCACCTGAGGATCTTTTCTGTAGTTTATATTTTTCTGATTATATTTCTAGCTAAATGTAAGGCATGAGTGTCGTCCTGCGTTTAGTAATCTGTTACACTATGGACACCACATAACTCACCTGAGGATCTTTTCTGTAGTTTATATTTTTCTGATTATATTTCTAGCTAAATGTAAGGCATGAGTGTCGTCCTGCGTTTAGTAATCTGTTACACTATGGACACTGTATGACTCACCTGAGGATCTTTTCTGTAGTTTATATTTCTGATTATATTTCTAGCTAAATGTAAGGCATGAGCATCATCCTGGGCATAGTAATCTGTTACACCTGATTTACTGAAAGAACAAGAAAACAAAAAATGTCAGCGTACAAATGTAAATAATTTCTTACCCATCATTTTGAACACATATTTTGAGTGCTCAAAAGAACCGTCTCATTGAAAGGGTTCTTTTGAGTACCCACAACATGTTTTGGTTGAGAAATAAGAACATTATTTTTGTTACACTTGCCTGGCATCTCTATAAGGGCTATTCCAGATAAAAATACCTAGTGGGGGAAGAAGGCAAACGATATATTTTTCTATGGGTGGTTGGTGCTGACATTTTTCAAATTATATGGGTCATTGGTGCATGAAAAAATCTGATTACATGGGTGGTTGGTGTTTTATCGAAAATCTGTTAAAGACAATTGATAGGTTTATCAAATGGAATTTTCCTGTATCCATCAAAATATCGAATCCCAATCTGCCAGTTTTTCTGTTGTGTGAAATCATCCAATTTATGCATATTAAATTAATTTATTTTGTGTGAAAATAAAACAAAACAAAGTTGTTTATCATGTTTATAAAGCTGTTATTGCATGTCAAACAGGATTGCAGTATGCAATCGGTAAAGCAACACGATAACCTATGAAAGTTTCCAAATGCTACATCTATCACTAGCGGTGGATTAGATAAAACATTGGCATTTCCAGTTATCATCTTTGTACATGTATAAACAGCTGAGTGGGACCAATGATAATGATGTCAGATAGAAATACAAACAAATAAAGTTTAGCAAATAAAGTAGATTTAAAACCATTCACTTCAAAACTAAAAAATATGAAGCTTTTCATTCATTGACAGTGGCTGTTTACTGTAGAGGCGGTTATTGAAAAATGTCATACATTGATGGGTGTAGACAACACAGTATAAGAAAATGAGCATGACTTGCCCTTTCCTCTTTTTTACAGAAGCTTATTTAAATAAATAACATGAGTAGACGCTAGACTTGCTTACTCTATATTGATTATTGAACATTTTGTATCCATATACATATCTTATTATATTCTATGGGTAGTTGGTTTATGCACCTTTCTGATTACATGGGTGGTCGTCGTCTGTGGAAATGTAATTCCATGGGTGGTTGGGTCCAAAAAAAGTGCCTTCTTCCCCCTCCAGGTATTTCTTTCTGGAATAGCCCTAACCATTTAATGACAGGACTGCAGATTAACAATATATTTGGGCGTAAATTGTCAATATTTAATTATCCACCAGATTAAACGTCAAAAGAACAGTTTAATTGAGTGCAGACAACATATGTTTTAGTTGAGAAATAAGAAAATTAATTTTTGATTACACACTCTTATCTTGAGGCCTGAATGTGTTGTATTTAATATAGATACTCATAGGTACTCAACCACATGTTTAACCATTCTAAAAACAAGGGCCATAACTACTAAAATATTGTTCCATATTTGGTCAGAAGTTATTCAGGTAATTCAGTCATCATTCCCTTGAACAAATTTCAAAGGCTGTGGGTTTTAAATTTCACTGACACTTCAAAATTGTTTCATTCAAATGTCTTACCAATTTACTTAATTTTTCCGCTAATTTCCAAGTTATGTATCTGGCGCTCTGTTTCACATTATATGTTACGCTTTAATGTTTTTCCAAGAAAAAATACAATTTTATTTGGAAATTATAAGGACTTGACTGAAAATGTAGCCAGGGCTGCCACCACTATTGACTCCTGGGCTTTGTCCATGGCTTGAACAAGACTTACCCGACCTAGGTTTTGTCTATAAAAAGACTCTTCAGGGTTTCCTGTAAGGTTTTGGACTCTGTGGTTGAGAATCCAATGAAGCCAGAACATCAATCACTCATGCTTTATTTAGTCGTGGGAAGCAGCTCCAAAAATGGCTCTAGGCTTCCAAAAGCGACTCCGGAGTCGCCTCCAAAGTCTAACTAGACTGCTCTCTGGCAACAGGCAAAAAAAACGACTACTGCCTTCCAAAAGTGGTTTGGGAAGCCGCCTCCAAGGTGAAGCTAAAAGGCTCCCAAATACGGCACAAAATCGGCTCACCAGCTTCAGACACCAGCTCAGCGGCATTAGAATTTGTAGGGTGGGGCCTTGCTTCTGGAGTGTATTTCTGGAGGTCTGGCCCCCATCACACCAAATCCCATGACAATATAAACGCCTATTGTGACCCAAAATAGGCCAACAAAGTTATTGAGATAATTCAATCATCGCCTCTTGTCAGCTTAGCAAGTTTTAACTCATTTACCTCATAGATACATTTTAACACTTTTGCAATCAGAGCAGACCAAGATCAGGCAACTCTTGTAAGAGCTGCCTGATCAGGGTCTTCTTTGTTTGCTAAAGGAAATATGATTAGATATGATCATACATAAGTGGACCCAACAAGTAATTTCTTTGTTCTATGTACAAACATGAAAGTTTATTTATATAATTATTCCGAAACTTGTAAGCTTATTTATATAATTATTCATAGTGGGTGGCCCTTAGTAATAGTTATACTATGGGTTGTCCGCCTGTTTGTGGAGAAAATCCACGAGCTTTAGCGAGTGGATTATCTTATGAACAGGTGGACAAACATGGTATAACTATTTTATACCACCTACATTAGTGTAGACCTTGCACATCATGAAATATTTCGTGCTAAAGTTGGTAAGGGTGGTATAAGCATGAATATTCATGAAGGAAATGGTTAAAAGCTGAAGCTATTTTATGAAATATTCTGCTATTAGTTTTACATGATGGATGAAAGGAAGGGCAGACAAGCCAAAATCAATTTGCAGTATATTTTATAAGAAGGTGGCATAACTCTGGTACCTGCAGTGTAGATCAGCACCACCAAGGTCTTCGGCTGAAACTTCTTCTCCAGTGGCTGCTTTCACCTGAAAATTGAACATTCATGTGACAAAACATACAACCAACTGTGTTATCTATAAGACCAAGGGATCATAATAAGAGGATAATTTTATTCTTGCACACCAGATCAGAGTTTCTGCTGGTTTTACCCATTTGAGATTATAAGAATCAACCATGGGTGCGAGGGTAGGATAGATAAATCTGTCCCGAGGATCGCCACCAGGCTATCCTACCCTCACACGAATAATGGATTTTTTTTCTTGCTCACGACAGTTTTTTTAAAATAAACTTCCAGAAGTTGCGGGATACGATTTGATGCAATCTTTCTCGATGACGTCACTTTAACATAACAATGACATCACTTGATTGATGACTATATGCCCTAGTTACAATACAACCAATATATGTAGCCCTCACATGACAGCAGGTAAGATAGCATGGGTAAGATAAGATTTTCTATCCCAGGGTAAAATCTCAGATATCCTTATCTGGTGTGCAAGAATATTTTATCCTTGCACCCCAGATCGGAGTTTCTGCTGTTTTTACCCATTGAGATAATACCTAGAAGACAAAAGATTAGAGGATAATTTTATTCTGAACACCAGATTGGAGTTTCAGCTGTTTTTACCCATTGGAGATAATTCTATCTCACATACCCAATACAAGCCCATCAAAAAGATAAAAATCTAGCAGCCACAAAGACAAGTGACGTGATTGTCACATTAATGTAACGTAATCATGTTATTTCACAACTCAGCATATTCAGGCACTTCTGAGGGTATTTTTAAACATGAAAAATACAATATCTAATAATGAATATGAAAAAGAATCCATAATTTGTGTGAGGGTGGGATAGAAAGATCTGTCCCTCGCAATCACCGCAATCACTGTGATCATCAGGCCGCATTTTTCTATCCCACCCTCACACTCATGATGGATCCTTATATTCTAACTCTTTCATTTGGGGAGGTATATCTTCAGATTTATAGCCGCCAGTTCAGTTAAACATCAAGTGAGCCATAAAAGCTTATTTGTCACCATAAAACTCAGGAATATTAGCAGCTACGATATGAGTAATTTTGTAAGTACACCCCCTTAATTTTATTACCATTTTTCTCTCATTTCTAACATTTAAATCAATATTCAAGCATATAATCATAAAATGATTGCATATCTGATCATGGCATAAAATTTACTATGTCTTAGCATTTATTTGGTACCAAGCTTGTTAGTATAGGACAATCAGCAGATGAGATATAGGTAATTTTGTAGATTGCCCATTTTAATTTTTCTACAATTTTTCTTTCTCTGTTAAATATTTTCATTAATATTCACAAATATGTAAATTAGATTTGTATATCAGACTGTAAGGTTATAGTACTATGACTCACCTTTCATTTGGGACCAATTTTGGAAGTCCAGAATAGTAAGCAGCTGACATATGGATTATGTTGTGCGTACCCCCCTTTAAATTTTCTAACATTTTTCTTTTATTTCTAATGTTTTCATTTATATTCATGAATATGCAAATAAGATAATTTGTATACCATACTATAGAGTTAAAGTACAATGTCTCACTTTTATTTGGTTACAAGTTTGGTAGTTTAGAATAGTTAGCAGCTGACATTTAGGTAATGTTGTACGTACCCTCCTTATTTTTCTACATTTTTCTCTTATTTCTCATGTTTTGATAAGTATTCATGCATATTATAATTAGATCATTTGCATATCGTATCATTGGGTAAAAGTACTTTGTCTAGGCTTTGATTTGGTACCCAGCTTGATAGCCTATGATAACTAGCAACTGACATATGTGTAATGTGCATAGGTACACCCCCTTATTTTTTCTATGAATTTTCTTTTATTTCTATTTTTATTAATACTCATGAATATGCAAAAGCGAAAATTTGAATATCAGCACATTGAATAAAAAAACTTTGTCTGGACTTTAATTTGGTACCAGGGTTGGTAGTCTAGGATGAGTTGCCTCTTAGATAGGAATCATTTTGTAGGTATACACACGTTCTTTAGAATCATATTGTGGATTTTCACATTATGGGGGGAGGGTAAATTATTCTATTCACAACTCCCTGACTCATGTTTTACTTTGCTATTTAGCGACCATTTTGTTCCGCCAGTAACTGACAGCTTGCTTTTCTTGAATAAGTGGAAGAGAAAAAAAATCCATGAAAAATGTGCGGCACGCAAGTGTCAATCTTGTGTCTGCTTGCAAATGACCCAGCTACAGTGCCCGATGGGTTGCCATGGACTACATGCAATTTTATGTAATCCAAACAGGTTTATTTTCGGCGACAATAAGAATTTTTGGTATTGAGTGGTCCCACTGAACAATTTCGCACACATGAGTAATTGTCCTTGGGTGGTGCAAGGTAATAGTAAATGAGTATGATCAGGAAATACCACAATCACAAACTGCAGACAACCCCGTGGCACCGTGAGGAAGAGCCGCTCAACCATCACGAGACACCAGGAAGACAAATTAAGCAAAGCAATCAGCTCTCTCTTCCCCATCAAGATGATTGCAATACTAAAATGGACATAGAGTAACGTACAACAAAACATAGAACAATTACAGACTCCCACAATGGGAGTAACAATAAACAGAAAGTCAACAACAACAGAACCACCGCCTTAGAACGGACAGCAGTAAGTCTAATAAGCCCCCTCCCGAGGTGTGTGTGTGGGGGGAATAGTTTTTTGTTTCATAAATATTCATGAATATGCAAATGAGATGGTTTTATATATTACTATTGTATGAAAGGACGTGTCAAATTGTATCACTGAAGATATAATAACATGCAACAAGGACATTTGGGGGCAGAATTCAGTTTATATATGCTTTTTTTTAATTTTCCCTTTTTTCTGAACTTTTCATCAGTAAAGATGAATATGCAAATTAGTAATAATTAATCTGCATATCAGGCCATTCCATCGGATACTATATCTAAGCTTTAATTTGCTATCAAGTTTAATAGTGCAGGGCGAGTTGCTGATGAGATACGAGTCATTTTGTAGGTACAGGCCCACTTTCTTTAAAATCGAATTAACCCCCTTCCCTAGCTGAAACTTACAGAATGTTGTTTACATTGCCATATTTTCCTGCAAACAATAGAGATATCATTGCGATGCACTTTTTTAAGTTCTCTATTTAATGAAATCATTTCTGACACATTTCGTCCACACAATATACATGGACTATCATGAAAAAATCTTAACTAAGTCGGAAGCAAGATTTTTGCTCAAGTTGTCCCCCCTGATTACCTCTTGGTCATATTTTTAGCTCTAATTGCATAAATCGATGTCAGTGAAGACCTTCAATCATGAGAAGATATTTTGGATTGATTTGTACCAGTTTGGCATCCTTAACACGTTACTCTACAGATTTATATGGATTTTTCTTCAATTTGGCGGCCATCTTGAAAATATGCAAATTAGATAGTGAAGACGCCATTTTTCAGCTTGCCAACATTGGTTTTTGGATTCAGCATACCAAAATACCCCTAATAGGCATCTCAAAACCTTTTCTTCACAAAATGCCTGTACCTTCTTAAATAAGCGTCTTTTTCTGATTTTTTTCCTGACTAATAGCTGAAACTACATGCTACATATCTATATTTTTCATACACCAGTTCAGGCTAAAAAAATGCAGCTTTTAGGTACATAGTACTACGCATAACTGCTCCTTACATACATCCAAGCCATGATTTGATACTCATATTGTGGTGGACTTTCCCGAAGTGCCTCTAGATAAGAGTGTGTGACTAGAAAATGATAATCTTATTTATCAAAAACAAATATGTTGTGGGCACTGAAAACATGGTTCTTTTGAGCACCCAAAGCAAATATGCTGGGCCCTGTAACGCAATTTGTAGCGAGTCTGATTGCTGACCCAGGGGTCATGAGTTTGATTCCGGCCCCATTCTTTCGTGCCGACCAACATCCAGATTCTCATGTTACCCATAAATTATGCTTCCAGTTTGAGGCTTTAAATTCTCACCAGAGGTGGTCCCCCTAAGAATATGGTTCCCTGTTTCCGAACAATAACACTTTCATCTGCCATGGCTGGAACATAGGCTCCACCTGCTGTACAACTCCCCAGCACCACAGCAACCTAAAAGACATGAAGATACAGTATAGCCCAGACTGCTGTACAACTCCCCAGCACCACAGCAACCTAAAAGACATGAAGATACAGTATAGCCCAGACTGCTGTACAACTCCCCAGCACCACAGCAACCTAAAAGACATGAAGATATAGTATAGCCCAGACTGCTGTACAACTCCCCAGCACCACAGCAACCTAAAAGACATGAAGATATAGTATAGCCCAGACTGCTGTACAATTCCCCAGCACCACAGCAACCTAAAAGACATGAAGATATAGTATAGCCCAGACTGCTGTACAACTCCCCAGCAACCTAAAAGACACAAAGATAACATATAGCCCAGGGGTGTGGAAATACCATGCCCAACTTGTCAAATCTTATCCCATTCCTTTCGAGGCAAAGTTTATATTCATAGAAACTTGTCCTTGGACAAGTATTAAGAAAGTTAATATATTTCTCTCCTGACACGGCTGTTTCGACAATAGAAAAATAGAAATTACATGTGTGTTCATGTTGAGAGAAGCCCAGTGGCTTTGTGGTAAAGTGCTTGACTTGAGCTCTAAGGGTTGCATGTTTGAGACTCACGGAGGGCATTGTTTTATGTGCTTAAGCAAGATACTTTATCTTTTACTTAGAACTGCTTCAACCCAGTAAATGTCCGACATGACTGAAAAATTGTTAACTGGGACATAAAGCATCAACTCAAACAAAAAGGTCATATCGTTCAAAATGGTTGATCCTTTAACAAGGTGAATAAATAGATATGCTATAGCCCGATTTTCAAGTAAACCAGTTCAATGAGTTTGATTAATTATTATAAACTCACATGTTGAGAGAAAGTAGTATGGATCTTGATCAGCTGGCTTCTTCTCAGGCCCGTACCAAAAAATAAATTTTATTATTCATATGTTGTGGGTACTCAAAAGATCTGTTTCCAATGTAACTTATTGAATTTACTTATACATATGGTAATGTAGGAAGAGTAGAAAATTTAAGAATTTTCCATCCCGGCAGTGTATATGAATTTTGATGTGTTCTGCTAATGCTGTACATGAATTTTGATGTGTTCTACTAATGCAGTCTATGAATTTTGATGTGTTCTGCTAATGCTGTACATGAACTTTGATGTGTTCTGCTAATGCTGTATATGGATTTTGATGAGGTATGCTAATGCTGCATATGGATTTTGATGTGTTCTGCTATTGCTGTCTATGAAATTTGATGTGTTCTGCTAATGCTGTATATGGATTTTGATGTGTTCTGCTAATGCTGTCTATGAATTTTTGATGTGTTCTACTAATGCTGTCTATGAATTTTGATGTGTTCTGCTAATGCTGTCTATGAATTTTGATGTGTTCTACTAATGCAGTCTATGAATTTTGATGTGTTCTGCTAATGCTGTATATGGAATTTGATGTGTTCTACTAATGCTGCCTATGAATTTTGATGTGTTCTGCTAATGCTGTCTATGAATTTTGATGTGTTCTACTAATGCTGTCTATGAATTTTGATGTGTTCTGCTAATGCTGTCTATGAATTTTGATGTGTTCTACTAATGCAGTCTATGAATTTTGATGTGTTCTGCTAATGCTGTATATGGAATTTGATGTGTTCTACTAATGCTGCCTATGAATTTTGATGTGTTCTGCTAATGCTGTCTATGAATTTTGATGTGTTCTACTAATGCTGTCTATGAATTTTGATGTGTTCTGCTAATGCTGTCTATGAATTTTGATGTGTTCTACTAATGCAGTCTATGAATTTTGATGTGTTCTGCTAATGCTGTAAATGAATTTTGATGTGTTCTACAAATGCTGCCTATGAATTTTGATGTGTTCTGCTAATGCTGTATATAGATTTTGATGTGTTCTGCTAATGCTGTCTATGAATTTTGATGTGTTCTACTAATGCTGTCTATGAATTTTGATGTGTTCTGCTTATGCTGTCTATGAATTTTGATGTGTGCTACTAATGCAGTATATGAATTTTGATGTGTTCTACTTTTGCTGTCTATGAATTTTGATGTGTTCAGCTTATGCTGTATTTGAATTTCAATGTGCTCTGATAATACTTTATATGAATTTTGATGTGTTCTGCTAATGCTGTATATGAATTTTGATGTGTTCTACTTATGCTGTCTATGAATTTTGATGTGTTCAGCTTCTGCTGTATATGAATTTTAATGTGCTCTGCTAATACTTTATATGAATGCTGTCTATGAATTTTTATGTGTTCTGCTAATGCTGTATATGGATTTTGATGTGTTCTGCTCTATGCTGCCTATGAATTTTGATGTGTTCTACTAATGCAGTCTATGAATTTTGATGTGCTCTGCTAATGTTGTATATGAATTTTGATGTGTACTACTAATCCAGTCAATGAATTTTGATGTGTTCAACTAATGCTGTCTATGAATTTTGCTGTGTTCTACAGGGGTCGCCAGTTCGATCCCGGTCCAGTCCCATACTTTCGTGGAGATTGATCATGAAATGATTTCTACGGTCATTCTCCTCCCTTCGGCTGATTCATTCAAGAAGGGTTATTGTCAGTTACAAGCGAAAGTATGTACACGAATTACTGGTTAACCACTTGTTCAAGCCTGCCCAGGAAAAAGTGTGGTTAGGTGAACTGACTGGTCTGTGCCATTGTTGTTTGCATATACAGAAAACCTGTGTAAAACAGCCACTCTCAAAAAGACCGAAAATTGGTTTTCAAGATCAATTATGGCTTAATGCAGGTCAAATGTATTGCAGAATGCTCCAAGAGAGCATTCTGCAATACTTTTGATCTTCAATAAGCTACCATTTGTCTTTATTTTGTCTAATTTTGAGTAGCCTTTTTACACAGGGTTTACTGTATTAAAAACAGGTTTTCTTATGACCCCATCTATATAGTACCTGAGGTATTCCCATTGATGACAGATTTGCCTGATTGTAGAAAATTCGGCCGAAGTGATCTCTATCTGGAAACACATCAGCCTGTCGAGGTAGATTAGCTCCCCCTGAATCAACTGAAACATAAACACAAAGGTGATAACTCTTGTCATTGCTCAACCAAAATACTGTATTTGGCCTAAACTCTTGTCATTTTTCAACCAAAACACAGTATTTGGCCTAAACTCTTGTTATTGCACAACCAAAACACTGTATTTGGCCTAAACTCTTCTCATTTCTCAACCCAAACACTGTATTTGGCCTAAAATCTTGTCATTTCTCAACAAAAAACACTGTTTTTGGCCTAAACTTTTGTCATTTCTCAACCAAAACACTGTATTTGGCCTAATTAGCACATCATGCACAGTTATATACCCTCTTTTGAAAGCAGTGTAGAATCAGATCAGCTTGCATCTGATGAAACCAGCTGATCAGGACACACACTGATTTTCATCTACAGGTCAGCTAGATGAATCGAGTTTCATAATACAAATGCATCGATGAATTGACTGTAAATCAGACGTTCATATGACCCTCGACGCGAGAAAACATGTCTTCGGGGTTTGCTACAACAAAGGCGCAGACCAGCCTGGCCCTCCGCACAGTCTGATCAGTGCCTTTATTGTTCACTTAATGGAAAGAAGCACATCTCAACTAGCTACAGACACAATTTCTAATTTCTAGCTAGTCTATGTAGCTGAGGAGACTGGCTTGAATCTCACTTTTTCAGAAACCCCGAAGACAGTTTTTGTCGCGTCAAGGCCCATATTATATATTATCAACATAAAAATTACTCAATTTGAAAGTACCCATTTCAGAACATGTGTGCTTATAAGGTTTAATATTGTGAGCGATCAGAAGAAATGCCTCATCTGAGTACACTCAAAATATGAGAAAAATCTTTATTTAAAAAATATGCCTACACAGTACTTAGTAATCAGTAGATTGGTGGAAACTACAGCATAAATAGATATTTGGACTATAATCAAAGTTAACTTAGCTAAGAGATATTTTCTGTCTAGTATTTTTTAATTCATAAGACCAATATTACAGCAAGTTTGTGAGATTTTGATACTTATTGCATATGCCATAAGTCATTTTTAACGTTGATTGACAGGATTCTAGAGAGGCTAGAGGCCTAAATATTTGTCTGAGCCGTCACCTATACCTCTGCTTATGTTGTGTGTTGGGGCAGCCATGTCTCTGGCTCACCTCAGCATTTGCTGCTGGCATATGGGATAAGTTCCAAAGTTCTAAGGAACTGGGTCATATGTTGAGTGCTTACCGAGGTAAATACAAGGTAGATTGTTCTGCTGTGCTATTTCTTGGGCCCGTATATGTTTCTTCACTGTCACTGGGTAGTAAGAACCTCCCTTAACTGTTGGGTCATTGGTGATTATCATACACTCCACTCTGAAACACAGATATTTTATTATCAACACTATTGAGCCAGTTTCGTAAAACTTAAGATCTACATCATTGTTATATACCTAATAAGTGTTTACTATTGAAACTTGATGTGATTCAATCCCTGACAGTTGTTCATTTCATCTAAATTTAACGTGTCGCAATGCGGCTGATCGTTGACCAATCACTGGCCGCTGGCTTCATTCCCATTAATATTTGGCAGCAGAGGGTTTCATTGCTTTTTAAGCATGGTCAAGAACATCATCTGCAAGTTAAGATGGGGGCCGACGCTTTCAGTTACAGAAAATTTTAGAAGGTACATGTATATAACAATGACCATATAACATTCATTTACGTGTATTAACGTTTGCCAAGCGCTGTGATGTGTTGCAGCCCTCACCACTTTGTGTGGCTGCAACACTTTATCACACTTGGGCTTGGCAAACCTTAATATACGGAAAAGAATGCATTATCCTCTTATTATAAATGTGGAAGAAAACTGAAATTCATCAAAGGTATAACTTAAGTGCAAAATTTTTGACTTTTATATGAAAATTCTATGTTTGTGACCTTGACCTCAAATTTACACACCGGAGTGGGGAGGGCCCCAAGTAAAACTTTTGACCTATACCTATCGTCATACTAAACATGAATAAAATTCATCAAAGGGTCTTGATAATATACGAAAAATGATCTTAAAAGCAAATATTTTGTGTTCTAATGTCTCTACCTAACCATGCCATAGGTTGATCTGTGTTCTGTGATTCTGACATTTCCTGATCATGCTCACTGATTTGAAATCCAATCATGGTTCAAAATTGAGCCGGGACATGTGATTTCCAAACAATGTGGCAATTTGACAGGTGTAGACTCAGGCGAGCCTGTTCAGCCTCCTTTTAAGCTTAGAAACTCAATGTTCAGTCAGTAGCTTAACACTCATAGAATATTCAAGCAAATAGCAAAGGCTATGATCAGACTGCATATGCGCAGGCTGATCTGAGGCTTTGCTGGCCCCACATACCACATTGTGTGATACAGGGCCGCGTGGTCTGGCTACAGATGCATGTCTGACTGCAGATTCAGGGGTCGGGAGTTTGATCCTGGCCCGGTCCCATACTTTAGTGGAGAATGATCGAGAAATAATTTCTATGGTCATTCTCCTCCCTTCAGCTGAACAAGTAGCCCTATGGGCAACGATCGCTCACCATGGAGCCAGCATAATGTTTGGAGACACCATAATTTACGATGCTCAAAGGCAGATAACTCTGAATTTGAAACAGTGACCAGGAATTAATTCAAAAAACATAAAATATTATGCCGGTTCTAGTTATCTGCAAGTATTAAAAAGATCTGAATTAAAAATTGCATTGGAAACCTGGTGAAAGTGTAGTTTTCAGATACTCAAGGGCTGCTAACTCCATAGTCAGTTATGGGATCTGACCGAAATTCAAACTCATCCATACTTTTATGTATGTCCTGGTAACCTACTGGGATGAAGAAAATCAAAATGAAAAATGAAGGTGCTACAGTGGTCACAACATTATATAGTTATATTTTAGATGCTCAAGGGCAGCTAACTCTGTAGCTGGTGGATGGGTGTGGCGGAAAATCAAACTCATTCAAACTTTTATGGAAGTCCTTGTTACCTACAAATAGTGTTGTATCGATGATCGATTATAATCGATGATCAATTGAAAATTTCTTTCGATTCTACTAATCGATCGTGTTTGGTAATAATCGATTATAATCGAAAATATTCACACCTGACTCTTGTAAGCTGCTATTCTAAATTTGCAACTTTGCCACAAGAAAATGCAAGGTTTATAGAATAATAAAAGATATAAACTGTAATTACAGCAAGTGCACACCTGAACCCTTTGTACATTGTACAATGTCCCCTAAATGTGTGCTTGCCTGCCCTTCACTATAGTGTAGATTTTATTTTCTTGTCCTTTGGAATCATGGGCTTCATCGTGGAACTTGAACTATTAGAGGGCCACGGATGAAGCCTGAATGGACCTAGAGAAACTAGCTAGTCTGGCCCAGGAAATATGCACACTCTAGTTTCAGTTCTTTGATGCAGTCTTTGCTTCCAAAGGATACCCTTTAAAGAACACATTTGACTTCACTACAGCTGGTGACTGGGGCTGTGTGGCGGCGGTAGAACGTCTCCCTGCCCTTCACTATAGTGTAGATTTAATATTCTTGTCCTTTGGCAGTGATTTTATTTGGCATTTTTTACCGCCTTATATGGGAGTCATTCCCAATCCAAAAATGGCCTTTATTTTCCCAATTTCATGTATTTTAGTACTTATTTTTCCAATTTTTATGATATATTTTCCCAAATGTGAAGGAAAAGGTAGCTTCCCAAAATCCCAAATAAAATCACTGTTTGGAATCATGGGCTTCATTGTGGAACTTTGAAACTATTAGAGGGTCACTGATGAAGCCTAAATGGCAGAAACTAGCTAGTCTGGCCCAGGAAATATGCACACTCTAGTTTCAGTTCTTTGGTGCAGTCTTTGCTTCCAAAGGATACCCTTTAAAGAACATATTTGGCACTGTCACTAACAGTAAAGACCCAGATGAAATGCCTTAGAATGCGGCATTTCATCAGGGTCCACACTGTTTGCGAAGACAAAAACTATCTTAAGAGAAAGAAATACAATTTTATTTTGAAATAATAACCTGTGACCCATTGACGTATACAATGGACCTTCCCAAGTTTATTGCTTCAATCCCCGAAGGAAAAATCTCTTAGTGCATAAAGGGTAAATATGTTAATGGCTATTGAATTTAGTTTGCTGTCAGGACCTGTTGTGGTAAGGTACTGTTCATAAAATACAGGTAGCATGAAACTGATGCTTACAATTTTTTATAAAGCAGTACAAGGATAGACATTCTTTGGGATGCAACCTGTGTTTTCCTTTCATTTGATAATTTTCGATTATAATCGATCATCAATCGAAACCTCCTGACCGATTATTTTCGATGATCGATTATGAAAATCCAATAATCGAACAACACTACCTACAAATGAGGAAGAGCCATTCAAAAATGACGGTGCTAGAGTGGTCACAACAGATCTCCCATTGTAAGTCCATACTTTTTTGTATGATGCTCAAGGGAAGTTAACTCCACAGTCTAAAGTTGGTTATACTTTAAATTAAACTCATCCAAGCTTTTATGGTTGTCCTTGTTACCTGAAAGAATGAAGGAGATCCAATAAAAAATGAAGGCGCTAGAGTGGTCACAACATTATCAATCAATTTTGAAGATGCTCAAGGGCAGCTAACTCCATAAATGGTGATGGGATCTTGACTGAATTCAAACTCATCCAAGCTTTTATAGTTGTCCTTCTTATCTGCAAGAATGAATATGATCTTTTATAAAATGAAAGCACTAGAGTGGTCACAACATATCTCCCATTATAAGTCTATGGGGATTTTTTAAGACGCTCAAGGGCAGCTAACTCCTCAGTCTCAGGTCTGATCTGGCCAAATTTTGAACCCATCTAAGCTTTTATAGTTGACCTTGTTACCTGCAAGAATAAAGAAAATCCAATTAAAAATGAAGGCCCTAGAGTGGTCACAACATTATCCATCAATTTTAAGATGATCAAGGAGAGCTAACTCCATAATAGGTAATGGGATCTTGACGAAATTCAAACTCGTTCAAGCTTTTATAGTTGTCCTTCTTATCTGCAGAATAAATAAAAATCCATTCAAAATTGAAAGCACTAGAGTGGTCACAACATTTCTCCCATTATTAGTCTATGGGCATTTTTCCAGATGCTCAAGGGCAGCTAACTCATAAGTCTTCGGTGGGATCCTGCAGAAATTCAAACTTATCCAATCTTTTATGAGTGTCCTTGTTAGATGAAAGAATAAAGAAGATCCAATCAAAAATGTAGACACTAGAGCGGTCACAACATTATCCATCAACTTTTAAGATGCTCAAGGGGAGCTAACTCCAAATTAGGTGATGGGATCTTGATGAAATTCAAACTCATTCAAGCTTTAATAGTTGTTCTTATTGTCTGCAAGAATGAAGAAGATCCATTTATAATTGAAAGCACTAGAGTGGTCACAATATTTCTCCCATTATAAGTATATGGGGATTTTTCCAAACGCTCAAGGGCAGGTAACTCATAAGTCCCTGGTCGGATCCTGCTGAATTTCGAAACCCATCCGAAATATTATGGGTTAACTTGTTGCCTTTAAGAATGAAGAAGATCCAATCAAAAATGAAGGAGCTACAGTGGTCACAACATTATTCATTAACTTTTCTAATGCACAAGGGCAGCTAAGTCCTAAGTCAGTAATGGAATCTTGCCGAAATTCAAACTCATCCAAGCTTTAATAGTTGTCCTTATTGTATGCAAGAGTGAGGAAGATCCATTTAAAATTGAAAGCACTAGAGTGGTCACAACATTTCTCCCATTATAAGTCTATGGGGATTTTTCCAACTGCTCAAGGGCAGGTAACTCATAAGTCCCTGGTCGGATCCTGCTGAATTCAAACCCATCCGAGATATTATGGGTTTACTTGTTGCCTGTAAGAATGAAGAAGATCCAATAAAAAATGAAGGAGCTAGAGTGGTCACAACAGTATTCATTAACTTTTCTGATGCTCAAGGGCAGCTAACTCCGAAGTCAGTGATGGAATCTTGCCGAAATACAAACTCATCCAAGCTTTTATAGTTGTCCTTCTTATCTGCAAGAATGAATATGATCTTTTATAAAATGAAAGCACTAGAGTGGTCACAACATATCTCCCATTATAAGTCTATGGGGATTTTTTAAGACGCTCAAGGGCAGCTAACTCCTCAGTCTCAGGTCTGATCTGGCCAAATTTTGAACCTATCTAAGCTTTTATAGTTGACCTTGTTACCTGCAAGAATAAAGAAGATTCAATTAAAAATGAAGGCCCTAGAGTGGTCACAACATTATCCATCAATTTTAAGATGATCAAGGAGAGCTAACTCCATAATAGGTAATGGGATCTTGACGAAATTCAAACTCGTTCAAGCTTTTATAGTTGTCCTTCTTATCTGCAGAATAAAGAAAATCCATTCAAAATTGAAAGCACTAGAGTGGTCACAACATTTCTCCCATAATTAGTCTATGGGCATTTTTCCAGATGCTCAAGGGCAGCTAACTCATAAGTCTTCGGTGGGATCCTGCAGAAATTCAAACTTATCCAATCTTTTATGAGTGTCCTTGTTAGATGAAAGAATAAAGAAGATCCAATCAAAAATGTAGACACTAGAGCGGTCACAACATTATCCATCAACTTTAAAGATGCTCAAGGGACGCTAACTCCAAATTAGGTGATGGGATCTTGATGAAATTCAAACTCATTCAAGCTTTAATAGTTGTTCTTATTGTCAGCAAGAATGAAGAAGATCCATTTATAATTGAAAGCACTAGAGTGGTCACAATATTTCTCCCATTATAAGTATATGGGGATTTTTCCAAACGCTCAAGGGCAGGTAACTCATAAGTCCCTGGTCGGATCCTGCTGAATTTCGAAACCCATCCGAGATATTAGTGGTTAACTTGTTGCCTTTAAGAATGAAGAAGATCCAATCAAAAATGAAGGAGCTAGAGTGGTCACAACATTATTCATTAACTTTTCTAATGCACAAGGGCAGCTAAGTCCTAAGTCAGTAATGGAATCTTGCCGAAATTCAAACTCATCCAAGCTTTAATAGTTGTCCTTATTGTATGCAAGAGTGAGGAAGATCCATTTAAAATTGAAAGCACTAGAGTGGTCACAACATTTCTCCCATTATAAGTCTATGGGGATTTTTCCAACTGCTCAAGGGCAGGTAACTCATAAGTCCCTGGTCGGATCCTGCTGAATTCAAACCCATCCGAGATATTATGGGTTTACTTGTTGCCTGCAAGAATGAAGAAGATCCAATAAAAAATGAAGGAGCTAGAGTGGTCACAACAGTATTCATTAACTTTTCTGATGCTCAAGGGCAGCTAACTCCGAAGTCAGTGATGGAATCTTGCCGAAATACAAACTCATCCAAGCTTTTATAGTTGTCCTTCTTATCTGCAAGAATGAATATGATCTTTTATAAAATGAAAGCACTAGAGTGGTCACAACATATCTCCCATTATAAGTCTATGGGGATTTTTTAAGACGCTCAAGGGCAGCTAACTCCTCAGTCTCAGGTCTGATCTGGCCAAATTTTGAACCTATCTAAGCTTTTATAGTTGACCTTGTTACCTGCAAGAATAAAGAAGATTCAATTAAAAATGAAGGCCCTAGAGTGGTCACAACATTATCCATCAATTTTAAGATGATCAAGGAGAGCTAACTCCATAATAGGTAATGGGATCTTGACGAAATTCAAACTCGTTCAAGCTTTTATAGTTGTCCTTCTTATCTGCAGAATAAAGAAAATCCATTCAAAATTGAAAGCACTAGAGTGGTCACAACATTTCTCCCATAATTAGTCTATGGGCATTTTTCCAGATGCTCAAGGGCAGCTAACTCATAAGTCTTCGGTGGGATCCTGCAGAAATTCAAACTTATCCAATCTTTTATGAGTGTCCTTGTTAGATGAAAGAATAAAGAAGATCCAATCAAAAATGTAGACACTAGAGCGGTCACAACATTATCCATCAACTTTAAAGATGCTCAAGGGACGCTAACTCCAAATTAGGTGATGGGATCTTGATGAAATTCAAACTCATTCAAGCTTTAATAGTTGTTCTTATTGTCAGCAAGAATGAAGAAGATCCATTTATAATTGAAAGCACTAGAGTGGTCACAATATTTCTCCCATTATAAGTATATGGGGATTTTTCCAAACGCTCAAGGGCAGGTAACTCATAAGTCCCTGGTCGGATCCTGCTGAATTTCGAAACCCATCCGAGATATTAGTGGTTAACTTGTTGCCTTTAAGAATGAAGAAGATCCAATCAAAAATGAAGGAGCTAGAGTGGTCACAACATTATTCATTAACTTTTCTAATGCACAAGGGCAGCTAAGTCCTAAGTCAGTAATGGAATCTTGCCGAAATTCAAACTCATCCAAGCTTTAATAGTTGTCCTTATTGTATGCAAGAGTGAGGAAGATCCATTTAAAATTGAAAGCACTAGAGTGGTCACAACATTTCTCCCATTATAAGTCTATGGGGATTTTTCCAACTGCTCAAGGGCAGGTAACTCATAAGTCCCTGGTCGGATCCTGCTGAATTCAAACCCATCCGAGATATTATGGGTTTACTTGTTGCCTGCAAGAATGAAGAAGATCCAATAAAAAATGAAGGAGCTAGAGTGGTCACAACAGTATTCATTAACTTTTCTGATGCTCAAGGGCAGCTAACTCCGAAGTCAGTGATGGAATCTTGCCGAAATACAAACTCATCCAAGCTTTTATAGTTGTCCTTCTTATCTGCAAGAATGAATATGATCTTTTATAAAATGAAAGCACTAGAGTGGTCACAACATATCTCCCATTATAAGTCTATGGGGATTTTTTAAGACGCTCAAGGGCAGCTAACTCCTCAGTCTCAGGTCTGATCTGGCCAAATTTTGAACCTATCTAAGCTTTTATAGTTGACCTTGTTACCTGCAAGAATAAAGAAGATTCAATTAAAAATGAAGGCCCTAGAGTGGTCACAACATTATCCATCAATTTTAAGATGATCAAGGAGAGCTAACTCCATAATAGGTAATGGGATCTTGACGAAATTCAAACTCGTTCAAGCTTTTATAGTTGTCCTTCTTATCTGCAGAATAAAGAAAATCCATTCAAAATTGAAAGCACTAGAGTGGTCACAACATTTCTCCCATAATTAGTCTATGGGCATTTTTCCAGATGCTCAAGGGCAGCTAACTCATAAGTCTTCGGTGGGATCCTGCAGAAATTCAAACTTATCCAATCTTTTATGAGTGTCCTTGTTAGATGAAAGAATAAAGAAGATCCAATCAAAAATGTAGACACTAGAGCGGTCACAACATTATCCATCAACTTTAAAGATGCTCAAGGGACGCTAACTCCAAATTAGGTGATGGGATCTTGATGAAATTCAAACTCATTCAAGCTTTAATAGTTGTTCTTATTGTCTGCAAGAATGAAGAAGATCCATTTATAATTGAAAGCACTAGAGTGGTCACAACATTTCTCCCATTATAAGTATATGGGGATTTTTCCAAACGCTCAAGGGCAGGTAACTCATAAGTCCCTGGTCGGATCCTGCTGAATTTCGAAACCCATCCGAGATATTAGTGGTTAACTTGTTGCCTTTAAGAATGAAGAAGATCCAATCAAAAATGAAGGAGATAGAGTGGTCACAACATTATTCATTAACTTTTCTAATGCACAAGGGCAGCTAACTCCTAAGTCAGTAATGGAATCTTGCCGAAATTCAAACTAATCCAAGCTTTAATAGTTGTCCTTACTGTATGCAAGAGTGAGGAAGATCCATTTAAAATTGAAAGCACTAGAGTGGTCACAACATTTCTCCCATTATAAGTCTATGGGGATTTTTCCAAATGCTCAAGGGCAGGTAACTCATAAGTCCCTGGTCAGATCCTGCTGAATTTCAAACCCATCCGAGATATTAGTGGTTTACTTGTTGCCTACAAGAATGAAGAAGATCCAATCAAAAATGAAGGAGCTAGAGTGGTCACAACATTATTCATTAACTTTTCTGATGCTCAAGGGCAGCTAACTCTGAAGTCAGTGATGGAATCTTGCCGAAATTCAAACTCATCCAAGCTTTTATAGTTGTCCTTCTTATCTGCAAGAATGAATATGATCTTTTATAAAATGAAAGCACTAGAGTGGTCACAACATATCTCCCATTATAAGTCTATGGGGATTTTTTAAGACGCTCAAGGGCAGCTAACTCCTCAGTCTCAGGTCTGATCTGGCCAAATTTTGAACCCATCTAAGCTTTTATAGTTGACCTTGTTACCTGCAAGAATAAAGAAGATCCAATTAAAAATGAAGGCCCTAGAGTGGTCACAACATTATCCATCAATTTTAAGATGATCAAGGAGAGCTAACTCCATAATAGGTGATGGGATCTTGACGAAATTCAAACTCGTTCAAGCTTTAATAGTTGTCCTTCTTATCTGCAGAATAAAGAAAATCCATTCAAAATTGAAAGCACTAGAGTGGTCACAACATTTCTCCCATTATTAGTCTATGGGCATTTTTCCAGATGCTCAAGGGCAGCTAACTCCGAAGTCAGTGATGGAATCTTGCCGAAATTCAAACTCATCCGAGCTTTTATGGTTGGTCTTGTTATCTGCAAGAATGAAGAAGATCCATACAAAAATGAAGGTACTAGAGAGGTCACAACATTTCTCCCATTATAAGTCTATGGGGATTTTTCCAGACGCTCATGGGCAGCTAACTCATAAGTCCCTGGCCGGATCCTGCGGAATTTCGAACCCATTCGAGATTTTATGGTTGTCCTTGTTACCTGCAATAATAAAGAAGAACAAATCAAAAATGAAGGAGCTAGAGTGGTCACATGATTTCCCCCATTATAACCCTATGGGAGCTATCTGTTGCCATGGAAACCAGAGTTCTGATCCGATCTTACCCAAAACCTAATGCGATCAATCCCCCACCCCAATGATGCTTCTGAAGAAATTTGATTATGATTGGCCAGCTGGTTTCAGAGATATTCATGTTTGAAAGTGTGGATGGACGCACGGATGGACGGACGGACGCCCAATATTGAATATCGGGCCAGTCTATAAAGGGCCATTAATAAGGGGCCAAGTGTCCGAAATAACGGGCCAGTTTAGCTCCGAATTGGCCCGTTAATATCAGACTGACAAATTACTACGGGCCATTTCCAGTTTGGACGTCCATCACCATAGACATAAACTGGCCCCTTTTTAGAAGTTTATTTTATTACCTCCCCTGAGGTCCCCTGAATCATTTGAGGCAACTTACAGAGGGCCATGGCCCCTTGTTAAGAAATGGCTCCTTGTCTATCTCCAGACGACTAAAAAGGCCCCCAAATATATACCGTAAAATGGAATATTTTCGTGTCGCCAAATTTTCGCGTTTATGACTCAAAAACATGAGGATAAATATTCGCGGTTTTTAATTTTCGCGGTCTATTGTATCCGCGAAAATTAGAATGGCAAGTTAAATGTCCTGCAAAATGTCTGAAGTATCCGCTAAGATGGTATATTGCACTTGTTGAAACTTTCCATATTTCATCTGGAAGACGAATAGTGGTTTCTAGTTGGTCTCAAGTTTAAACTTGTGCATAGAATAGCGGTTCATTTTAACGTGACAACTTTAACTGGCAACGTAATGACATTGTCTTTTTCTCTCCAAAATCAATCACTTTTTAGCACCATTTATTTAACAATTATCTGAACAAGCACTGACAGAAATATGTGATGACTGGTCCAAATGTGATTAAATGATCAGTTGTGTTTAAGCGTAATTAATCCATTATCTTTCTCACTTGTCCAAGCTTTCTATTGTGTAACGGTTGAACGCTCACGAGCATGAGCTTGAAAGATCTATTCATGCTCATCATGTCATTGAACAGTCTGCATGTACCTTAACCTGTAAACTACGCTGGTTAGTCTGTTAGTCAGATGAACACAAATCAATACACAATTATTTTGCTACAGGTTAATAAACAATTGGTCAAACTTGGAAAATATTTCGCGGATTTCAATTTTCGCGGATCACAACTTACCGCGAAATACCGCGAAAATTGGACGACGCAAAAATTTCCCATTTTACGGTATCAGTAGCACGGACGGACGTACGCACGCACGGACGCCGGCTCGAGTCCCATACTATAAGCTCACCCGGAGCCTTCGGCTCTGGTGAGCTAATAATTCAAGAAGGGTTGTTGTCAGTTACAAGGGAAAGTATGTGCACGAAGTACTGGTTAATCCCTTTTTCATGCTTGCTCAGGAAAAAGTGTGGTTAGGTGAACTGACCGTCCCGCCATGACCATAGCAGTTGACTTGGGACGTAAAGCAACAAAACAAACAAACAAAACATACCACATTGTTGGAAATCTTTGTAGCAGCTCAAATGAAGTCAACATTACTTGATCACATGCTAGGCAACAACTTGTCAGAGAAATCTTTGTATTTAGAGTGTGCTAGAAGTACATCTTTCACTCACCCTGACACTCTGCCTATTCCTGTGATAATACCCCCTGCTGGTACCTCTTCTCCTTTATACAGCTGGTACCCAGCTAGCTGGCTTAATTCAAGAAATGGTGACCTGAAATGAACAATGAACAGGATAGACACAGTGCATTGTAATACACAAATATATATATATGAGCCATGGCATTATAAAATCAACCTTTAGATGAGTGTGTGAAAAGTAAAGACTTAGATCAGCCTGGACATTAGGTAAAGGAAAATTAGCCACCAATCCGCATATATATCTAATGCCTGCCACAGAGTAAATATCTATCTGGGAGCACAGTGGCTCAGTGGTAGAGTGCTTAACTCGAGACCGAGGGGCCGCGGGTTCGAGCTTCACCGGCGTCACTGCGTTGTGTCCTTGAGCAAGACACATTAATCCTTGCATAGTACTGGTTCAACACAGTAAGACTTTCCCTACATAACTGAAAGATTTTTGATGGGACGTAAAGAATCAAATCAAACACACAAAAGAGTAAATATCTACATGAGTATTAGTTTGATTGGCTGTTGACTTTACCTGTGACTTATTAGCTCATTGACCTTGCTGCTTATCAACTTTTATCATATGACTTCTCGTCTAATAACGCCATGCAATAAAATCGATAAACCACTAAACTTCAGCTGATAAGTTTTTAGACCTAATTTTTCGCAATAACTTTTTTATCTTCAATTTTAGCAAAATGTGTTCGCGATGAAAAGTATTCAGAAACACCTCTGCCAACTTCTCCAAATGTTTCCAACATCCTAGATGCTGCAGGCTCCTCTGTGCTTAGATGCACTCTTTGAACATTTTAAGCAAAGCGCAAATAAACTAAGTCCAAGATGTCAGTCAAAAAGTTACATAGCACCGCCCTAATTTAATTACTGAAGCGATGGATGGCTTGTTCAAATATAATACAAATCACGCCTGATTCGCTCATGCGTTAAACTAGAAGGGTCATCTCAAAACCGTTCATTTCATAGCATGTGCATAATAGAAAAAAATGCATGTCATGCGATAACCCAGCCTTTGTTCCTACAAATGAGCCTGCTTTAAGTTGATTCTGCATATGCACGGTAAATTTTGAGTATGTTAACGGCAGTTTTATGTTATACACAGCCTTTGAAGAATGGGATATGCACCGCTTCCGAACATTTTTTGAAACTACCCCTTTCTGTCACGCCTATACAAATTATACCTGTCATTTAAAGACTTAAAAATTTAGGACGAATTTAATTTTTTGCAAAATCTTCATCTATATACACAAAAATCACAAGCACAAGACCTTTTGGAGAAGTTGGCGGAAATTCTCCTCTACAGCTTTCATCGCGAACACATTTTGCTAAAATTGAAGATAAAAAAGTTTTTGCGAAAAATTAGGTCTAAAAATTTATCAGCTGGAGTTAAGTGGTTTACAGATTTTCCGGAAACGTTATGACGTCCATAACAACGTTGCGTTCGTCCATAACAACCAACGTTGCGTACATTATGACAAAATTATAACGTTTTTACGACAGAAATGAGAGTTCAAAGTAATCTTAATGTCATATGATAAAAAGAATCTAACATTCGTGCTCTTGTATTCTTGAATAAACTCGTTGCAAGCCTGGCATTTTATCTCTTTTCCCCCAACTCGTTTAATAAATTCAATAAAACATGAGCACTCATGTAAGATCCTCAATGATCAGAATAGTGGTCTAATGTTATTTGCAAAATGCTAAGCTCCATCCACTTCCTACCTTGTTTGGACAGAAAAAAATATCTAGGGGGTAGGGGTCCAGTAACCATGCCTTCAGCTTGCAGAAAGACATAAAAAGCTAAAAAAGACTTACAAGCTTGTATTGCATAACACAATGTAAAATTATTCTGTTTTTCTAGCATTTTTTTTGTTCAATACAATTTTTCGAACATTTTTTTCTAATTTGTGCATTTCACCATAATCCTTACAAGGAGACTTTTTCTCAAAATTTATGAATACAGTACAGGGTAGATGTTCTAAAATTTAGAACACTGGCTGCCTGCCAAAAAGGCTTAGACAAATATCGCAGACCCAGTTCAGACTGCTTCTGAATCTGAAGATCTTCTCTGTTTGCTATTCTAACAAGCATTTTATGAGTGCAACACCTGAAAACCAACATTTTATTTGAGAAAAGAAAGATAAAAGTGTTTGAAACTTCATAACATTTACTGTAAAGCCCTGCAAGCAATGCTTGTGTGAAACAAGCTCGTTCTTGGTTACTGGTATCATAGGTTTAGATAAACAAAAGTTTTCAGCATATAATTGTAAATATTTTCTTGCCCATAATTTTTAGCATATGTTTTGGGTGCTCAAAAGAACCGTCTCATTGAGACGGTTCCTTTGAGTACCCACAACATATGTTTTGGTTGAGAAATGAGAAAATCATTTTTCTGTTACGCACTCTTAACTAAACTCCTGCTGGTATGTTACTTACTCTGGATCTAGTAGTTTGCCAATTCTGTCTCGGGGCAGTAGCTTGCCTCTGGAAACATGTCTATGTCTTGCCTTCTCTCCACCACCTGCAGATAATAAACCATAGATCAAGGTTAACACATTTTCTTGGCATAAAATAGTAATTATTTTCTTATCCACCAGTTTAAACATATATTTTTGGCGCTCAAAATAACCATCTCATTGAGATGGTTCTTTTGAGAACCCAAAACATATGTTTTAGTTGAAAAATCAGAATATTATTTTTTTAATTACACACTCTTATCTGGATCCCTGTCTTAATGACCTAACTCCGCCCACCCAGGGGCTGTCTAGCCCAGAATTAGCCGGGCCGCCTCTGATGTGCTGCAACACCATCCTGCCTTGGATTCGGCGAAGGTCCCAGGCGCGCGGGTCCCCTTTCTCCCTGCCTCAGGGGCAATCTCGAGTTGAAAAGGGTCCAAATTAAGCCTGAATGACCTAACTTTGACCGCCCTCCTTAAAAAAATCTTTGTTTGCTGTCACTATGCCACCTACCCAAGATATTTTATGGCCCTTTGAGAATTTGTTTTATTCTAATTATAGACATTTTTTCTTTATTTTGAATGTCTTTTTAAAAAATCAGTGAAAAAAATATACACCTACCAGTCCTACCTACCTACCTGGAAAATTATGAGTAAGGCCACTGCAAACAATTTTTTTAAGGATGGCCCCAGATAAACATATTTTTGAGCATGAAATTACAATTATTTTCTTATCAACCAGTTTAAACATACCAAAAATTGAGACGGGGTTGTTTTTTTGAGTACCTAAAACATAATTGAGCCAGTGCATGAGATTTCCAACAATGAGGTATGTGCGACCAGCAAAGGTTCAGACCAGCCTGCGCATATATGCGCAGTCTGATCAGAGCCTTTGCAAGTCTCTTGAGTATTCTATGGGTGTTAAGCTACTGATTGAACATCATTTGGAGTTTCTAAGCTTAACAGGAGGCTGCAGAAGCTTGTCCGAGTCTACACTTGTCAAAATGTAAAATTGTTGGAAATTTAATGCCACGGCCCAATTGTTTCACCTGATCATACTGAAAATAGCTGGAGTATAATCACATTACACATAACATTTAGTAGATCTGTATGAGGCAGAAAGTGGGCTGAGCTAAGCAGGTGATAAGCAGCATGGTCAGTGATCTGATAAGAACTGTCAATCATTTCACAGGTAAAGTCAACAGCCAATCAAATTAGAGATAATTGTTACATGAGCTCCTGGAGCTGTTAACTGATTGGTGGTTATTGGATTTATGAGGCAAGGTGGCTAATTTTTCCTATTATAGTCCATTCATGCCTTTAAAAGTATATATTTTTAAAAATAATGTAGACTGTGAATACACTGTAAAAGCTGAATAATTTAGGCTTTGACGCGAGAAAACCTGTCTTCAAGGTTTGCCATCATCAGTGCCTTTGTTTTTCCCTTTTTGGAAAGTACAATATCTAAACTTGATACAGATGAAATTTCAAATTTCTAGCTAGTTTCTGTAGCTGAGGAGACTTGCTTGTGACTCCCTTTGTCGAAAACCCCAAGGGCAGGTTTTGTCGCATTGAGGCTGATTTGATCTCTAATACATAGTACAAGTGAAGCAAAACCTTTGAGATTAAAATGATATTTTTCCCTTTTCTATCAGCTTAAACATGTGTTTTGAGATAGTTTGAAGTACCCTCTTACTCAAATTCAATTTGTAGTACATTTTGTTTCTGATGCAATGACATATAATATGAGCTTTTTTATCATTTCATTTCAAAACAGAAGTGCCATGGTGTCAATGTGAGGCATTATAGCCTTATATTATTTGCAGGGGTGTGTCATGCACATGGCTCATAATATTTAAATACTGTGAGCTTGGGGTGTAGCAAGCCACTGATCATATACGAGGGCTGTTCAAATATGAATGCAAATAGCTTCATAACTTTCTTCACATATATGCTACGATAAAATGTCATACATTTCTGGAAAAAACTATTTGTCGCCTTTCAAATGACACCAAACATAAAGAAACATTTACTATATTTCTCGAGTTACAGACGCTTATATAAAGGTCATTCCTATATACTGACGTTTTTCTGAAGCAAATTGCCATACACGTTTTGGTACATGTGCAGATATAGTGTCATATCTTTGTAAGTTTGAGACAAAATGATACCAAATTTTAGATGCAAGTTAAAGGTACATTGACAAAGTTGCTTGCATGAAAAAGTTTATAAAATCCTGTTTTAATCTGGAGTAAGCAGGCACGTTTGTGACGTCATTAATTTTATGATAAACGTCATTTTGAGTTATCTACTGGGGATGCAATAATAAACGTCACTGTGTCTTTTTCTTTGCGTTTTGCTTAAAACATGATTAATATGTTATAAGGAAGTTTTTAAAACGCTCCATCCTCTATTTACAGAGTTATCACATTTTATATCATTTTTCAAGCCTTTTCCTGCTTCTTAATGGCGTGTTTACATTAACTAAAATATGCTCAATCTGTTTAGTCTTCAAGACCAGGTGAGTAATTTTATTGTAAATAATGCCTATTTTGGTAAAGCTTAAAGTCAACGTTCAAATTAAGAATAAAGTCGCATTGTTATGGCAACAAAATTAAGTATAAGTTCTATAAACCTTTCACTTAAGGCAGTTTTGACTAAATGAAAATGGTTTTTAGCGTTTAAAAAATACCCACTATCCTTCAACGATTTGAAGCAACAACTCAGTATGAGCGATCAACATATTGTCTTTGAGTTAAAACTAGTTTAAATGTTGCTTCGTGCATTTTGTAAGAGAAAAGTTAGACTGAAAACTGAATGGTGGTGTTTTGTTTACCATTTATTTGCAAACATAAGAAGCCTTTCGTGAAAACGATTCCATGTATTCAAACAAAACATGTCGCAATTTTGCATCTTTCACAGAATCATTAAATAAGTATATGGAGATACTTCCTTTAAAATTTCAAGAAATTTCACCGTTTTATCAAAGAACTATACACTCGTCTATATCACTGGTATGTTTGACGCATTGAGTTTGTTAGTTTACTAAAGTAATCCTCATTCAAAGGGCTATAACTCGATAAGTATACTGTATTTTTCTTTAGGTCTGGTGCCAGTTTAAAGGTGACATATAATCCTTTATAGAAATGTATACCATTTTGTCGTAGCATATATTTGACGAAAGTTATGAAGCTGGTTGCATTCATATTTGAACAGCCCTCGTATATCGGTTATCGGTTGTTCAGGTTGACATGGATGGGTGCTTCAGATTATATTAGTGTATATAAGTTCAACATGTGCCTTATTCAATTGTTTTGACTAATCAGAATCAAGATTGACAATACCTGTGCATATGTTATACTAAACTCAAAAAAGTGTAGGAGATATGCTACAGACACAATTATTTTAGAAAGGTCAGATGTCAAGGTCAACATTGACCCCAAAATGGTACTCGACACTCTGACATCCCAAGATGCATCCACACATCAAATTTATATACTAATACTTGCCCATGGGCCTTCAGCTCAGTTCTGCCAAATAAGGAAAAGGGATAAAAATATCCTTGTTTACAAGTAAGATGCCTACCTTGCAAGATTGTAGAAATTCTGCCTCTGAGCTCACTGACCAGGCTCTGCATTCTTTCATAATTCTCCTGCAAAAATGGTATAAAATCAGATCAAGATTTATAAAATTTTATAAAATTTATGTTGATATGTAAGAACAAAGGTAAAATTTTGCAATTGCACAATAGGATTTGCTGGGCAAGGTTTCACGGTAACGCCCCCGCTGCCAGAAAGCAACAAGGGCAGATCCAGAATTTTTTGTCAATATAGGGTTCCAAGCTCAACCGACCAAATATTCTTGACGTTTTTTTAGTCCTCAACTTTATTTACACAGGGGGTCCAATTGTTGTGGGGGGATAGGTCTGGACCCCCTGTCCCCCCCTCTTGATCCGCCCATTGGCAAACATCTAGCATTTTAATATTTCTTTATTCTTATATAATTTAGTTTCAGTGTACAAAATTGCGCTGAGGAGAGGGAGGCAGGACCTTAGTTAAGAGTGCGTAGCAAAAAAAAATAATTTCCTTATTTCTCAACCAAAACATATGTTGTGGGTACTCAAAAGAACCTTCTCAAAACATATGTTAAAACTGATGGGTAAGAAAATAATTACATTTTTCCAGAAAAATAAATCAAAACAAATGTGTGTGCCTACCCTACCTAAAATTTTCAGACCTGTTAGGCCTAAAATAAAAAAACTGTGTGTTTCAGGTTACCCGACAGTGCCTTATTGTTTGCTCTCGACCCTAAAGTTTTTAAGGATATTTAGGGGATTTCCAAGGGATTTTCAAAGTTGGCATCTTGTTTCCCCATCTTCCCCATGTAAAAACTTTAAACAAACTAAAAATATTTCCTACCTACCATCCCTAGTTTAAACTTTCATGTAACCTGAAACGCACTTTCTTTTATTTGGCCTTACCCGAAACACACTTATTTTTTTTTATTTGGCCTCATCATCATGATCTGGTTTTGATCAATGCACAGGTGCATCTTCACAGACCACGAATTCTTTATTTTCTGAAAGCAATTTTGGCTAGCCCTTAAGGACGGGCAGATTAAAAAAGTACTCGTCAACGATAATTTCCACTCGCAGATGAGTAGAATTTTCCAGCCCTGCTAGCCCTAGAAATCAAGTTGAATAGACCAAGCAGAAACAACCTACCAAATTAGGCAGAATTGACCTAAGGCCAAATATAATAGGTGTGGTTTAGGTTACCCGACCGTCCCTAATTTTTTACCCCCTACCCTAAACTTTTTTTCTCCAAATTTTGAAGTTGAAAAAAAAATATCAGAAAAATGTATCAAAATGCACATCTGAATGAAAAACTAAATTTCTATGGATTCATTCTTTAGTATTGGAAATAGAGGGACTCTTTTATAGCAGCTTTGACTTATTAAATACATTTCAAAACAGATCTATACACTCCAAGAAAAAAAAAAGTTGCCTACCTACAGAATGTACCTACCCTAGTTTTTTTCAAGATGTAACCTGAACCACACATATTTTTTTATTTGGCCTAATGCAAACCCAATATCAGGTTGAAAAGAACATGCCAAAACAACCCTATTCTAGAGGTACGGGCCGGTATCTGTAGACAGTCCACTGAGGATTGGCTAAGGGTACGGCTCTAAAATTTCAATTATATACATGTATATGTTTTATTATTTTACCGTTTGAGATATCTAATCTAACAAAAATTCTAGTTGCAAATTCACATCTATTTCGGTCACCATGTTGGACGGTGGAAAACTGGTGTTCTGTGGTAAAAATACTAGACTTATTTCACAGCCAGATCACTAATAATTTGCCGCGACACGAGAAAACCTGTCTTCATCACGTGGGTTCCGACAAAGTGAGATTCAAACCAGTCTGCTCAGCAATAGAGACTAGCTAGAAAATCGAAAATTCGCTTGTAGCAAGTCTACAACCCACAGAAAGCAACTGGACCTGACATGATACCAGCCCGAATCCTTAGGGAATGCTCAGAGGATTTTGTTTGTTTGATTTGATTCTTTACGTCCCATTAGGGATGACTATTATGGCCAAATATGACTATTGCGATAGTATTGACATTGCAGGAAGTACCAGTGCGATACTATTACTATTGTGGACTACCATTGCAATACTATTGCGATAATGTTGTCTGAAACATTTATGCTTGTTTGAAGGAGAAAATTAAGAATACATGTAGGGTAGGACTTTTCTGCATGTACGGGTACTGATTTTCGTATGGAAACTGTTCAAACAACAGAAAAATTTCAGCATATTGTTGAAGTTCACTTATCTTGCTGTAATTGATTGTGATGCAACAACATATACATCCTATTGCCAATTAACTTTCTTTTTGTGTCCAACCAAACAATTTTAAAGTGAAAATCCCCATGTCTAAAAATTATTGAAACTATTGCAATAGTGAAAAGACTATTGCCAATACTATTGACATTGCCACTTTCCTATCGATGCAGTAACATTGCCTAGGCTACTATTGCGATAAATCGATAGTCCGATGTATTGTTACATCCATACCTCCCATCAACAGTCTTTCAGTTATAAAGGGACGGGTCTTCCTGGGTTGAACCAGTACTAAGCTAGGATTAATGTTCTTGCTCAAGGACACAACGCAGTGACGCCGGTGAGGGTCGAACCCGCGGCCCTTCAGTCTCGAGTCAAGCACTCTACCACTGAGCCACTGCGCTCCCATGCTCAGAGGAACTAGCCCCTATCCTGACCATCGTTTTTAATAGGACGCTACAGACAGGATGTAACCCTGAGGATTGGAAGCAAGCTAACGTCTCTGCAGTCTTCAAGAAAGGCCAGCGATACGACCCAGCCAATTATCGCCTAGTCTCATTGACCTGCCTGTGCTGCAAGATGGTTGAACATATCATCACCAGTAGCATCATGAAACATGTGGACCATCATCAAATTCTCTCTGACTGCCAGCATGGATTCCGGGCAAGGCGAAGTTGTGAAACTCAGCTGGTGACCCAGATCAACGACTTATCATCTTCACTTGACAGAGGTGACCAAACAGATATGGTGATTCTCAACTTCTCCAAGGCGTTCGACCGAGTCCCGCACAAACAACTTCTACAGAAACTCCACCATTACCGCATCAGAGGACACATGCATAGCTTGATAACATCCTTTCTTACAGGCAAATCTCAAAAGGTTATTGTTGAAGGTTCAGAATCGGAAAGTGCACCAGTGATCAGCGGAGTCCCACAAGGCTCAGTGCTCGGCCCGTTACTGTTCCTCTTGTTCATCAACGACCTTCCGGACAACATAGGATCTAACACCAGATTGTTTGCTGACGATTGTATCGTCTACCGCACTATCAGAGACCATGCAGACCAAGAGGCACTCTAAGAAGATCTTGTCAGATTGGCAGAATGGGAAGACAAGTGGGGCATGGAATTTCACCCCCAAAAGTGCAGTAACCTGAGCGTCACCAGATCACAATCCCCCCTCAAATATCCCTATCAGCTAGAAGGACACACTCTTGAGGTACAAGACACCACCAAGTACCTGGGCGTAGATCTCCAGTCAATGCTGTCATGAAAAAACCACATCGACCGAATCACAAAGAAATCAAACAGTATGCTTGGATTCTTACGTCGAAACTTAAAGTCCACTTGCGTCGAAACTAAGACAAATGCCTACATGCTGAGTCAGCATGGTCAGGCCCAGTCTGGAATACTGTGCATCCGTGTGGAACCCCAACCAGAAAGAGCTAATACAAAAGATCGAGATGATCCAATGCAGGGCTGCAAGATATGTTTCCAACCGCTTCAGAAAAACCAGCAGCGTATCATCGATGCTCGATGCTCTCCAATGGGAATCACTCGAATCCAGGAGGACAAAAATCCAGCTTACCCTACTGTTTAAGATCATATATGATCTGGTAGACATAAGGGCTGACGATTATCTTGCCTCCTCAACAGGAAGAACCAGACTATCCCACTCTATGAAGTTCCAACAGATATCAACACGCACAGACTCATATAAATTTAGCTTTTTCCCCAGCACCATCCCTGTTTGGAATTCCCTCCCAGCATCAGTTGCTGAGGCCCCTTCTTTGGTATCTTTCAAGAAGGGGTTATCCCCCCTATCCTTCTAAGCAGTGTTAAGGGCCCGGTTGCTTATTAACTCACCAGGTGGGGAGCTGTGCTGTCAGGGACGTAAGGGCCCTGGTACCACCACGGAAGGCAGAGTGGTCTTTATCTGGTGAGCCAAAGGCAACTGGGAATACTTTCCTCCTTCTATCTTTTTATTTATTAGTCTTTTTATTCTATAGAATTCTTGTTTGTTATATCATATTAGACCTGTTTACTCTTTTTATTCTGTAAATTACTTCTAACTGCCTTTATTCTCTAGTTTTTACATCTTTTCTAGCGCTACCATAACGAAGTCAACCGTTGAATAATTGTCAAAAATGACGGATCAACGTACGATGTAGATGTACATATAATATTTTCCTATAAGGGAATAACAAAGTCGCTGATCAGACTGCGCAGATGCACAGGCTGGTCTGCGCATTTGTTGTTTTGTTTGATTTGATTCTTTACGTCCCATCAACAATCTTTCAGTTAAACAGGGACGGGTCTTCCTGGGGTGAACCAGTACTAAGCTAGGATAAATGTGTCTTGCTCAAGGACCACAACACAGTGACGCCGGTGAGGCTCAATCCCGCGGCCGCTCCGTCTCGAGTCAAGCACTCTACCACTGAGCCACTGTGCTCCCTATGCAGATTCCTTGTTCTCAAAACTCCGAAAACATGTTTTCTCGCGTCGAGGCCCAATTGCTGGTAACAAAGTCCACATCGTGCACATATGCAAGGAAACAGACTTAAATTTAAACAGAAATAAATTGTTTTTCCCTTTCCATTTCTTTTTGCTTTAAACTTATTTCCCTGATTTCACTGTACCTGATGTCAGCGTTGAACGACTTGTTTGGCATCTGATGTTGAGCTGTCTCCATTGATCGTGATGATCAAGTGAAAAACTTATCTCTCTGCATTTGGCAGAAAAAAAATGTCACCCTATGTGAACGTTGAGCCATTTTGACCAGATGACTTAGAATGTTTATGGATTGGATATTTAATTGATTGATGCCCAATTTTTAATTGTGCTGTTGCGCAAGAAAACCTGTTGGTCAAATACAAATAATTGAGCCTCAGCGAGTAAACCTTTCTTCGGGGTTTCCGACAAAGTGACTGCTCAGATATTAGCTAGAAAATTGAAATTTTGTTCATAGCAAGACTAGATATGATACTTTTCAATAAACTTGTGAATCACAATTGCACTGATCAGACTTCATAGGCTGGTCTGTGCCTTTGTTGTTCGCGAATGCCTAAGACAGGTTTTCACGTGCGGTGCCCATTTAATAACGGTAAATTTGTGTTTGTATAAAAGAAGACAATAGTTTTGTGTTCACTGTAGACGAGCAATTAGGGGGCGCTAAAAAGAAAATATTTAATTGGATTTCGCAGTTTATCCACATTTGTTCACAAGGGACATCCGACAATGATTGTATATTACAGGGCTTTAGATAAGCTTTATTTTTAAAAGAGTACAGTACTCGTCCATTTTTTAAAAAAGGTCAGTAACAAGAAATTTTTTGGAGTACTGACTTTTTGTCTTAAAAAACATACACCAAGAAACGATAAAGCCATTTCAACAGGCTGTTAAATTGCGCCTGAGCATTTGCTTGTTTTTGGCAAAATAAGTGTTGGGTTTAGCAGGACAAAGCGACAGAGGGGACAAGAGAGTTCAAGAGGAGAATATTTTTTGTAAAAATAGTGCAAATAGGAGCATTATGAGTGCCCTTTTAGTGGCTATTGTCTGCTTTGGGAGGGGTAGGTGGGTGAGGGGTTTTGTTGAAATCAAAATATTTGATCAGAACTTGACGCTACTTACAATAATCTGAAAGATTTTTTTGTCATTAGACAGACCAAAATACTTTTGTATAAGCCAGTACTTGTTTGGATTTTGTGTATTCAATTCTTGCCAACACAGGTCTCCTGATACTTTTCTAAAAAAGAAAAAACGGCTAGATTTCAGAGATATTTGCAGAAAATTCTGTACACTATTACAAGAAAGCAAACACCCTTGGATGGCTTTATTTCTATAACTTTCTTCCATAGCATTTTGCAGACAGGGCTCGATTCTTTTTTTTGACCTACTCGTCCTGTGGGGCAAGTGGTCTAAATTTTTCACTGACGTCCTTACTCTAGTTGAACTCGTCCTTAAGTCTGGTATTTAAAAAGAGACAAAACACATAATTCAGTAACTTATTTACAATTAGTTTTAGGTGACATGTGACATACAATCAACTGACTAGTAATATATGTCAAAACAAATAAAACTGTGGTTTACACTATTCCCTTTCAGCCATCAGACTATTCAGTCATCTGAATCAGACTGAGGTGCAGCAGCCTTAGGACCCCTGGGACCAGTACATATGTGCCCCTTAATGTGTCTAGTCCCTTTACCACTGTTTAACCAGTTTATAATGCTTTCTGTGAGATTGTATTCCATAAGATCAGGACCATCAACCTTAATTCTAACAAGACTAGACAAAGCTTCCTGTTTCATGCTTGTTCTTGCAGTGCATGGTTTTTAATATTGTTAACTGAGCTAAAACCTCTCTCACATTCAGCAGTTGTTGGTGAGATGTCAAAAAATTCAAATATCATCTTAATCTAGGAAAAACTTAAATCATGATTTATAGTTATGAAAATTATATCAAATATAAAAATAGAAAATAATCATATAATTTGTCGAATTAATAACACCAAATTGTGTTATCCTCAGGCTAATGTGAAAGGGTGTCTTTTTAATCAGTTGGTTTATTGCATGGCTATTTTTACCAACAAAACAAATAAAGATATTTACTGTTATTTATTATATAATGCCTATTCCATGTAATAATATGGTAAATTCCATTGAAAACGCCAATATCAGGGGATCCTGCGGTATCCTGCGGTAATCAGACTGACCCCTGTTTTCGTATAAAGAGATAAAATCCGGAACGTCGGCTTTATACTTTCAAAACCCTTAGGCCTAATTGATTTTCCAATGTGTAGCGGTATTTAGTTCAAAGATCAACCAGATTTTACTGAGTTGCATTTACTGCTGACTAGTGTAAACATCCGGTCACATTTTAGTGACATTTTAAACCTACCGAACGATCTTTCTTCACTGTGTTTGCGTTGCTTTTGCAGGCTGTAAAACATGCTAGTTAGTTCTTTTTTTTCCTCAAAAATAATAACAAAACAAAAAAAATCTACTCGTCCTGTCGGGCTAGCAAATGGCAATTTGCACTCGCCCTTACCGAACTTCCACTTGTAAATACGAGCGGATGTGTATAATTTTGTAGCCCTGGCAGACAGTGTGTTGTGAAACCGAAAGTAAAACTGTGTGTACCACAGCAACCTCATGGTTCTCGATGGTTTCTGCAAGCTGCACTATTGATCCAACGGAGACTTAGACGTGTTTTCATTTGTTGGCGAATGCGTTTACGAAGATTTGCGGTGCCTCCGTAATAAAATGAACATGCCCGAAGAGAAACTAATTCGGATTTCATCTAACTTTTTCCTACCGGGTGAACAACAAAACAAAATATGATATTTCGGATGTTACGCTCTGGAAAAAACATTAAATGCGTAATGCTTATTTTGCTTTTCGTACATGATACGCGCTAGAATTTAAATAAATGCGTATCCTGTCAAATATTTTCGTAATTTACGCGGTACGCAAGCTTATCTAAAGCCCTGAATATTATATACCCTTTCAATTGATACCCGACTTCATTTCCACTGTCAAAGATAGCGACCAAACAGATGTGAATTTGCAACACGAGTTTTTGTTGGATTAGATATCTCAAATGGTAAAATAACTTTTAACAGTTGAAATATACCTAGCTGAGATTTTAGAGCCCTACCTTTGGCCAATCCTCAGTGGACTGTCTACAGGTACGTCCCTGTATCCATAGACTTGTAGTCTAGAGATCGAAAACCGTACCTCTAGACTCGTTTTCTAGGGATACGGGCCCGTACCTGTAGCCACTTCATTTCCAAATATCTTTCTTCATTGATTTCTTAATATTTTAAAGAACTGTTGATCATATAAATGATCCTTATGGCAAGCTGTGGCATAATGCATCCTTGATTAATCATGACATAAGGTTTGGCTTAATGAAAATGTAATGCATTGCTATTCACTACCCCACCCACTTAATGTAAACAAACAACCTTGAAGTCTGGGGACTCCTTATCCGGCGTTTTGCCGATTGTCGGCGCTTCATCGACATAATAATGTCTGCAGGACGCATTTATCAATGCTATACATTTGTTAAGAAGTTTCTCTTGTCCTCTAATCACTCTAGATCGGGACAAATTTAGGACTTTGTTCATTTTTGTGACCCACAGTGATAACCACGCTAGCCACACAAATGTCGTGCCAAATTATTTTTGCTAGTTGTACAAAAGTCGTTCATGGCCCTAGTTGACTATTATACTTTCAAAGATGCATAGTAATGAGGCTATTCTATTTTTCTTATAAACAGGTAAAGCATGACTTTTCACTTCTAAGCGCATATGCAATAATCTGTGGTAGGTTCAATATAACTGTAAACTGAGACTACCTGCACGCCCAAAATCAAGGTAAACTTGCCAATGTTTGTTTACATCGATTCTCATCTATCTTTGAAAGTACAATATGTGGTCCTTTGTTGTTGTTTTTATTGTTTACGCCCCAGTCAACATTTTTCAGTCATGTCGGGACTGTTCTTCTAAGTATAAGATACTGTGTTTTGCAGTGCCTCCAGTGTGGCTCGAACCCGCACTCCTTGATCGATCTTGAATCAAGCACTCTACCACTGAGCCACTCAGGAACGGGTCTTTTGGGGCACCAATTTTGGCGAGGGGGCCCCCTGTGTGTACAGGGTTGGGGGGCCTCCGAAACAAAACAATTTTCAGCATTCTTCTTCTTTGTCTCTTAGAGTTCGTCCGCTGATATGTTGGACCACTGGTAACAAGCATGCATGGAATTGCTAAAAATGGATAACAATGTAGTTTCAGACAAATTAAAAGTATCACACAGTCTTACGTCAGGTGGCACATTTGTTATCTACATTGTACATCCGATGTGTTCTGATGGGTATATAAAATAATGTGTTCATAAGTAAAATTGCAGTCTCTAAAATGAAATATATGAAATATTTGTTGTACGGTACGTTTTAAGCAATTTACCATCCTGGTAGCTCGCCTCTCTATAATTGCAAGTACCACTGCATCTTTTTTGTTCATTGGAGACCAAACTGTTGTAGCATACTCGACATGTGGTCGTACCAACGATTTGTAAAGGCATAGGAACATTTCTTTGTCAAGATAGGTGAAGCTTTTGAAAATAATCCCTAGATTTCTGTTGGCTATTGCAGATTTTTAGATATATGTTCCCTGAAAAGCAGCTTGTCATCAACGGTCACTACTAAATCTTTCTCCCACTTAACTTGTTCCAGGCTGACTCTCTCACTACACCTGATTTCATGGTATACTGTTGTAGTGGGATTTTGGCACCAAGCCTCATGTGTTTACATTTTTTACATTTTTTTGTATTGAAGTCCATATCCAATATTTCTGCCCATATGTCAGTGCTGAAGTGTTCTAAGTGACATTTTGGTCAAAAATGAGTTATGCTTACCGTTGGAAAGGGGATCAAATATTCTATCTACTGGTGAAGGTTTTATTTGTCTATCTCCTCCCAGTAAGCTTATATCGCTGTGCTTTTCTGTTCTATATGCAAAAAGACAATTTCGTTCAGTGCTATAGTGTTCTAAGTGATTTTCATCCAATGGCCAATGATGATTATGTCACGTGACCGGGTGAGTTCAGTGTCATAGTGTTCTATCTACACAAATTCACTTCCCTTGGAGAAATTGCTTAAAATTGCAGTTGCCCCCCTTAAATAAATTTAAATTCCTAAATTGAGTGGTTTGTCGGTCTTATGACGAACTAAATGTTATATCGCCTACTTTTAGGTCCAAATAATCTGCTCAGACAAAGATATACCGCAAATTGATCCATGGTCAGAATAATAAGCTGTTGAAACAGATTATCTCCCTTACACATATTTAAACTGCTGTAACTGAAGTAATTTGTCGATGCAATTACATAAACAATGGTTAGATCTGCTTCTTTTAGGTCCAAATAATTAGTTCAGTCTAAAATTTGATACAAATTGAGCCCATTGACAGAAAAAATAACTGTAGAAACAGATTACATCCCTTACATAAATTTCAATGGCATGAGCGGTTTTGGAACTGTTATGCCAAATAAATGACTAAATCTGCTACTTTTAGGTACAAATAATCTTTTCTGTGAATTGACATCATAAACAGAATAATAAGCTGTAGGAAAATATAGAACATTATATCACTGAACGCAGAAGGCGACTTTTAGGGCGTAATGTTCTATCTGCAAACTGTAAAATGCCCGTAAATTTCCTTATATCTGTACAAATTTCTTCAAACCAAGGTCAGTTACACTGTACGTATATATTCTAACCCTCTGGTATGATTCAAAAGTCTGTAATATATTAGGCATCAAAATCATGATGCTAAAATTTTCAGACTCATTTTTCTCAAAACTTGTACAATGGTAGATAGAAAACTATAGCACTGAAGCGACGAATTGTCTAAATTCTGCTGTAGGATTTCTTCAGCATGATAGTTTGTGATGGTCATATATAGTTTTGCATCGTCCGCAAAAAGTTTCATTCAACAATTTAATACATCTGGCAGTTCATTTATGGATATTAAGAATAGGATCGGGCCAAGAACACAACCTTGAGGAATCTCACTTGTTACACGTATCCAATGTGAAAATATTTTCCATCAATTACCACCCGCTGTTTTCTGTTAGATATGAAGTCCTTTATCCAATCATAGGTTTTACCTTTAATGCCATATCCCTTTAGCTTGATAAGTAGCCTTTTGTGTGGCACCTTGTCAAATGCTTAAACAAAACCTAAGTGTATAACATCTACTTCCTCACCTCTGTAAATGGCTTCTGTAACCTGTTCCATAAACTCTTATAGCTGGGTAGTACATGATCTTCCTGCTCTGAACCCGTGTTGTTCTTTTGCAAAAGGTTATTTGATTCCATGTGGTCTACGATCTTATTCCTTCTAATCCTTTCCATGAGTTTAAACACCACTGAGGTCAAACTGATTGGTCTGTAATTTTCTGGTAATTTTCTTTCTCCTGATTTGAATAGTGCTGTGACATTTGCTTTTTTCCAATCTTCTGGTAATTTAGCTTCGTCCTATGACTGCCTGAATAGTTTGCAAGCGGTTCAGTAGTTTGGCTACAGGCTGTATAGTTGGCCTTCCTCGGTTTGAATATATTTCTTTCAATTTTAAATACTGAGCATTCAGGGACAAAGTGCTGTCTAGTGTCTGGCGCCACAGAACAAAGTTTACACGTTGGATCCACCTGATATTGGTTAAAACAGCTCTGTTTGCTTGCTAAATATATGTGACGGTTAACAGTTTGCATTTCAGCTGAGCCCTCCTACTGTCATTTACACTGTTCTGTACTGTTGACCAAATAGGGTGACACTTGTTGACCTTAATTACTTTAGGATTAACATATTTCAATGAGGATTTTTGCTCATTTTCATTCCTAAACTTCTCTTCAATAACAGAGTTTACTGACTTATTTAGAAGATTTTTCCATTCAGATTTTGAATGAGGAGCATTGAAGAGCTCAAATAGAGAGGGTAAACAATACAAATCCAAAAGATTCCTAATATAGATAAACCAGCTCTGTTCACATTCTTTTTTCATTACAAGCTGTCATATGGTAATATCATATTCTATTGTGTCACAGTTCCGGGCTATGCTCATAAACAGATTCAAGGCATTTTTGCGAATCACTGTTTCCAGTGGTAAAATACCAAGAAGGGCTAAGGTAATACCACTTGGAGTTTTATCAGGTAACCCTTGTATCTGCCTGAGACTCTGCCATTGAAATTTCTCGAGGCACTCGAATACTTTACGGCTTAGTAGCACCACTTCCAACCATAAACAATGCTAGGCACTACTAAGGTGGACCAAAGATGCGCATTCTGACTCGATTTCAGCCCATTAACACTGTGGAATCCAGCACCCATCAAGGAGTAAGCAGCCCTACGACCCAAGGACACCTTTTCTTCCACATTAACTTTCCCAGACACACCCCTCTTAATCCCCAGATGCACAGTGCTATTTTCAGACGTTACTGTTTGATCAGCCAGTGTAAAGTTTGTGCACTCTGTGCTTCTGCCACTACAGTACATAAGACTGCTACTCTTCAATGGGTGTATACAATATCTTTTTCTATTGGCATTTTTGCCTGCATCCCAGATCATGACTTGCACGGTGGGTTTTTTTCTTGAAAGAAGTGCCAGGTCACCAGTGACCGTAATATGTGGGACGTTAGTAGAACCTATCTTAACCTCAGATTATGATTCTTCGAGATAAGGGAGCAGAGGATTATTATACCTTTTATAATGGCCCGTGGCAAGGTTGGGTGGTCGAAACCAGCCCCCGGTTTAAACCGGTGGTATTAACGGGTTAAAACCGCCCTGGTCAATATGCCAAAAAGTGGTCAATACGAATTTGATTGGTCGATTGAAATTTTTAAATGGCCGTTTTGGTGGTGGATTGAGATATTAGGTCAGGTTTTACGTTCTACTTATTGAAAAAAAGAAAAAATACTGTTTTGTCCCTGCCAAGGGCACTTTTTACCTTAGCATTGACTTCTGCATTACAGTCCAGGCACAGGTTTTTATTAATCATCAAGGGCAGAATAGAATGACCATACAGCCCTAACAGGGTCTTTTTTCATCATTTTGAGACAATAAATTTTATTAAATTATGACACTGGTTAAATTATTAACTTTACTGATACCAGCAGATAACAGAATGACCACACTTTCACACCTCTATATTAACACAGATGCCAGTGAATTAGCCAATGCATTTTAAGCTCAGTGATTGGATTGGTCAAATAAACTGGACACACCTTCTTTAGTCTGAGAGACATGTCCAGTATTTTGACGGTTTTGTTTGTTCTAACTCCTTGATATATTGCTCAACATTTAGTGTTTTCTTTACAATTTTTACACCTTTGTCATTTCAAGTGAGAAGTCAATTCAATTTGCATTTGAACTAATAGAGCAAAAATTCGTACATGATGAACCCTTTGATGATCGATTTGAAGTATTTATTTATTTATTTTTGTACTTTCTTTCATTTAATAAGTCACTGATTAAAAAAATATGACTATGAAAAAGCTAGTTTTTAAAATTATTTAATTTCATTGCTTGCATTTGCTTTACTTTTTTTATTAATGAATTATAGAAAATAAATTCAAGTCTTAAGTCTGAACCGAAAGTTGTGGTAATGATTCAGTTTGATTGAGACTGAAGATCTAAAACTATTGACATTCAATTTAGTTTGTTTTAAGTCTATTTAATTATCAATACACTTTTTAAGCAACAATTTTTCATTCAATTAAGCCTGTATCATCTTATGTTGAACCTATTTTAAGTCTGTTATAGAGTCCAGTAAATCGGGATAACTAATGCAAAGTATCTTCGCATCGACCATGTTTTTTTCAATCGACCACCAATCCACCAGTAATGACCCGTTAAAACCAGTAATGACCACTGGTCTGGTCAATATGCATGTTGACCGGTCGATTGCCAACCTTAGCCCGTGGAGATAACTCTCCCCTGCCTAACCCCCTGACTATCCTCATCAACAGATTTTCCCATACTTTCGTGGAGATTGATCATGAAATAATTTCTACGGTCATTCTCCTCCCTTCCGCTGATTCATTCAAGAAGGGTTGTTGTCAGTTACAAGCGAAAGTATGTGCACGAATTACTGGTTAACTGCTTGTTCAAGCCTGCCCAGGAAAAAGTGTGATTAGGTGAACTGACCGTCCCGCAATGACCATAGCTATTGATTTGGGACGTAAAGCAACAAAACAAACAAACAAAATCATCAACAGATTTACTGAAGGTGTTATGCGTTGGGAATTGTCTTTCAATATCGGACAACTGAAAACTAAATAACCAGTGCTCTTGTAGAGCCAATATGTCAGAAGACTGTAGCATTTCTTTAACAAACACTCTTTTGGTCTCTATATTCTTAACAGTCAAAGTACCAATCTTCAACATTCCATTTCTGCAGTCTTCTGTGAGGCTCTGCCACTCACCAGTAGCAGGTCCTGTGTTGCATTTGGGTGTCTCTTCTGTGAAGGCCTGCCGTTCTCTAAAAAAGAATCCTGTGAAGTGTTTGAGTGACTCTTCACCACATCATCAGACAAGTGCCCATCATCTCTCTGTCTTGGGGCTGCTGTGGGATGCCCAGCAGTATCACTGTTTTTCGGTCCTCATGTGGAATCTGTCTGCATGACAACAATCTGTTTTAGGGGTAACCTCTGGTTCAATGTCTCAGTAACTGGGCCAAGTGTCTCGCAAACAAATTCCACATCCGGCCTCTGCGGGCTGTCTCTAGACAGTTTCATGGTGCAATCCTGACTTCTATTCACAGGCGACACCACCTGGTGCTTCCCCTTTATGCAGCTGGGATTATGTACATCATATGTATGTTTCGGAGCCGGGTGTACACCATATAATGGGGGTTCTGGAATGGGAATGCACTGTTTGCCTATGTCCCATAAAGTCATCACGCAAGCTAGTTTCATACCCATTACGCACGCAGAATGAGAATGAGAATGAAATATTGAAAATGAAGTAAAGCACATGTGCAATGAAAGAAGCCAGCCTCCTGAAGCAAATGGCACAATGTTTCTATTTGGGCCCGAGTTTACTAGGGGCCGAGTTTGTTAGGGGCCAAGTTTGTCAGGGGCCGGGTTTGTTAGGGGACGAGATGTCCCTGAATCTTTTAGAGAGCTCTAGAGCTCTTGTATATTTTTTTCATCTTTAGAGTATTGAGAAATGCCTCTGGTCCAATTATAAGAAGGGACAATCTTCATTATATCATAATATTTTTATTATACCAGCTGGCCTCTCTCGGTTCAGTGTTGTTGCCTAATGACTCTGAAATAAGACTAAGAAATCAGCCCCCACCCCTGTGTCCAGTATACTCTCGGCTACTGCCTGGTATGGTTCACTCGATACCGAAATAACACCAAGAACCGCATCCCTCTAACAGGGTACCACCCATATACCAACAATGTAGCTATGGTGCCCCCCCATGGTGCCCTGTGCCCCATCCTTCGGACAGAAGTGTCAGGTAGCTATGGTGCCCCACACTGTAAATACTGATGCTGACATCGACACCCTGGGTCCTCTTCACTGCGACCAGTGCCCACCTCCTGGCCATGGTGCCCCCTTCATGGCCATATCCATTGTGCCCAAATGTAAAGAAAGCATTCAACTCTTCAGCCATAAACTTTGAGACATATTTTATGTGTCGCTTTGTTAGGTTCAAACTACTACGCGAAGGATTTTCTCAGTAGCCCATATTACATATACATGTATATAGGTCACTGCTTTTCTACACAGACTGATTTAGGGAGCACAGTGGCTCAGTGGTAGAGTGCTTGACTCGAGACCGAGGGCCCGCCGGTTCGAGCCTAACCGGCGTCACTGTGTTGTGTCCTAGAGCAAGACACACATTTATCCTTGCTTAGTACTGGTTCAACCCAGGAAGACCCGTCCAGATATAACTGAAAAATTGTTGACTCGGACGCAAAGAATCAAACCAAACACAGGTTGATTGTATCTACTTGTCTGATCGTTGAAATAGCATGTTGCATATTTTGAGTTGCGTTACAAAGCAAGCTCACAGGGTGACCATTTTTCACTGTGTGGGCCCGTCAACCATCATTCCTGACACCATCAGTGAAACCATGGTGAAAATATCGCCCAAGGTGGGATTCCAACCCACAACACAGGATTACTTGTCGGGCACCCTAACCTGAGCTATACCCGGGCGATTGCTGAACACGGATTTACATTTTTTTGAAACACTCTATATCAAGATCAGTTAGCTTTTGACCAAGCCATCTGATCAGGATCCACAATGTTTCCACTCCGATTGCAAATGTATATGCTTACAGCTAAAATGCTATGGGTTTGTTTGGTTTGAACAGTTCATCCTGGCACACGTTTTTCCTGGGCAAGCTTGCCTAAGTAATTAACCATTACGTTTCGCTTGTAACAGCGGAAGGTGGTCAATTTCCACGAAAATATGGTTCTGGAGGATCGATTTCGCGACCATGGATATGCAGTCAGATAAATATCTGCAGTCAGTATTAAGCAAGGATTAATGTGTTTTTTTCAAGGTCACAACGCAGTGATGCCGGTGGGGCCTTCTGGTTCCAGAGAACAAGTCTTAAAGGAGTTTTACTATATATGGACATGGCGGCCATCTTGGTCATGTTACCATGGCCATTTTAACAAACTTTCGCCCCCCATCTTAAGGAGTCTCCATATGAAATTTGAGAGCAATTGGCTCAGCAGTTTCAGAGGTGAAGATCTTCAAAACATTGATGGACAGGCTGACGACGGACACAGGAGTCATTGGTATACAATACGCGCACCTCGGAGCCTTCGGCTCTGATGAGCTAAAAAGCTTTTGGGCAGAGTTCACAATTGTAAGGCTTCTCTCAAGTATGTAAGCAGAATGAACTTGACAGAATTCGCTACCAATGTGAGAAAAAAATTCTCGATGGTCAATCTTGGACACGAGCCACAACTTATAGGTTTTTTCTCTTGTATGTAAACTCATCAGGTGCTGGAATCTATGAAAATGTGCTACCTTGTCTGATGCTTAGGGAACTTCTCTTTAATTCCATCCAAAAATTTCGAGAAGATAACACCCAATGAACAAAATGAAAATTTTGACCAAAGTGATTCATAGAAAAGGCATTTTTCTTATACTCGAACTGAACTTTTTCAAATCTTTAAATAGGCGAATTCTCGAGATTTAAAGCACGTATCACGCTTAGGCCTAAAATCACTCAAAAACCATGGCTTCAAGACCATGTGGTTAACTCAAGAGATTAACCCACCGTGTTCTTATGGATCCTTCCCTGTGGGTTAATAAATAAACCTCGGATGGCCAATTGTATATAACTGTTAATAATTTCGAAAATAACATTGTATTTCGTTCTCTGAACATCTTTTTTTGGTTTTACAAAACAGTGTAGACCAAGACGAAATGCAGCATTGAGCTCAATGCGACATTTCATCTGTGTCAACGCTGTTTGCCAAAGCACTCATTTACCAAGTATACGAGGGGGGTTCAATATGTAATGAAAACCCATTCATAACTCCATCCACAAACGCGTTAGGATTTTATGCTATATGCCAAACGAAAGATCAAAGCATCGCCGTTATAATGGTGCAAAAACATTATTTTATCTTTCCAAATTTAATAAGTTACAGACTTTTTAAAAAGCGCACTAATATACACTGCATATGTCTTCCTCCGAATTGTAAAGGCTCATTTTAACAAAGGTAGAAAGGCATGCTGTATTTTCTAAAACAAACATTTAATATGCATGAATCACATATCCATAGTTTTCTGACTCATTTCCCCTTTATCTGCAATAACGATACAAACTTTTGACTGATACCGATTTCTCGTGCAAACAGTTTTATTACGTAACCCCCTCTTACGTTGACGTCGTTTGAAGCAATGGACGTAACACTAAAATATGCAAGGTTCTTGAAAATCGGAAATGTGGCTTTGTACCAGGAAAGGACAATTTTGACTGTATCGAAGTTTCAATACACATAGTGCATAGGCAGCAGACCAGTTAAACTGAAACCAATATCTAGGGTTATCTCGTCTGAGTGGTATACCATTCTCGTTTCCTATAATTGTATTGTCTGAAATTAGCCAGTCAGAGTACGTACATGTAAATACGTGTAACAATGTCCAAATAATGCATCTAAATGCTAACATCGATGAAGCGCGGTACTTTGCCTGATCCATTTCAGTGTAAGCCAGAGATGGCATTCTTTTAAGTGATTTTCTTATTTCTAATGACGTATTTTGGGGTATTTTATGGGGGAGATTAAATTTGGAAATTTCAAAATCGGCTGTATTACTTGCAAATGAACATCAAAGCGACCAGAAAAAATGTTACAAATGATTTTCGTATAAATTTTCGCTATGGATTCGTTCACGCAAAACGACGCTGTCAGTGGAATGCCAGAAAATGTAGCATCAGGGAGGATTTTAACCGAAATGACAGCCTTAGTATTTCATAGAATATAATGCAATGTCAATAATATTTGCAGGTATAAATCACCAATATATGGATATTTACCACACAAAGAAACAGACTGAAAACATCACTCGTTCATGTAGTTATCTGCTTTTAAAAACGTTGTTTTATTTCATATCGCAGTGTACTTCAGTACCCTATTTTGAAAGTGGCTTGTGTAAATAAGCCAAGGAGCTGGACAACTGCAATTTTACATTTATTTAGCCAAGAGGCAGACCTTTCAATGATAGTTATTATGAAGTGTGTAAATATAAAACTTTGGGATATACCGGGCTGTTTTCATTACATATTGAACGCCCCTCGTACAGCAGTCTAAACTGCCACTTGAAGGACTGGTTATAAAATTTGAGAATTTGTTGCGTAAATTCATAATCATGTGATTTTGCATGGTTATGCCAACTACTTATGGTGTAAAAAAACTTTTTGACACGAACCAAAAGGTTTATTTGTCTGCGTAAAATTCATGACAATGTGATTTTACCAAACAGCGTAGACCGAGATGAAATGCCACGTTCTGCGGCATTTCATCATGGTCTACGCTTTTTACCAAAGCACCCTTTTATACAAAAAGTTAAATAACGCAAACTGCCATTTGATGCATTTGTATGAGATCAACAGCACATTTTTGTCTGCGTAAAATTCATGACCATGTGTTTTGCGTGGTTATGCAAACGACTTCTGGTTTAAAAAGATTTTGAACGCAAACCACAAGAATTTTTGCCTGCGTCAAATTCATAAAAATATGATTTAGCGTGGTTATGCAAACTACTTCTGATGTAGAAAGTATTTGGAAAAGAACAACAAGGTTTATTAGTCTGCATAAAATCCATGACCATGTATTTTTGCGTGGTTATGCAAACGACTTCTGGTGTAGAAAGCTTTTGGACACAAACCATAAGATTTTTTGTCTGCGTAAAATTCATGATAATGTGATTTTGCGATGTTATGCAAACAACTTCTGGTGTAGCTTTTAATGCTTATTTTTCTGCGTAAAATTCATGATCATGTGATTTTGCATGATTATGCAAACTACTTCTGGTATAGAAAGCTTTTTTACACGGAGCACAAGGCGCATTTTCTGGCGCGTAAATTTCATGACCATGAGATTTTGCGTTGTTATGCATGAAGACTACTTCTGGTGTAAAAAGCTTTACGACATGAACCACAAGGTTAATTTGTCTGCGTAACATTCATGACCATGTGTGATTTTACCAAACAGCGTAGACCAAGATGAAATGCCGCGTTCTGCGGCATTTCGTCATGGTCTACGCTGTTTACCAAAGCACCCTTTTATACAAAGGGTTAACAACACAACTGCCACTTGATGTATTAGTATGAGAACATAAGCACAATTTGTCTGCGTAAAAAACTCATGACCATGGGTTTTTGCGTGGCTATGCAATCTACTTCTGGTGTAGAAAGCTTTTTGGACACGAACCAAGAGGTTTAGGTGTCTGCGTAAAATTGATGACCATGTGTTTTTGCGTGGTTATGAGATCAACATCACATTTTTGTCTGCGTAAAATTCATGACCATGTGTTTTGCGTGGTTATGCAAACGACTTCTGGTTTAAAAAGATTTTGAACGCAAACCACAAGAATTGATGACCATGAGTTTTTGCGTGGTGAAGAAAGCTTTTGGACACGAACCACAAGGTTTGTTTGTCTGCGTAAAATTGATGACCATGTGATTTTGCAATGATATGCAAACAACTCCTGGTGTAGAAAGCCTTTGGGCAAGAACAAGGTTTATTTGTCTGCGTAAATTTCATGACTAAGTGGTTTTGCGTGGTGGTACCAAATACTTCTGGTGTAGAAAGCTTTTGGACACGAACCATAAGGTTTATTTGTCTGCGTAAAATCATAGACCATGTGTTTTTGAGTGGTTATGCAAACTACTTATGGTGTAGAAAGCTTTCGGACACGAACCACAATGTTTATTTGTCTGCGTAAAATTGATGACCATGTGTTTTTGCGTGGTTATGCAAACTGCTTCTAGTGTACTAAGCTTTTGGGCACGAACCACAATGTTTATTTGTTTGAGTAAAATTGATGACCATGTGATTTTGCGTTGTTATACAAACTACTTCTGGTGTAGAAAGCTTTTGGACACGAACCACAAAGTTTATTTGTTTGACAATGTGTAAAATTCATAGCCATGTAATTTTTCGTGGTTATAAAAACTACTGCTGGTGTAGAAAACTTTTGGACACGAACCACAAGGTTTATTTGTCTGCGTAAAATTGATGACCATGAGTTTTTGCGTGGTTATACAAGCTACTTCTGGTGCAGAAAGCGTTTGTACACGAACCACAATGTTTATTTGTCTGAGTAAAATTGATGACCATGTGTTTTAACATGGTTATGTAAACTGCTTCTGGTGTAGAAAGCTTTTGGGCACGAACCACAAACGTAAGGCTTCTCTCCAGTATGTAATCGACGGTGATTAAACAGAACAAACTTCCGCTTAAATCCTTTGTTGCATATATCGCACCGGAAGTTAATCTGTCCGGTGTGGGTCTGCTTATGCCGTCCCCAGCTCCCTCGGTGTATGTTTACACCGCAAACGTTGCATGTTACTCTGTCTGAATTTGGGTGGTGCGTGCACATGACGTCATCCGGATTGAAGATTTCGTTGTTGTAGCTTTCGTATGCTGTGTTCTGTTCCGCTGAGCTATCATTGCCAATTGTTGTCCCGACCATCGATCCCAGATGTTTTTCAAGCAATTTACCTGAAATACACATGAAAAGAAAGTTACCTCTTTGCATGCTTGGAAATTTGCATGCTTTTTAAAGTGTTTCCTATTACGAGGCCATGGGCAATTTATGTTGCGATGGCAACCAGAGTTCCAATCCAATCAGCCCAAAAGCCTTACCGGCTTTTTCCACACACACAAACACACAAAAACAGTGTCTTACTTTTTAGAACCAGGCCAGGCCCGATGGGCCTGATCTGGGTCCAAACTGTTTGCAAATATTATAAGCGGCACCAATGGCTAGTTTATCCAGTTCAGAAAAACGGATTGAGGCATTTCTATTGGCGTATGATGGGAAATTTTGATATGAGTCCGCCATTTTGACTCCGTTCACTTTTTCGGGGTGATTGTGCATGCTTGTTGTCGTCTGCGAATCGGACCAATAGTTTTTGAAGATAGTTTTGAATAGTATAGGAATAGTATAGGAAACTACAGTTATTTGTTTTCAAAGTTAACATTTTCAAAAAAAATCGTACTGGAATACCATGAGATGAAAAAAATGCCAGATGTGCCAGATATTTTTTATTTACTTATTATTATTTTCAATCTTATTATTTTATCACTTTTTTGCGTGTGTGTGTGGGGGGGGGGGTGGGGGAGGGGGTAAGCATATGCTGGAGCGAATAGCAAGAAACGTGGGGGTACTTCCCTCTCCCCCTTGCGCTTCAGAGACTAGCCAGGATATTGAAATGTTTGCGGAAAGCAAATTTTCCTGGGCCGCAAGAAGGCACACTCTCTGGCGGGATCATTCAGTTTAGCTATTGCTGAGATGCATCATTCCATGATCATTCTTTCCAAGTTTCTGTTTTCTATTCCGACAATTGGTTCAGGGTTCATACAGGCAAGTATGAGTACAATTCAAGGACTTTTAAAGGACTTCTATAAGCCTCTCAAACAGATTTCAAGGACTTAAAGTTTTTGAAAAATACTGATCTAAGTGTTAAAATTCTACTTCAGAAATGTTAGACTGAGATAATGAAGACATTAGTACTGGAAAATCAGAAATCAGTACAAAATTATGACATGCCTATATTTGGTGCAACATATGCTGCACCAAAAAAAAGGCACAACAATTTTGTACTGATTTAGGTCTCTATCAACAGTGCTAAGTCCTACAGAAGATAGTAGAGTTCAAGGACTTTTCAAGGTTTTGAGTGATTTTCCAGTACTTTTCAAGGCAAATTTAATTTTAATGACTTTTAAAGAAAGCCCTCTAAAATCAAGTACTTTTCAAGCCTCTGCGAACCCTGTGGTTTCTCAGGAGAAAATGTTAAATCTTTCTTTTTCACCAGCGCGTTAGCGCGCGCTGGTGATATACGTTAGTAAACTTCCATTGGGCGCGTGTTCGATTCGGGCCTGTTCCATTAGCAAGTTGCGGAAATGGATCAGGTGTTAACTCCCCAACAGCAGTGTCTATTACAGTTCTTTCTCAGACTCCCCGTCGACCAAGTTACTTCCAAAATTCCATCATTGCGTGAGCGATGGTGATATACTTTGGATACTGGATTGCTTCTAAAAGCGAAAAGGCCTATTAGAGACCTTACCACTGAGCGAGAATCCCGATCAAACGTGGGCCCTTCGGATATTCTAGACTAAATGTGACGAAATATCTAGATGTAGATGGGTCAGTTTCAATATGCCCCCTAGGCATTATGTGCATTGACTTCGATTGAGGAATACGGTTGAATGACCTAATACATACTGCTGGGGAGGGGGTTAACTCTATAATTATTCAGTGTGTTCATGAGCAGAGTCTTACTGGAATATGCATATTTCCTGTCTTTTATTTGCTTCCAATGGATCACCTATGTATAAATCGTTAACTAAAACAAAAAATACTCAGAGCTTGAAGCCCATGAAACACTGAAATTAGGGGCTTCAGCAAATGCAATAATAAAACACTATAAAAGGTCTTCTTTAATAACTGTAAAACGCCATGCGATAGTTCGAAGCTTTTTTAAAAGCTAACCTTGTTTAGGTCTATATGAGAAACAGTCCACGCTTCATGGCGGCCATATTTTTCGATGAATCAAAATCGTTTCAAAGTACATGTAGCTATTTTGGTAGATGTTCAAGAATGACCAATTCTGGTAACTTTGCTTAGCTGCTATAAAAGCAGATCGCACAGGGAATATTTCTATTACAGATACGCAACTTCCAGGTTAGCAAATAGGTGGATTTGGATATATAGCTGGCATGCGGATATATAAAATTTGAGTAAATTGACGGGTATTTAATACTGATTGGTAGTTTGAGGTGTTTAAAAGAAGAAAAGAGAATGGGTATGGTACTTGTAAGTGTAAACTTCAAAATAATTTTCCTTATTTTCAGTATTATATACAGTCAGTCATAAGCTTTGGCCCAAAAATTATTCCAGAGACGTTTTTTCGTGTACAAATTTCTTCAGAAGAATTACCAGTTTGAAATATTTGTTACCCTAGTCTTTCTTTGGTCTGCTGAACATATCAGAATGTCATTTGGTCATTTTGCTGAATTTCTCCGGTGTCCTGTATACACCAACCCCTATTTTTGGGTGTACCCTTAAAAAGTGCCACAGCCTAACCCAAAGCGCCTACTTTGAATTCAAATAAACGTAGAAATAATTTAGACATAATTTTCAAACTAGTGCCAAACTGATTCTGTCAAACTCAAGGTCTCATGTCAGTTATAAAGGATCATAGAGGTAGTTAATCGCGGGCTTATAATGTTTGCATTATCACTATATGACGTGTCATTCTTTACACATCCATAACTTTTATTATTTTAGAGATGTGAATCTGAGCTTGTCTTTGATATTGTAATAATATGACACTAACACTTGACATGTCTAAGCGTTTTGAAAATACCATAATGGGTTAAAGAATGGGGACATTTTTAAGGGTAAGTGTGCATTTACCATGCCTGGTTGTTTGCCTTTGTGGTAATCGAATCGAAATTTGCTGTAAGTTGTCACCACTTTATCTATTTTCATAAATAAAACAAGAAAATATTCATAATTGGAAAGCTTCCTTCGTTTTCTAGGAAACTATTGAGGCGATGCTTAACTTATGTCTGACTGTATATATTATTGGTGCACATTAGAATTGCCCAATAGTATCATAGAGGCAATTCCAATGTATACCTACAACATATGTATTTTCGAAATAAGCCTTAGATTTTTGAAAAAAATTCTCAACTACGAGGGTCAGTCAAAATAACTGTATGAGAGTTTGTTAATATCTTTTGACTGGGTTGGTCCTTTTGACTGAAACTTGGTTTTGTTTTATTTGATTCTTTACGTCCCGTCAACAATCTTTCAGTTAAACAGGGACGGGTCTTCCTGGGTTGAACCAGTACTAAACTAGGATAAATGTGTCTTGCTCAAGGACCACAACGCAGTGATGGCGGTGAGGCTCGAACCCGCCGCCCCTCGGTCTTGAGTCAAGCACTCTACCACTGAGCCACTGCGCTCCCCTGAAACTTAGTACGTTTATGAAATGCACCTTCTCGATTTATTGCATATAGAGTTTGATGTCTTATCATCTTCAAGGTGTTGTTGCTAGGCAACCGAAGACGGTCTTCAGCGACATGCGTTTGCGCTGACGACATTCTGACTAAGTAGCTGTTCATTTCAAATCATTTCGAATGTACAACAGTATACAAAAGAAATAAAGGTCCCTTTAACTCGCCAGTTGTATCAAACAATGTGTAAGCAATATTTTAAAGAAGTGTAACCAATTTTTAAAGAAGTGTTGCAGAAAGTATTTCAATTATATGTAATTTCCGTTGCGTAGCAACCAATATCTATTGAAATTCATTTTTTTTACAAATATCGACATGTTTTGTTGCTATGGCAACAATTAAATCCTGAGAATTTACAAGATATGCATTTAGATATTAAAAGCAATTACTTAACACAAAGAGATAGTCATAAGACATTATACTTTTGTGATATTCTTTTTTATTCCGTTAGCGGTGGGTGGGGTATATTTGTGGGTGAAATTTTCCTCAAATTGATTTAATTTCCCTTTTAATTGTGGGATAGAATTCCAGTGCCTTAATCAAAGTGATTGCTTTTAACAAAACTATTTTTAAACATGTTATATGCAACGCATGTACAAGTTTATGTCATCGAAGTTTGCATCGCCGTGTTCCATGGCCACGCTTTTTTCCAGCGTGAAAGCATGGCGTTAGCAATCTATACTTAGCATGATCTTAAGTATTGTATATTCTGAGACAGGACAGTTCATTACACACATGAGTCAAAAAAATTTTTTTATAATTTATTTATTTTTTTCCTGACACAAGTACAAATATTTTACATACATGTATAAACTAACTATATCAAAAAGTTGATACAGGCGAATAATGCTAGTTACCCTTTTCAGTCTCCTTTACCAATATTAAAAGCAACCACAGATACTTTTCCGTATCACCGGCACAATACTGTAGTCGAGCTACAGTCGTGCTAGTGCAAAGGAAAATCTATATATTTAGCGTATAGCTATACATATGGGAATCAACTGTACCTTGTTAAATTGTCCATGCTTCACTGAACTTCAATACGCTTATCCGTACGGGCTAGCATGGAGGGAGTTCGAGAAAGAACCGGAGGAACTAATGTTCAACATTGGTTTAACAAAACAACACCGAACGCACTCTGGTTTAACCGGAGTGACGTCATAAATCAAACAGAGTCTAACCAGCCAAAATACGTCTGTTCCTCTAGTTTCAAAATGGCGGCTAAACGCAAAAGAGCTGCCAAGTTAAGATTGAAATTGGCATTTGAACATAATCTACGGCTTTTCTAATCCATATGTGATACGATTGAAAGGCTTACACAGGCAAAATATGTCTGTGATGCACTATGAAGCAAAAACCTGCACATAGCTGTCCACATATAGAATAGAGAAAACAAACATTGCCCAATGTATAGTATACAAGTATTGACTTTTCAAAAAATGTTAGCGATCGTTTAATTCTATCATAGTATACATTCATGCGCATTGCACTGCATGCTTGTTTTTATTTCACTTCCCATGTAAGTTTCTTATAAGTTTGTCTTTTAACGCCCCAGCTTTAAAGTCATTGGCCTAATAATCGTCAAGAAGATATTTTAAGTTTTCTATCAATTAATGTTGGGTCGACCATCTTCATAATGTGGCCTAGGCAATTTGTGTAAACCTTTTTGCCCTCATGCCAAGGAAAAGGAAATTAGATTGTCTACTAAATGTGGTTCATGGTTATGATGGTCTGGATGGGGGGGGATTGGTATTCACTATTCATTAACATTTTAGCCTGTTATTCATTCCATTAAAAATTTGGGTTATTCATTAAAATATTACCCATAGTTCATTTAAATCTAATCGAATTTAAATTCACTATTTATTATTTTTTCTCCTATTCATTAAAAAATAGGATTGTTCATTAGTTTTTGGCACTCATTATTCACTATTCATTATTTTGACTCATTATTCACTGTTCATTATAAAAAAAAAGCCATTATTCACTAACCAGTATACCCCATCAAGACCCTCGGTTATGGTGGTAATCTTTATGATGTGACTTGGATAATTTATGCAAACTTTTCTGTCCTCGTGCCAAGGAGGAACTGTAAAATTTGAGCTTCCCATGGGTGGTACTCTCATTTTTCTTCATACGTAGGCTTGGAACCAGCATATACCGTTTGCCCTCATAAGTATCAGGAATATCAAGCAACCCGACCCCCCGCAAAAAATCTTTGAAATTTTAGCAACCCGAATTCTGTACCTTGACCTTAAGAAAAAAAATCTAGAATGCATAGAAATGACCCCTAAATCTAGTCCAATGTTGTGATGACCCAAAATAGATATTAACAAAATCTTCATATCCCAATATTTTTTTTTCTTCTGAAAACCCCCCAAAATATTAAAATTCAAAACTTTGAAGCAAAAATAATGGTCCAAGCCTACGTATGTATGAACATATCAGAGTACCCCACCCCCTCCCTGGGAGTGGCTTCCGGGAAGATTGTTAATGTGTAGAACTTATATTTGTTAGCTTTAGTATTAAGACCATTCAAACCTGCCATACCTTAGGGAAAACAGTATCTTGGAAATCAGTATAACGTTATTGCATTTTGATGATGATACAGAAAAGGAAGAGAAGTCCTGCTCCCTTCTCTAGACTGTACGTATTCTGTTTATGTGACTGGGTCTTTAGTACATGACCATTTACAGTCTGTACATGTTGCAAACAAGATATGTCTCAGTTACGTGACAAACATATCAAAAGTAATGGGTCTAGCATGTGGCACTTTTGTGGTAAGTTATTTGAAAACACTGGACATGCCATTTTTTAAGATTATTTTTTCTAAAACCAGGACAGAAATCAATGGCATCGTGACCCTGAAGCAGTATATAACACTCCACAGTTCCAAAATGTATCCACAAACCAAATATGGAATTCCTATCTTAATGAAATAGAGAAATGCTAGAGCCCCGGAAACAGTATGTGACGCTCTGCGGCACCAAGATGTATTCAAATAGCAACTTTGGGATTCAGACCCTCCACCCCAATAATATAGGAAGTATGCTTCAGACGCAGTGTTTCTAGAATTGAGACTAGAGATCAAGGTCAGAGTCAAAGTGACCCAAAATAGTATGTGCCACTCCGAGATCCAAGATGTGACCACAAACCAAACTCGCTCCACTTCCTACGTATAGTGTCGATATTTCGCAGCTTATTCGTTTTGCTAGAGTGTTTTATAATGTTGATGACTTCAAAACAGAAACCTATTTTCGACTGCTAAGTTATTAAAACAAGATTATAGATATAATTAAATTAGAAAAGTTCTACCACAGACACTCAGAGTTAATTGTTTAATACAATATGGGATTAAAACTCTTCTGCAGCAGGGCATATCAGAACCTATATTTTATGGTAACAACGATTTCCTCTTTCATTGCACGATGGTGGGTCGGGCCTCAGACTCAATGACGGCTCTGACTTAAAGCTTGCATTGGGAGGGGGATTGTTGCTTGGTGCTTATCTATAGCTAGGCCCATCCTGGCTCAACTTGAGGTTTTCTTTAGCTCTGAGTATCTGTGAGCCGTGACCCCTTTTCGTTGGCTCATCAGAGTGTGTTAATTTAATTTGATTGTTTCTCCATGCTCATACATATATATAGCAATAGTTAGCAGGCCTAAATGCGAGCTTTACATTTGTTGTGCTTCAATAACAGCAGAATCCAGGGTGAGGATTTGTTACCAGTAAAACGCACGTAAAGCCCCGGTCCTGCAGAGCTTGCCCTCACCGCAACTAAAAAAATTGACAATCGAAGAGAGGTTGCAGAGGTCGCAGAAAGGTTTTACGAAGGTAGCAACAAGGTCGCAGCAAGGTTGGCGATCGGTAGCCGTACAAAATCAGGCGCGGCCAGTCTTTTGAATATGCACAAAAGACTAGCCGCGACTGATATCGATCGCCGACTAGTTGCAAAGGTTTTCTAGAAGTCGGCGATCAGTCGCCGACAAGTCGCCGAACAGTCGCCGATCGATCGCCGATCTGTCGCCGACCGATTTTATGAATATATTGGTTGTGTAATCCTCAGCAACTAGTCTGCGACTTATCGGTGATTGACTTGCGACCGATCGGCGACTGGTCGCCGACAAGTTGCAGTGCCAGCTTCAACATGAGGCTATCTTGCCATCCTGACATTATGTCACCCACTACAAGCGTTGAAAATAAGTGCATCATGAGTCATAAAAAGACACTTGTACCAAATCAGACGGTAACAATTACTACTGAAATTCAGACTCCTGATTCTGAGCATGTGCTCAGCTGTCTTAGATATATATTGAGCCGAATATATCAAATGCTAAAAATGTAAGCTCAGAGCTAGTACGTCCCAACAGATTCATGGTCAAAAATATATGAGTTGCTCAAGGCTCGATTTTTCAATAACTCAGGCCAGAGGTAGAGATCAATGTCACAGTACCACCAAATGGTTTGAGACACTCATTGACCCAAAATGCTTTGAAACATGGATTTTGGGACTTCTACCACAAATAACTTTTGGAGATTCGCTTAAACACTTCCACAGTGTGATTACTATAATATGCCTCCCTTATGAGACCATGTCCGCCAAATTTGTAAATGAAAACCGTTCAAGTACATTACTGACTTAAATTCTAGTAAGCCTCTGTACTGTCTGGGGCTTAGCGATAAAGTCATGCAAAAACCAGCCTGTTTAGCTACACAAACCAGCCTGTTCAGCTACAGATACTAGCTAGAAAATAAAAATTTCGTTTATGGCAAGCTAAGATTTGATACTTTCAAATAAGTGACGGAATAAAGTAAGAGATGTTTCAAAGATCAGAAATTGATACGATCAAGTATCACGCCTGACCCAGGATACCACTTGGGAAAGTGACAACAAGAGTCCAGAGGTTAGGCCTTTCCCAGCAGGTGACCACAAGGCAACATTAACAGACTGGAAAGCATTACAAACACAAGGCATAAATAACACAAACTAGAAATTGTGTTTATGAAAGACTGTGCGTGTCCATAATGATGATCTCACCGGGTAATCTTCTCACCATCCTCTATGAGCTGACTAAATCTGAGGCCAATAGATGTAATGGTTTTCGATATTTATCTTTATTACAAGTTTTCTATGTGCAAATCTACAAAGGGCAATAGCCCATAAAATGCAAAGGGCAATAACTCGAAAATAAAAATAATTTTTTCTTACTCATTATCCTCTATCAGCTGTCCGAATTCGAAGCACCTAGCTGTAATAATTTATGAGATATCAAGCTTTCTATTTCCAAACATTCAAAGGGCAATAACTAAAAAAAACTTTAAAAAATCACCAGGTAATCTACTCATTATCGTCTATCAGCTGACTAAGTTTGAAGCCCCTAGTTGTTAGATTTTTAGAGACATCTTGATTACAAAATTTCATTATGACCCTTTAAAAGGGGCATAACTCCACAAAGGGAGATAACTTGGACTAAAAAATACGGGTCAACTATTTTTGATATAAATCTGTTTATAAAATTTCAAAACTGTAACTTGATTTTTGCAACGGATGTACAAACGGAAGGACGGACAAGCACTAAGCAATATGCCTCTTCAACTTTTTAAAGTTGGGGTATAATTGCACATTATTGGAATCAAAGCTGATTATAATCAGTTTACAAATGTCCAAACACATTGAATCCACCCGGAAGTGACTACCGAGCTACATTGCAGCAAGCCTTCGGTCTCCAGTCTAATGCCATGCCATCTGAGATACTGTGCTCCTCTGTTCGAACATATACACCAGAGTTCTGTGTTATAAATACATGCAAAATAGTTCGTGCTGAACGCAACTGAGCATGATTTTCATGCTCGACAATTATTGGCCTTTAACATCATTTATTGGCATCACAACAAACGACAATTTATTTTAGAGTTATAAAGCAATGGTAAGTTCTTTATATTTTAGAATTTTCCTAATGAGCAGTTGAAATTTCATGTTCAATTGAGTTTAGCATGACATAAAATCTGGGCGGATATTCAATAGACAAATAAATTGTCTAACATTGAAATGATTACTAACTAGTTAAAGTAACAAAGCGAGCAGAGTGGATCCAGATCAGGCTATGCCAATAGAAGCAGTCTGATCTGGGTCCACACTTTTTAATGGAGGTTTCCCAAAACTTTTTAGCAGACGACAAACGAAGACGACTTTTGTTGTGATTCAATTGCGTTTAATTTAGCGGTCCACTGATATGGCAAAGGAAAAAATGACAAAAATTAGTTGTCATTTCTTACGATTTTATAATATAACAATTATAATCATAGCCATAAGACATGTCTGATTCGTATGTCTCAAAGGTAGGGATCGATACACTTTGTATTGTTACAACGTACACTGCCTAGACATCTCTAATGTTCCTACTGAATTTAATGTTCAGGCCTGTGTAAAATCGCAAAACAACACACAAAAAAGTACAGCTCCGACGATAGAAAGTAGAATAAACATACATGGACAAACTCACGAGCATACAGTTTGCAAGAATGCATACAATAATAATTATTTGATAAGGCTAGAAGACCGCCTGCTTTTTGTGAAAGCTAATACTTGTCTTCTAACTAACGATCGACAAGAGTGAGTTCGCGCAGCAACAGTACTAGACATGCGCAGTGCATCTACCAGAGTTTAACATTGGTTGAAACACGAACTCCCTCATATATATCTATACATATGTATCTGTGTGTGCAATTATTTTTGACAAGTGTTTTGAAGATTTCTTTGTTGGGTATATGCACATAATGCGGTAAAGTATAATATTCTTATTTGTCTGAAGCCTGACGTTATAGCAAAAAGGGAGAAAATGTTTTGTAAGGTCATTTGGAGACTACATTTGAGCTGCAACATGAGGTTTCCATCAATGTGGTATGTGCGACCAGCAAAGTCTCAGATCAGCCTGCGCATATGCGCACTCTGATCAGAACCTTTTCTAGTCGCCCGAATATTCAATGAGTGCCAAGCCACTGGCAGAACATCACTTGGAGTTTCTAATCTTAAAGGGAGGCCGCACAGGCTCGCCCAAGTGTACACATGTTAAAATGCCACATGGTTGGAAATCACATGTCCAGGCTCATTTAAGCCACGTCGCGAGAAAACCTGTCTTCGGGACCCTGCTATTGTCAGAAGGTAAGAAAAAATGTATCTTTGTCTCTGTAAAAAAATAGACATATTGGATCTCTGGTATCCCTGCCATTCACGCAGCGGACAGCAAGAGCGCAGACACAGACTGTGTGATTGGACAGGCTGGTCGTCGTGCCTGTTGTCATACGTATGAAGTAGGTTTTCTCTTGTCGGGGCTCATATTATTCCTCCTAAAAATGTTTTGCGTAGGATGTATATGGTTTATCTTTATAAAAGTTTTGAATAGGTTTGCTTTTCAAACACCTGTATAGCTGGTATAATGTAGTATAATTATATTCATATTGATCGAATAACCCCGCACCGGGCCAACATCGGCCCAATGTCAACTGCATGACCTGAATTTGAAGGCTAAGGCGATTGCAGTCTACAGTGGATCCGTAACTTGGCCAATAATTCGTCCCTCGGTCAATGATACTCCTACCAATAACCTCTTAAAATATAGGGTCTCACATGTGGTTTAACCTCCGCTAAGTATGGTGACCTCAGGCCAATACTATTGACCATTCCTCTGTATTAATTTGGCTTCGATCAATGCACTATAGTTAATTTATAAAATATCATACAGAACGGGATGATAAGAATGTATGCATTGTCTTATTACATAGAAATAGCTTTGTCACAGTTTGGGCCGATATAAGTTATTTTCTACACTTGACAGCTCTTGGGGAGACCGACTTAAATAATAACGGAGTCGGTATGCACGAATGTATTACTAAGCTATTTGGTCACTGTAAAGGTGGTTTCTCACGGAAGAGTAATTAAGACTTGTCTAACCTAAACAAATAAATGCTAAAAATAGAGCACGTTTTTTCTCTCGAAAGTACCTGTATCATCTTGCACAAAACAAAACATATTATTTGCACGTAACTCTTAAAATGCCAGCAAATTATCTATATCCAAAAATGTATATTTATTGGTTAACGTACCGAGGCAAAACAGTTTGGACCGAATCACATGAGTCACATGAGTCAAATTTGACTAGTGTGAGAGATGTGTGTCAACTCCCAGTTATTTTGACTGACCCTCTACTTTCATTGTTTCAGTGAAATACCTATATAGAAATGAACACGCTTTCATGCAATTTGGCATGCACCTGGATGACAATTGACAGCCAATCTTGAGATGATGCATTGGAAAGTATTGCTAAACTGGCAGTTGAGTGGGTGTATGTGCAGTTTGTATAAAACTGGCTGAGTGGTATAGGAGGAGATGTCAGTTAAATATAATACTAGTTGTTGACGACGCCATGCTCCGGTAAGCTGAAATTGTGCTTTATTCTCAAAGAAGATTCTTTATATTAAAGGGGACAGCAACCCTAATGATAAGTATGTTTTATCAGAAAGCTCTATGAACCATGAATTTCGATACAAGTATCATCAAAATCGGTTGAAAATGGGCAAGTTATGGGCATTTAAAAAATTCAATATGGCCAACATTTGGCCGCCATTTTGAATATTTAATAAGTTTTCAGAATTTTTTCAACTGCTTAATTTTTAATTATCACTACTATCACATCATCTGTGTTTCAGCCGATATGTAGCTTTTAACACAAGGAAAATGTTTCATTAAAGATTAATGCAAATAATCCTTTGGTTTGTCTTTTATTTTGATTACGCATACTTAATTAGGCTGATTGACGTCACTAAGCCTACAATATTACAGTCCATTTGCAAATATTCAAACGCCCATAACTTTCACATTTTTCAACCGGTTTACACGAAACTGGTATCAAAATTCATGGTTTATTAAGATCTTTCGTGCAAAACATAGTTATCATCATGGTTGCCGTCCCCTTTAAATGAAGATTGACAATAATTTGTTTGTGTTGATGCTTTACGTCACAGTCAACAAGTTTTCAAAAATGTCGGGACAATTTCCAGTCTTCAAAGGTTGAACTAGTACTAAGCAGAGGATTATAAGTGTCTTGCTCAATGACACCACTCTAATTAGCAAATTAGATTTAAATTGGATACAGATTGACTTTCTTCTGAATCTCATTTGTATACTAGCAATGTATTGTATATTTTCTTTATATGTTTCATATATATACAAAGTACATAAACAAAATATGTTTAAACCAAGGACACAACATGCTGCTTCCGGTTAGTCACTTACCAGCGACCATTCGGTCTCAAGTCTTAAGTTCTACCATTGAGCGTTTGTGCTTCTAAGAGTGTCAATGAACGATTGAATGCCTAGCTTCCTACCTAGACAGGCCTCCAGATAAGAGGGGGGGGGTAATTTTAAATTAACATTTCTAATTTCTCAACCAAAACATATGTTATGGATACTCCAAAGAACCGTATAAATGAGACGGTTCTTTGGGGTACCAAATCATACGTATAGAATGGCGGATGGTAAATTTTTAGCTCATTTTTATCAAATATGTCAGGATCTATGAAAAACAAGGTCTGGAGAAATTTTCAGGTTTGACTTTATTCATACGTGTATACTCGAGAAAACACGATAAAACAAATGAACAACATCTAAAAAACTGAAATACAATAGAAATAGGAACAACAACAACAACCAAAAAAAAAGAACAGCAACTTTCAAGCGTTTATCTGATATGTCGTGAGTAGGAAACCCCAGAAAAGAAACATGAATATAAATGTGGGAACAACAAACATCTAGATACATATCTTATACTTCTTAGAAATCAAGAGATTTTGGTATCATAAATCCATGCATGCACAGCTATCTAGTGGGACTAGAAGCGTCAAGTTTTGCCTAAGTCTTCACGTATGTTCCTACTTTTAGTGTGCAAGAAGAAAAAGCCCTAGCGAGATTGCACCATTGCACACGCTCTTCTGGGCCTACGTGGCTCGTAAATGTGTTAAATATCAAAATATCACGAACTGGCTGATAGTAAAGCGACAATATGGGGAATGACGAAAGCAACATATATATTATTATTATTATTATAATCAGTAAGATACAGGTTAGAATGTAGTAACTTTGCATGAAGTAAGCTAATCTATCATACATTGTAGAAAGTGAATTACAAATGCGCTGATCAGACTGCGCAGGTGCGCAGGCTGGTCTACGCCTTTGCTGTTCGCATGATAAGTAAGGCTTTCTCGCGGAGGCATAATGATATAATTAATGTATGGTTTGCGAGATCTTATTCTTTGTCACTCAACCAAAGGCGCTGATCAGACTGCGCGGATGCGCAGGCTGTTCTGCGCCTTTGCGGTTCAAATACAACAAAGCCAGGGTTTCTCGCGTCTGGCCAAATATTATAATTAATGCATGGTGTGCGAGAACTAATTCTTTGTCACTTATTTGTGGATTACCTTTCCTGACACCTAAGCAAACAGACAGACCATGAAATAGCTTACATTTATTTTTGGAATCTTATTGATAAGGAATGCACATGGAAGATAAACAGCGATAACACAAATATATAGCCTTAAACATTTCTTTTAAAAAACACAAAAAAAAACAAAAAAAAAAAAAAAAAAAAAAAAAAAACCCAGACATCACTAACAAAAACCAACAAATGGAAAACACTGATTTAAAACAACGACGTTACCTTTGTTACATGTTAAACATTCAGATCTAAATATACTGAACGTAAAATAGAAGCATCCGATTCAGATCTGTCTAAAAAAGGTGCCCTGAAAGGCATGTATACCTCCCTGGCTGATGCCCTTACTTCAGTAAAACCTGTGTAAAACGGCCACTTTCATAAAGACAGAACATTGGTTTTCAAGACAAATTATCGCTTAATGCAGGTCAAAAGTAGTGAATTCTGCAATACTTTCGACCTTCATTAAGCTACCATTTGTCATTAAGATCTTTGTTTTGTTTTTTTCTATTTTTGAGTGGCCGCTTAAGACAGCTTTTACATGTTGACATCTAGCCTCATTCTGGGGCATTAAACATTTAGATCTAGGTCCAAAGTTTAATAGTTGATGTCTACCCTAAATAGGACCTCTTTTTCGAATACAATTGATTCCATATAAAACAGCAAACATAACATTAAAACAATGTCCTAGATTCTGACCTCTAACCCCACCTTGTGACATTAAAATTAAGGAAGGGTGCAAAGACCAGGAATCGATACAATCAAGTACCACACCTGACCCAGGATACCAATGGGAAAGTGACAAACTCACAGTTAGACACCACAAACGAGAGCCAAGAGGTCAGCTCTTTCCCAGCAGGTGACGACAAGGCACAAATAAACAGACGCGCACAAAGGCGTAACAAACACAAGAATGATCCACAAAAGAAGTTACGCCTTGGAACGGTCAGTAAAAATATTTTACTGGAGGGCTTAAACCGGCTTCACGGCGCCAACCTCACACTTAATTCAGATGTGGATCAAGACATAGATATTCGGTTTGCATGAAAGACCCCTAGCTTATCAATGCATAATCTCCTAGAAAATATATATCAAGATATAAAAAGGAGATAATTTAAAGCAAAGATAAGGTCTCAACAGTAAACGAAACTGAATACCGCTACAAAAGAAATCCAACAGGTAAACCCCGGTGGGCCCGACAAACAGCCAGAGCATCAGGCCCCTACCATCTCATCAATAGATAAGTCTTTAAGTCGGATCCGTCATAGAGTCTGAAGTCCGCCCCAACAGCGTGCAATTAAAGAGGAAAGCAAAGTTGCCAACCGTGATTGGGTTGACCACCAATCATGCAGTCTGTTGCAATACATTAATGTTCGAGCCAATCTTTTTATAATGGGAAATTATTTTAATAAACTGCGCTGAAAAATTATTAGAGCCAACAACCTTTTTCAATTTATACACCAAGTCACCATAGATTTCAGATTCTGAAAATCCTTGGCGCAAGAGAGATATCTCAACTTGGAATCATAGTATCGTCTATAAAATTTAGAAAAGTTTTTCTGAAGTTTATGATACCTATGGCCTTTTTAGGAAGTTTATGAGTTAACAATTTATTGCGAGTGTTGAAGTCAGTAACATGGCTAGATGCTCTAGCAAACGAATGAGTTGAGAGATATAGACTCCATGGATGTAGAGCGAGGAACATCACCATCTAAAATGGGAAATTGACAATTTCAAAATCAAAGTCGTCATGTTTATCATAAGTTTTGGTTGAAACAATATCATTAGAAATAGACATATGCAAGTCTAAAAATGCGGCTTCAGTATCAGAGGTATTGGCTTGATTAAGCTGGAGCTCTGAAGGGTATATTTGACTTACCATATTGTCAAAATAAACATTATTAATGTTTAAAATATCGTCCAAATATCTGGATGTAGCATTAAAAGCATAAATAATATCAGCCAGGTTATCATCAGAAAGAGACATCATGAAGTCCCTCTCATAAAAAACAGGAATAAATCAGCAACCAGGGGAGCACAATTGGTGCCCATAGTAATCCGAACTATTTGTCTATACAGCTTGGTGCCAAATCGAATAAAAATGTTGTCCAACAAAAAGGTCAGCGCATCACATACATTTTGGCACGATCATGCATGATTTGTTTTAGGTTTTTACAAAGTAAAAATGCGTTTCTGTCGTTACATGCAAGGTAAGGAGAGCCTTCTCTCTGGGAGGTTCTTTCAATAAGATCAATAAGTTTATCTTTACTTAAATTATGAGGTAAAGTAGTTTATCATATGACGTCGCGTCTGGGAGTGAAATAACGCCATGCACTAAAATCGATAAACCACTAGTGATTTACAGATTTACGGGAAACGTTATGACGTCCATAACAACGTTACGTACATGATGACAAAATCATAACGTTTTACGCCAGAAATGAGATTTTATCATATGATAAATAGAATCTAACATTCGTGCTCTTGTATTATTGAATTTATTAAACTCGTTGCGAAAAAGAGATAAAATGCTCGACAAGCCTCGCATTTTATCTCTTTTCCTCAACTCGTTTAATAAATTTATTAAAACATGAGCACTCATGTAAGATCCTCTATGTAAAGAGTAGAAAAATCACAAGTAGAACCCTAAGGTTCGCAGTCACAGAGATAAAGTCAGTCCTGAAATAGTACCTGTTGTTCAAATACGAATCATTTGGACTGAAACGGTTGAATGAAAGCCAGACATGAATTGTAAAACTTGCCCAAATATGAATGCATTCTAATACATGGTTGTTAAGTCAAGAAAATAGATTATCACTTTTTAAAGGTGTCCTAAAACTTGCCCTCTAGCCCAACCAAGGGTCATGAACCCTAAGGTCTACATGGAGAGAAAGTCAGCACTAAAACAGTACCCGATATTCAAATACGAATGATTATATATATATATATATATATATATATATATATATATATATATATATATATATATATATATATATATATATATATATATATATATATATATATATATATATATCGGAGTGGCTGCTGCCAGTTAACTGGTAGCAGCGATTTTACGTTAAAATGGCTGCTGCCAGTTGACTGGTAGCAGCGATTTTAACGTAAAATCGCTGCTGCCAGTTAACTGGTTATAGCCATTTTAACGTGAAATCGCTGCTGCCAGTTCGCTTCAGTATTTTTATTGTATTGTGTATAGAAAGTTATTTTGCATCGACTGAAGTAGCAAAATGTTAGTGAATGCCTTATTTAATGAGTTGTTTAACGTGTTTCCGAATTTGTTTCATGTTAAAGTGTGAGTATGGGCTATGTTGAGCTTCCAAAAACGTAAAAGAGTGACTATATAACAAACAAACAAACAAATATGTTGTTGCTAGTTTTGATTAATTTTAAAAGCGCACATCTTATTATTACGGAAAATAATAGTTTTGCTGTTTGAATCCCATGACCTTTTTAATGGACCCAACTATGCAAGAATTTAAACTAAAACATCTTCTGCTGAAATTATTTGGAATTACAAACAAGAGTGAGTCATGATCTGATTATAACAGATTATAACAGATAATTCTTATAGGAGCTGTCTGATTCTGATCTATACTGCCTGTTGATGTTGTGTACATGCAAGTTGTCATGAGACAGCTAAGGGTTTGGCAATTAGTTCCAGTCCGCAAAATTATGTACGAGGGCCAGTACAGGGATTTGGTTTTTTATACTTCACGCACTTTCGAGCCTGGAAAGCGAAGGCGTGTCGGCATATGCGATGACTCGTCAGAACCTTCTCTACTCCCTTATACAAAGTATGGATGTCTCGCAGAGAGGATCCATGTGGTATATTTAACATGCTCTTCAATGAGACAGCCATCCATTTTTTTTCTTTTCTTCTTTCATTTATAATTTTATTTTCGGCCTGTTAAAATTTATTTATATTTTGTAAAAGGTTTACACCAAAAGGCCTTTACTAAAAACATTTAGTCTCGAAAAATGTGCAAAATATAAAACCTGTGCAAAAATATGAAATGAAACCTGTGCAATATGTACAGGTACATATTTGCACATTTTTCGAGACTACTTTTTGTAATTTCGAGAATTTCGAGATAAACTGATACTTTTTTTTTTTTTTTTTTTTTTGGGGGGGGGGGGGGTGGGGGAGGGGGGGTGCGGTGGAGGTGATATTGGAAGGTTTTATTAGTGGAATAGAATCTTTTCATAGAATCTATTTTTATTTTCACTTAAGTATCACCCAAAAGCTTAATCTGTCCCAATAAACAGGATTAGTGTACTTCACCGGGAGGCAATAAAACTCCCATGGTGCTTGACGCGTGTCGGATTAAGAGGTGTGACAGCCTTTATTCAGGAGAGGAGACTTTAATGAGGCATCATTGGCCATATGCAAGGTTCTCGAGCAGAATGTGCACTTGCGCGGTCTATCCGAAAACTCAATGATTTGTATTTTTATGATTTTTGACGACGTATTGTTGATGCCTTGAACATTGTTTCCCTATGCACATTAATCACGTGGCTTTGTACTGTTGAAGTCGCACCGGATATTCTTATCAGAACCACTTCGTTGAGGCTATCTGATCAATATCAAGTGTAAACTCTGAATCGTAGTTTTGCAATGCACCCACAAGAGACATTGCCAGGAAGCAAGCTGGTGACAGTCGATAGACTTCGGCTGTTTACCGGAAAGACGCGGTGATATGCGATGGTTAGGTGTGAAAATAAACCCTGGGGCTTGTTGTCTTATCATAATCCTCATAAAACACTGGTCCTTATGGTTTTAATTGAAAAACAACTTACTATATAGAGAGTAGAGTTTTAAAATAATATTTCATGCAAATCACACCGCGTAGGCGGCTATCAAAAACGCTCTTAACAATCGACGAACGGGGATCAAAACTCGATAGAAACAGTGTTTTCGATTGCTATTTGTCGCCAGTCAGACGATAATGGCAATCGAAAACTGTTTCTGACAATTTTATCTGCGTTCCTCGACAGAATTAGAGTTTTCGATTGCCTCCTATCCAGCGTGTGATTATGAGTCGAAAAATACATTCAGGCATACTATCGGAGTATTTAGCAGTGTAGATCGAGATAAGGACCACCATTTCATCATAGTCTGGTTCCCTCCCCTTGATCTACCTATCTAGGGTCAGGTATAGGCTTATCTAGACAGCCAAAATCTGACCGTCAACAAGAATCACGTGATCTAAGGGAAGTCACTCTGAACTGTGTAAAAATGGCGCAGACGATCGAGCGATGATTCACGAGAGCTTTAGATACCATAAAATCAACCAAATTTGAGGCAGAAATACAGTATCTCAGTGTGTATTTGTTTTTTCGCAAAACTCGCTTTGCTTTAGTGATTAAAATTAACAAAATATCGTAACTGTCCAACAGTTTACAACCCACGCTAAACTTGAAATGTAACAGGTCATCTCATTGGTCAATCAATAAACTAATCACAGCCAATGATAGAATAGGGGATACCTGTTGTCGATTTGAGACGATAACAGGGCACCAGTTTACATTTCATCATAGCAGATCTAGGTCCAATAGTTTTGAAAACCTTATCACCAGAAGAGACTGCATGCAACAAAATCCGGTTTTCTCACGACTAAGCCTTATTATTGGACAATTGTTTACTACATTGTCTAAACTCATATCAAAGGTTTTTCACAATTTACTTTTTTTTCGAAAAAAATGATACCAGAGTTTCAAAAAGCTTGGAACAGCTATCTACAATAAAAAAATGATCTAATCAAGAATAACTCTTACAAGTGTACTGCTGTCTCATTTAAGGTATTTAAAGTCCAACTCTGCAACACTGACAAAATTTTTTTAGGCTGGGAGAGAGGAAACAAATACCACTAAAAGCGGGCCAACATCGGCCCGCCAGCGAAACGCCATTTAAATGGCGTTTCGCTGGCGTACCGATTATGGCCTCCAATTGAATGATGGCTTCTTGCTCGAGGACACAATGAAAGCATGGACCCGCAACCCTTCGGTCTCAAATCAAGCACTCTACCACCGAGCCCCCCTTGCTATTTGAAGAAAATGCAATGTAGATTTATTAACCCAGTTATGCCGGATAAAAGTTGTATACAGTATACGGGATTGCTAGTTATTTCGATTGCTGCATGTTTATTTGTGTTGTTTTTACAGCAAATTATGTTGACCCTGCCTCGAGCGGTAGCTAATTTGAGCCGTGTTATAAGATTGCCATCAAGGTGGCATTTTTACATGAAAAGAATGCAACGAGCCTATGCAGATGTATTAGAATCTCCTCACCGCGGCGATTCTGGTATATATCCAACATATGATTTGATGGAGAACTTATTGATAACTTAACTGTACAAAGTGAAAATAGAGGAAAATTGGGGTTGGTATTAAAGTGATAAAACGTGATAATTTTCAGAATTTCTCCATAAAATCATATGTTGCGGATAGGTATTAGAATCTCCTCACCGCGGCGATTCTGGTATATATCCAACATATGATTTGATGGAGAACTTATTGATAACTTAACTGTACAAAGTGAAAATAGAGGAAAATTGGGGTTGGTATTAAAGTGATAAAACGTGATAATTTTCAGAATTTCTCCATAAAATCATATGTTGCGGATAGGTATTAGAATCTCCTCACCGCGGCGATTCTGGTACATATCCACAACATATGATTTTATGGAGAACTTATTGATAACTTAACTGTACAAAGTGTAAATAGAGGAAAATTGGGGTTGGTATTAAAGGGATAAAACGTGATAATTTTCAGAATTTCTCCATAAAATCATATGATGTGGATAGGTATTAGAATCTCCTCACCGCGGCGATTCTGGTATATATCCACAACATATGAGTCTCGTCGTGAGAAAACCCGTCTTCGGGATTTCCGACCAGACTCCACACAAACCAGGCTGTACAACCATACAAGATGGCTACATGCTTGAAATTTCGTATATAGGAAGTAGAGGGATTGTACTATCCGTGTAGCGAAAACAAAGGCGCTGATCTGCGTCTTTGTTTTCGCATATGCAAAAACCCGGGTTTCTCACAACGAGGCTCATATTATTTTATGGAGAACTTATTGAAAACTTAACTTAGGATAATGAAGGTAAAACGCTGTTCTTTTTGAAAAAAACTTATGAGTACAGAGACGTTCACGTAATGTAGGATCGTAGTCAAATATGTTTACATTATGTCACAAAAGGGCCTAATGTATTTGCTAACATTAGTCGTTAATTTCATTGTTGCTTTCTATACAATGTTTGTACGATTTATATATGTTCTTCAAAAGCAAAATAAATTTAATAAAACTTAAAATCCCATTTTGTTTCCAAACCCTCTGTGAATAATTACATGCGCGGATCCAATGGGGGAACTGCGGATCCGGACCTCAGACCCTCCATTTTAAATTGTGCAACTTTGTCTGAACCACCCTGGTCTCCAACTAGACACCCTCTCCCCTCCTGAGACACATTTCTGGATCCAGGTTTACATTATCGCATGTATAAACACTGGTTTGCACCATGCGTCACCGACTCAAACCTTCTTGTCAAAATAAAAATAAAAATTTAACTGGAAGCAGCGATTTTACGTTAAAATCGCTGCTACCAGTTAACTGGCAGCAGCGATTTTAACGTAAATTCGCTGCTGCCAGTTAACTGGTAGCAGCGATTTTAACGTAAATTCGCTGCTGCCAGTTAACTGGTAGCAGCGATTTTAACGTAAAATCGCTGCTGCCAGTTAACTGGTAGCAGACCTTGCCTATATATATATATATATAGGCTTCCAGGATTTTGATCTACAGAGCCACCCAGGGGCATGTACCCTACGGTCTGGGGTCATAATGTGAATGACATCTCTCCAGGGTAACCATGGCTCAAATGTGAATGCTTTCTGTAATCGGTAGATTCGAGAGAAAAAAAAAATCTTAGGATACAAATATGTATGCTTTCTGATAAGTGGGTATACACCACTTGAGACAATTTAACCAAACCTTTATTGTAATTGCTACGAACTTGACGGAAGGCAGTATGAACGATCGAACATACGAACGCATGAGCAGAAAGATGAAACCTATATACCCCTTGACATACATGTAAATGTCAAGGGTATATATTACTACAAAATAGGAGTATATCAGGACTAAATGAGCCACAACATGTGAGTTACAACAATGAGGTATGTGCTACCAGCAAAGTCTCAGATCAGCCTGCGCATACGCGCAGTCTGATCAGAGCCCTTGCTAGTCCCTTGAATAATCTATTTGTCTTAATAGGCTACCGAACGCCATTCGGAGTTTCTAAGCTTAAAAGGAGGCTACACAGGCTCGTCTGGGTCTACAAGTGTCAAAATGCCACATTGTTGGGAGCCACATGTCGCGGCTCAAAATGTAATGAGCACAGCTGAAGAACAATATCACATCAAAATATAACGAATGGGAAAAGTGAGTATAATTAAGGATCAAATGCAGATCTAAATAAAATAAAATGAATCAGAGATATACTGTCCTGCCAGCCAAGAGTTACAGCGACGCAATGTTTTGTTTACATTGTTACGTAAACATTTAACTTGTACAAACCACTTGAGCTAACGCGAATCGATATAGATAAACAAAGTTAAACAGGCACTCATTAATCTTCGACATCATTCGGTCACGTTCGGTACATCATTCGGCCACGTTCGGTGTGTATTAGCTATTTTAATTGATTTATGTATGGAACAAGTATCTTTTAGCAAGGTGATCTGACAATGCTGAGGCAGTGGTGTAGTGGTAAGACGATTAATTTATATTCCGGATTGCGAGGGTTCGATTCCCACTGGGTATAATTATTTTAGGTATCATTTTAAATTTATATACTTTTTGAGTTATAATCATATTGTTTCTTGTCTATTTTCATTTTGATGGATATTTGACATGATGTCTTTTTTCAAGACTGATAAGAGATTATTTATGGTCTGAAGTTGACGGCGGTGGGTTTAATACTCCTGCACATTGTTTCTGATAACAACCTTATCAAAGTCGTCCACAGGTTTGTATTGTCCCCGTTTCGAACTTTGCGGCGACGAAAGTGTACCGGTTTCTCGAAGTTCTTTTCGTACTCCGAAAACGGTTCTTCTGCTGACCCCAGTTGCCTGAACAGTATGTTGAATATATTATCAGCTGTCCCGCCCTGAGTGTTTCTCAAAATAGTTTGAAACATTAGCTATGAGTAATTCGTCTTTAGATTTTAAATGTTTTAAAGATTTCTCAGTAGACATCATAGTTCCTAACTAATATTATGCTTTAAAATGAATTCTATTACATTTACTTTTACACGTAATAAGTCTTGTAAAAATCGTGCAAGTCATGATTTATGATAAAAAATGAAAATATTTAAAAATATATATATATTGTATGTCGTGAGACTCGAACCCACGATCTCAACCTTGACAGCTATGCCCTCTATCCAAATGGCTAAGCGGGACAGTGATAATACAGGATTAGAAAATACTTCTGACTGAAATCAATATTTTCATAATGTTTGTAAATCTAAAATTAGTTTTACGGAGTTATACGAGTTTATACGGCATATTCATGAGTGCCAGTTTAACTTTGTAAAGCTATAGATAGGATTAATACACACGTGATCTATCGACTATAAGTTCCTGATAACCTTGTAAACAAAACTTGACATCACTGTCACTCTTGGCTGGCAGGATAGTAAGTATAATAGAGGATTAAAGTCTTATCAAAATATAATGGAAACTATGAGTATCTTTGATGATCTTATCCAGATCAAAATATAACGAATGGAAAATAGGAGCATAATTGAGGATCAAAATACATGTGCTACCATCGACCTGTTCTTTGCGAAAATTGCATGCACCATCCATAGCAGATATATACTAGGCCAAAAAAGAAACGCCGCATATAAAGATTAAAAATATTGCGCTTTAAATGAGAGTTACAAAATTTAATCTGCTATCTATGTTCCGCTACTATTCCTGCAACACATTATTCCCATTGTTTCAGTGAGCTCAGTCAACCCAAACCAGTGTACTGGCTGTCTTTTTATTTTCAAGTTTTTCACGTGCACATTCATTTCATTTAGATTTACACATGTAATAACTACTAAAATCACAAGTGCTTAAAAACATTTTAAAAGTTTAAGATTAATAGTTACACATTTCTAATTTACGATGCCAAAACGGACACATGTTGAACGAGAAAAGTCGATAAGAATGTTACAAGCTAACGTAACGCCATCGGTGATAGCCCAACAATTTCGATGCCATGCAAGGATGATTGAACGTCTTAGGAAACGTTTTTGACAACTTGGAACAATGTCAGACCGTGCGCACTCATGACATCATCGCCTAATGACGCGACGTCAAGATCGATAAAAACGTAGGTTTAAACTGCTGAATCAATTTCGTCGGGTGACAATGATAGCAAGCACAACCCCAGGAACTCGTAATCCAAGAATCAGCGCTCAAACTGTGATAAATCGTTTGCGAGAGATTGGTGAAAGACCCCCAAATACAATGTATGCTTTATATAAACGGCGTTTCTTTTTTGGCCTAGTATATTCTTGTCAAGTCTTACTTAATAACTTGGAAATTGTAATAACTTGGAAATATCAATGTCTAACTGCAATAGGTAATGTTTTTGTGAAACAGCATAGAATCTTTCCTCGTGAACTGCTCAACACAAATGTTACAAACAAAATGGTTAGTTAATAACTTGGAAACTATCAATGTCTGACAGCAATAAGTAATGTTTTCTTTTGTGAAACAACATAGAATCTTTCCTCATGAACCGCTCATCGCAAATGTTACAAACAATGGTTTCTCTCAAGTATGTATACGCCGATGGGTGGAAAGAGGTCCTTGCTGATAAAATGCCAGACCGCGTATATCATGCTCATACGGACGAATCCCGCTACTAGGTAAGCGATCTAGGTATCTAGATTACTTTTCATTTTTATTTCGACACAAAACAAATATGTGGGCACACGTTAGAAGCGTCTCAAAACAGACAATTCAAGACAACACCACAACACCTTTGGGGAATGAAGAGAAAATATCTCATTAATTTCGACAGAAAAAAAGAGTATCCTGTTCTAAATTTCAAGAAAGTTCATCATATGACGCCGATATGGTTCACTTTTTGTGCATTTTCCGCAGATGAACACCTTTAATTCTATATTTACCATTTCCCTTCTAAGATGCTGAGGTAAACTCTTCCACTTGAAATTGAAGAAGATGGAATTGTAAGATGCTGAGGTAAACTTTTCCACTTGAAATTGTAGAAGAGGGAATTGTAGGATGCTGAGGTTAACTCTTCCACTTGAAATTGTAGAAGAGGGAATTGTAGGATGCTGAGGTTAACTCTTCCACTTGAAATTGTAGAAGAGGGAATTCCAACATGCTGAAGTAAACTCTTCCACTTGAAATTGTAGAAGAGGGAATTCTAACATGCTGAGGTAAACTCTTCCAATTGAAATTGTAGAAGAGGGAATTCTAACATGCTGAGGTGACATCTTCCACTTGAAATTGTAGAAGGGCTAATTGTGTTAAAAGGGCAAACCCTGACAGAGAGAAAAACTGCAAAAATTGGGATTGAGAAAAAAGCAAAATGAGCAAGCAAACAGTGTAGACCCAGATGAGATGGCTCAACCGTGTAGATCCAGATAAGATGGCTCAACTGTGTCGATACACTGTAACAGATGAGATGGCTCATCTGGATCAACCCTGTTTGCCGGATCTACACTGTTTGTCCACACTATTTTTCAGGTCTGTGGTGTTGAAAGGGTTAGGGTAAAGTCGGGTAAATTCGGACATCAGGTAAATCCGGACACACATTTGCAAACAGTGGAAATCCACATGAGACGGCTCCTTATGAGCCGTCTCATCAGGACTTTCACCGTTTGCTTAATCTATTTTTATTCCAATAACTGGACTATGAAACAAGCAAGGTGGCTGTCCGAATTTAGCAGTCTGTCCGAAAACATCCGATTTTACCCTTATAGGTATATGCACTATCATCAACCTGATCTTTGCAAACATTGAATGCATCAACCATCTATATCAGAGAAATTCTTGTCAAGTCTTGAGTTAATAACTTATAAATTATCAATATCTGACTGCAATAAGTAATGCTTTCTTTTATGAAACAACATATACTGAAACAATAAAGTTATGTCCGCTTGACGTTTATGTCTGCCAGTTCTTAATGTATGAACGCATTTCATTCATTTTTTTAAAATTACAAACTGATATCATTTAGAACGTTATGCACCTAAACGAAATTCATTTGATAACCAGTAGAGCCGCTGACAACTCAGAGAACACGAGTACCCTTAAAATCAAAAGTCACAACATCAATAGCTAGTGTGTCCATCAATTCCGAACAGTTCAAGCACATTAAAACATCACAGAGCAAACTCTCTAGTAAGTGGTTATGCATGTTAGCTGTATGCATTGCTTTTACGACCACATCCATTAATCTGTAACATACTCTGACGTCACAAAACATCGGCCAAGAGCGTGGGTGAAGACACTCAGATTATTCATTTTTGGTCCAGCATTTTGATATTCAACAGAGTCGGTCAAATTTGAATTTCTTTTTCGTCATCACAAGCATTTTAACATTGATTAAGACTAATCAGCATTAAAACACTTGATACTGGAAATTCACGTGCGTTTTTTTCAGTAAGGGGTGGGATGAAAAACACAGACTTAGTGAACATGTGATGGCCGACATCAGCCATGTTTTTTTTATTTTTATAATTGTGTAAGCTTTGTCATACACAAGCACAACAATTCAAAGCAAAAAAGGTGTCAAAATAATGTTAATTTAAGGAGAATCGGAAGTTCTTAAATTGTTATTTGTTTAATGCAAAGGGAGGTAATTTCAGTTAACTTCGTAAATTAACGATTTTGAATTGCAATGCCGCTCGTTTAATAAGTACATTTGGAATTTTTAGATGTTTTTTCATCGTTGGACGTTTCTGGTTGCCATTTAACGTAAAATGTGTCATGTTTTGATGATCAACTTGCTGATGATAGTGGAATGAGCTGTTTTCACTTAAGGATCAATAACTCTTCCAGATAAGAAGATAAAATCAAATAATTACCAACTTTTGTGTGTCGGACGTTTGATAAACATTTTGGTATATTTTTTGCTGAGACATCTTAATTAGTTAAAAAGATACAGTACCATGAAAATCGGACGTAACTTTTTCGTTTGAGTATAGAATCTTTCCTCATGAACTGCTCATCACAAATGTTACAAACAAATGGTTTCTCTCCAGTATGTATTCGCCGATGTGTGGAGAGATGTCCCTGCTGGTTAGTTTGTCTTGTTTGGTCGCTCATATCGCACTCATACGGACGAATTCCGCTACTAGGTAACTGATCTAGGTATCTAGATTACTTTTCATTTTTATTTCGACACAAAACAAACATATGGGCACACGCTGGAAGCGTCTCAAAACAGACAGTACAAGACAACACCACAACACCTTTGGGGAAAGAAAATATCTCATTAGTTTCGACAGGAAAAAAAAAGAGTATCTTGTCCGAAATTTCAAGTAAGTTCATCATATGGCGCCGATATGGTTCACATTTTGTGCATATTCCGCAGATGAACACCTTTAATCTATATTTACCATTTCTCTTCTGAGATGCTAAGGTAAACTCTCACTTTAAATTGTATAAGATGTAATTGTGCTAAGATTGCGAATTCTGAAGAAGAAAAAAACTGCAGAAATTGAGATTGAGAATAAAAAGCAAAATGAGTAAGCAAACTGTGTAAATCCAGATGAGATGGCTCATATGAGCCATCTCATCTGGATCTACACTGTTTGCCCACACCTTTTCAGGTCTGTAGTGTTGAAAGGGGTTAATAGATATATGTTCTATCATCAACCTGTTCTTTGGCAACATTGAATGCATCAACTATATATATCAGAGAGATTCTTGTCAAGTCTTAGTTAATAACTTATAAATTATCAATATCTGACTGCAATAAGTAATGCTTCCATTTGTGAAACAACATAGAATCTTTCCTCATGAACCGCTCATCGCAAATGTTGCAAACAAACAGTTAGTTAATAACTTATAAATTATCGATGTCTGATTGCAATAAGTAATGCTTCCTTTTGTGAAACAACATAGAATATTTCCTCATGAACCGCTCATCGCAAATGTTGCAAACAAACAGTTAGTTAATAACTTATAAATTATCAATGTCTGATTGCAACAAGTAATGCTTTCTTTTGTGAAACAACATAGAATCTTTCCTCATGAACCGCTCATCACAAATGTTGCAAACAAATGGTTTCTCTCCAGTATGTATTCGCCGATGGGTGGAGAGCGGTCCCTGCTGGTTAAATGTCTGGCCACATATATCGCACTCATACGGACGAATCCCGCTATGAATCCTGTAGTGGACGTCCAGGTGGCGTTTGACCTTGAACTGTTTGTGACAGTCGGTACACTTGAAGGGCCTGCCAGAGGAGTTTTCTGTGTTGTTATCCGGATATGACGTCACTGAAAGCAGACGATAGAGGAAAGCGTGATTGCCAAGTCAAATACTGAAATACGCTTTTTTGGAAAATACGAAAAAACAACACTCATCAGAAAGCAGCGTTATAAGCAGCGTGGCAAAGAGACATAAATATAGGTTTAAACTAGGTATTTCTCATAAGTCACTTAATGACCAATTAAAGCTTTTGTAGTAACAGAAGTAGTAGTTTGGTTATGTTTGGCTTAAGGTTTGTTTGTTTGTTTTGTTGCTTTACGTCCCAAGTCAACAGCTATGGTCATTGCGGGACGGTCAGTTCACCTAACCACACTTTTTCCTGGGCAAGCTTGAACAAGCAGTTAACCAGTACTTCGTGCACATACTTTCGCTTGTAACTGACAACAACCCTTCTTGAATGAATCAGCGGAAGGGAGGAGAATGACAGTAGAAATTATTTCATGATCAATCTCCACGAAAGTATGGGACCGGGCCGGGATCGAACTCGCGACCCCTGGATCTGCAGTCAGACTCGCATCTGTTGCCAGACACGTTACCGACTGCGCTACGCGGCCCGGTGTTTGGCTTAAGGTTTTACGTCTCAGTCAACGTCTATGGTCATATCGAGACGGTCAGTTCAACTAACCACACTTTATTCCTGGGCAAATTGATTAAGCGGTTAACCAGTACTTCGTGCACATACTTTTGCTTCTATCTGACAACAACCCTATTTGAATCAGCGGAAGGAAGAGAATGACCGTTAACATTATTTCATGATCAATGGGACTCGCGACGCCTAGATCTGCAGTCGGACTCGCTACCTTCTGCGCTACGGGGCGTAGTAGTGGTAGTAATATAGTGATATCTTAATGTCTAGATTATCATTACCACTTTCCCTTTATGTCTGTTAGTTATAAAAAAATAAGTGAGTATGATCAGGAAATACAACATTCACAAACTGCAAACCCGTGGCATCGTGAGGAAGAGACACAACAATCACGAGACACCAGGAAGACAAAAAAGCAAAGCAACCATTAAGATGATTGCAAAACTAGAATGGACACAAAGTAACGCACAACAAAGCATAGAACAATTACAGAATCCCACAATGGGAGTAACAATCAACAACGAATCAACAACAACAGAACCACCGCCTTAGAACGGACAGCAGCCTTAGCCACTGGGAGGCTTAAATGCATTTTACTGGTACCAAATCTCTGCCCTAGATTCTGCTGTTGTTGAAGCACATAAAATGTTAAGCTCGCATGAAGGCTTCCTAACTATTGCAATGTATCATCATAAAGAAACAATCTAATCGAATAAACACACTATGACGAAACAAAGAATATAGCTCAGAGCTAAATAAAACCTCAAGTTGATCCACGGTGGGCTCAGCTACAGACAAGCACCAGGCACCAACCCACCAATTAAAGATTTACGCCAGACCGTCATTGAGTCTGAGGCCTGACCTACCATCGTGCAATTAAAGAGGAAACCTCGTTTGAAGAGTGAAGTCCTTTAACATTAAATAGAAGTTAGTTTAATGCGTTTTGGTAGGTTGAAAGAAAAGAAAAAAATGCATTTTCTCAGGGTTTAACGGAGATCTAATTTTTCCGACCAGACTATGATAGCCCACGTGACCTAGATATGTAACGGACTGGGACAATTTGGACAATTATTAAAGAGGGTCCTACAAGGCCTCATTGCTGCCAAGTTTAGTAAAAATCCAAGCAGTAGTTTTGGTGGAGATGTCCTTTGAAGCAATTGATGGCGACGCACGACACATGACGGACACCCAATAATATCGAAAGGATTGAGCTTACCATCAAAAGGTGATCAATAAATGAGTCATTGTTTTTCGTGCACACCAGATCGGGATATCCGCTTTTTACACACATGAGAAAATTATATCTCACACGCCCGTACCAACCCGTGGGGAAGTTAACTAGAGGACCTGAAGCGCTGACCTGATCTCCTTAATAATTATAGATAGGTCAAGGTCAACTTAGGCTTATTATTAAAACATATTTTGTTTTACCATATATGATGGGGGCAGCCATTTTGGTCATGTGACCAGAACTATTTGTATAAATTTTGGTTAATTTGAGTTCAAATGACTTGGTGGTTTCTGGGAAAACTATGTTTTGATATATTTATTGGACTCCAATATAAGCGACCTTGGCTGAAAGCTTAACTTTGACCACTGGAACTTATTTATAGTCAGCATCTCATTAGAGTAAACATATCAAGTGAGAATAATGACTGGCTTCAGCATTTTTCAAAAAATCGACTTTCCATTTTTTTCCCAGCTGAACGCATTAGGAAGTAAATTTTATCATGACCTTAAGTAGGTCAAGGTCAACCTAGGATCACTATTTAACAAACTTAGAGGCCAATCATCATCGATGCTACATACAAACTCCCAAGGACACCAGCCTTCTGGATCAGGAGAATAATATTTTAAAGGGGTTTTACCATATATGGGCGTGGCGGCCATCTTGGTCTTGTGACAAAAATAATTTGTATAAAATTTGGCCAGTTTATTGTAAAGAGTCTATATATGAAATTTGAGTTCCATTGGCCCAGTAGTTTCTGAATAAAAACTGCTTTTAATCATTCGGTATTGATTGGACTCCAACATGGGCGACCTTGGCAGAAAGGTCAAATGTCCATTTTGACCTATGGAACTTATTTATAGCCATTGTTTAATTAGTTGAGAATATTGACTTTAGCTTCATCCGTTTTCAAAAATCATTTTTTTTTTAAAAAATCCCATTTAAATTATTTTATGCATTAAGAAGCAAATTTTACCTTGACATTAAGTAGGTCAAGGTCAAACTAGGATCATCATCAAACTTGGTAGGATTAGCATCTCCAATGCTACATACGAAGTCCAAAGGTCATCAGACTTCTGGTTCTGGAGAATGAGACCTTTAAAGGGGTTTTACCATATATGGACATGACGGCCATCTTGATCATGTGACCTGGGCCATTTGAACAAACTTTAGTTCCCGCGTCCTAAGGAGTCTCAATATGAAATTTGGGTTCAATTGGCCCAGTGGTTTTTTAGAGGAGATGATGTTTGAAAATGTTGACGGATGGACGTCACCATGTCACGTACATATCGCATCTCATAGTGTTCAGGCACTTTTAGAAGCATTTTTTCATTTTTTTTTCAAATATAAAAATACACTACTTTACCTCATAATTTAATTAAAGATAAACTTATTGATCTTATTGAAAGAACCTTCCAGAGAGAAGGCTCTCCTTACCTTGCATTTAATGACAGAAATGCATTTTTTACTTCAGAAAAACCTAAAAAATATCATGCATGGTCGTGTCGAAATGTATGTGATGCGCTGACCTTTTTGTTGGACAACATTTTTATTCGATTTGGTACCAAGCTCTATAGACAAGTAGTTGGGATTCCTATGGGCACTAATTGTGCTCCCCTGGTGTCAGATTTATTCCTGTTTTGTTATGAGAGGGACTTTATGATGTCTCTTTCTGATGATAAGCAGGCTGATGTCATTATTCCGTTTAACACTATAGTGCGAATCATGTTTACTGTCGTCGCCCTGGGCCCGGTCACCTGTTAAACTAATGGTATCGGGAGCCAACTCACGACAGTAAACAAGAAACGGATTATACTTCCAGATATTTGGACGATATTTTAAATATTAATAATGTTATTTTGACAATATGGTTAGTCAAATATACCCTTCAGAGCTCTAACTGAATAAAGCCAATGCCTTTGATACCGAAGCCGCATTTTTAGACTTGCATTTGTCATTTTCTAATGATATTGTTTCTACCAAAATTTATGATAAACGTGACGACTTTGATTTTGAAATGGTCAATTTCCCATTTTTTGATGGTGATGTTCCTCGTTCTACATCCTATGGAGTCTATATCTCTCAACTCATTCGTTTTGCTAGAGCATCTAGCTATGTTGCTGACTTCAACACTCGCAATAAATTTTTAACTCAGAAACTTCTCAAACAAGGCTATAGGTATCATAAACTTCGCAAAACATTTTCAAATTTTATAGACGATACTATGATTTGATTTCTAAATTCCAAGTTGGACTTAAATCTCTCTTGCCCCAAGGACTTTCGGAACCTGATTTCTATGGTGACTTGGTGTATAAATTGAAGAAGATTGTTGGCTCTAATAATTTTTCAGCGCAGTTCATTAAAATAATTTCCCATTATAAAAAGATTGGCTATAACATTAATGTATTGCAACAGACTGCATGCTTGGTAGTCAACCCAATCATGGTTGGCAACTTTGCTTTCCCCTTTAATTGCACGCAGGTGGGTCGGACTTCAGAGTAAGTAAGGGTCTAGCTATGCTGCTGACTTCAACACTGGCAATAAATTGTTAACTCAGAAACTTCTTAAACAAGGCTATCGGTGATGGTTCCGACTTAAAGACTTATCTATTGATGAAATGGTAGGGGCCTGATGCTTTGGCTGTTTGTCGGGCCCGACGGGGTTTACCTGTTGGATTTCTTTTGCTCCGGTTTTCAGTTTAATTTACTGTTAGTTTAAACATATTTTATTTGAAATAACACACAAGTAATTACAGTATACATACATAAATCTGTAGACAATATAAAGGATTAGAACGAAAGCAAAGCTTATATAGTTCTTCTCCCTATCACAATGTATTTGTTAGCTTTAGCTGAAGTTGAGTATTAGTTTAACATATTGAGCGGTGGATATTCATTTGAAAACAAAACGAGTACAAGAACAGAAAAAGCAAAAAAAAAAAACATACAGCTTTGTGAGAACATAAATAAATACAATAATTATAAAAAAATGATAACATCATCATAAAGGCTGGGAATATCACTTTGGCTGGGGCAGGGGTAGGGGTGGGGGATAAGAGTAGACACCACAGACCAGTTGGAAGGCTGCAAACCTGTAGTATATGTGCATATATGTATATATCGCCCTAAGGTAGCGTGATACTTGATTAGGTAAAACGTTTAGTGTCAAGTATATACTTGTGAACATGTTCCAGAATTGCATGTTTGCTTTAAGTGATAGTGTTGAACTGCCAAAGAGGAGGAGACTTAGGGAAGGATTCTGGTAAGTACTACATGCATTCAAAAGAGTGTTACGAGGCCCCTGGTAGAATCTGCAGTGAAAGAAATAGTGCTGTGTATCTTAGATGCTTCCACATCAACATAGTGGGGATCCAGTAATATTTTTGTGAAAGAGGTCCATATTTAAAGAACTGCAGCCTGTACGTAAACGTGCGTGAAGGATTTGGGCTTTCCTGGAACCACAGTAATAATAAGTTGGGACAGATTGAAGATCTTTCTTTAGGAAAGTTTTAAATGATGAGAGAGTTTTTAGCTGCCTTACTTCAACTGGTAGGCTGTTCCATTGCCTAAGAGACGATGGAAGAAAAGAATTGTGATAGAGGCTAGTGTTAGACCTGATAATATTAATGTCATTTGAGTTCCTAAGATTGTGATGAGAAATAGCGTTCACTTGCTGTGGAATTAAGGACGACATATATACAGGTGTGGGTTGATTAAACATCTTATAAAAGAGGGTAATTTTATGATCCTGTCGTCGTCTGTGCAGGGTCTGCCATCCAACGTCTTTATAAAGTTTGTCTAATGAAACGAGTTTTGTTATGCCAGTTGTGATTCTCGCTGCTTCGTTTTGGATCTTGTCAAGTTCATTCTTTTCATACTGGGTGCAGTTATCCTATATTACATCCCCATATTCAAGAAGTGGCCTGATAAATGTTAAATAAATAGTTTCAAGAGACTTGCGATTCAGCTTAAATTTGAGTTTGCGCATAATATGAATTCTGAACCAAGCTTTCTGCTTAATATAATCAATATGTTGATGCCAGCTGCAAATGTTAGAGAAGTATAAGCCTAAATGTTTGTGAGAGTAAAATAACTTGAATTTGGACATTTTGCATATATAAAGGTGGATGAGTTGGCTTATTGATTTTGCGAGAGATTAGAAGAGATTCGTTTTTGGAAGGTTGAAAGTTACTAACCAGATAGCAGCCCAACGAGAGAGTTTTTCAAGATCAGAATTAAGACAAAGAGCAGCTGTTGTTGGATTATCTACGATGATGAAGAGACTCGTATCATCAGCAAATAAACGGATATTGGATCCAATATTTTTAACAATATCATTGATATATAATAAAAACAATAGAGGGCCAAGTATAGAGCCTTGTGGCACTCCAGCTTTGATGTAAACCCATTCTGAGAAACTTCCTGGAAGCACTACACGTTGACGGCGTCCTGAGAGGTAGCTTTGAAACCATCTTAGGACGTCCCCTGAAACACCAGCAGCTTTAAGTTTGTAAATAAGTCCTTCATGCCATACACGATCAAAAGATTTGCTGATGTCGCAGAAGACAGTCCGTACCTCTTTACCAGCATCAAGTGCTTCTGTGAACATATGGTATAAATATGCAAGTTGGTTAACGGTTGAGTCACCTGGGATGAAGCCTGACTGCAAAGAAGATAACATGTTATTGTCTTGGAGGTTATTATAGAGATATTTAAAGACAAGCTTTTCAAATAATTTTGCCATAGAATTTAGCAGAGATATAGGCCTATAATTGGAAACAAGAGACAGGTCACCTTTCTTATGTACAGGGGTCACATTTGCATCTTTGTAGGGCGATGGGAATTTCCCTAAGGATAGGGATTTGTTAAAAAGAGAACACAGAGGTGAAGATAGTTTGTGTGATAATTCCTTCAAAATGCGATTACTGAGACCATCAGGACCAGATGCTTTGTCAGTTTTTAGAGTTTTAAGAATTTCTTCAACTTCTAAAGGATCAAAACCGATACTGCTAAGACTTGTAAGATAAAAAGTTCAGGTAGTTCAGGAAGGACAGCATTACTGTCGTCAAGAATTGTTTGCCCTTGAAAGTAATTATTAAAAAGATTTGCTTTTTCAAAATCATCTGTATATATGATCCCTTCAGATTCAATTGAAGGAATAGCAGAATTAAGGTTAGGGGATATAAAAGTTTTAAGGGTTGAACACCAGTCTTTAGAAGAGAGTGACTTAGATTTAAGCTTTACAGCTATAATGTCATAGAATTGCTGCTTAGAGTTGCGAATCATTGTGTTAGTTTCATTGCGCAACTGTCTAAATTTAATCCAATGACGTTCCAAGTCAGTCCGCTTGGCTTTTCTATACAGTCGCTTTCGTTTACGTATCTGCTTTTTCAAAAGTGTTGTTATCCATGGTGGATCTGAGGTTCTAACCTTTATAGATCTGTTGGGGATACATTCTTTAGTCAAGGATAAAATAGTGGTGTTTAAGTTAGAAGCATAGAAGGAGATATCGTCGTTCTCTAAAGCATGCCAGTCAATAGAAGACGCCTTTTCACGCAAGAAGCCAAAATTCCCATTATTATACATCCAAATATGTCTTGTAAAAGCCTTGGCCTTTGGTTTTGAGAACTTACAAAAACCATAGATGGGACAATGATAACGCAGCTGTTGGTCCAAGAAAGGATCGCCAACAATTATTACTGTTGAGTCCTTATCCTTGCTTTATCTCCTTGTTATAACTTGATTTATATGTTTTAGGAGATGATGCATTAATAAGTTAGGGGTCTTTCATGCAAACCAAATATCTATGTGTCTTGATCCACATCTGAATTAAGGGTGAGGTTGGCGCCGTTAAACCGGTTTAAGCCCTCCAGTAAAATATTTTACTGACCGTTCCAAGGCGGTACTTCTTTTGTGGATCTTTTATGTTTTTGGTCTGTCTTGTGTTTGCTATGTCTTTGTGCGCGTCTGTTTATATGTGCTTTGTGGTCACCTGCTGGGAAAGGGCTGACCTCTTGGCTCTCGTTTGTGGTGTCTACTGTGAGTTTGTCACTTTCCCATTGGTATACTGGGCCAGGTGTGGTACTTGATTGTATCGATTCCTGATCTTTGCACCCTTATTTACTTTTAATGGTGAGGCCAAATAAAAAAAGGTCTGAAAATTTTAGGTAGGATAGGCTCACGTATTATTTTGAAATGTTTTATCTGTAAAAATGTATACATATACGATTATGCATTTGAAAGGTGAAATGTCTTTCAAAATGCATAAAAAAATCCCAGAAAACCTGAAAAAAAATCTAGATTTCACCAGTAAATTTAGGTAGGGTCAGACCTAAACACAGGTATTTTTCATTTGGCCTGAGCAAGAAAAATTCATTATTCGTGTTAGGATGGGATTGAAAAATCCCTCCCTCGCAATCGCTTCGTGGTGCCAAGGACGGATTTTTCTATTCCACACTCACGGTACTGATAGAACTAAAAGTTTTCCTGATAGTTGCAATGTTGGAATTGAAAACAAAAACACATTTAAATAGAAAACACAAGAGGGTCGAGATGACCTATAATCGCTCACATGAGATTTTTCTGTCAGAGAGTTAAAAAGGCTAATGTGTTGTAGACTTTTAGCAATGTTTAAAATCATTGTAGAGAAGCACATACAATACACAAATGTGTGTGATTTATTGAAAATTGTGAGATCGGTGATAAGACGAGCCGCCTGGAAGCCATTTTTTTTTGACAGATAAAATATATTTTAGCTAACTTTGTCGAGGGTCATATCATTTTTAATTCTGACGATTGGTTTCAGAAGAGAAGACGTTTAATGTTTCTTATATAGATACATGTAGCATAAGGGAATCTGGCCATGACCCCTGGCGGCAATGTTCGTTTTAGTTATTTTTGTAGGTCACACATTGACCATTTCTGTAAAATTATTTTGATTTCTGATAATTGGTTTCAGATGAGATTTTTAAAAGTTTTCCTCTGTCACGATAAGCCACCTCCTCTGGTGGCTATGTTTTTGATGGATCAAATTCGTTTAGCTATTTTTGTAGATGGTCAAGGTGTGACTATTTCTGCCATCTCTTTTTTCATTCAGACCATTGATTTCAGAGAAGACGTTTAAAGTTTCTTATACAGGTACAAAAGGGGAACTGGCCCTACACCATGGCGGCCATGTTTTTAACGGATCAAATTCGTTTTAGCTATTTTTGCAGAAAGTCACACCATTTTTGCCAAAGTGTTTTGAATTCTGATGAGCCAAATTGTTTTTCATTCTGACCATTTGTTTCAAAGATTACCGCGATAAGCCACCCCATCCTGGTGGGCCATGTTTTAGGCAGATCAAATTCATTTCAGCTATATTTGTAGAGGGTCATTTTGGGATAACTTATGCCAAATTGTTTTTAATTCTGACCATTGGTTTCGGAGGACAAGTTTTAAGTTACTTATAGGTACATAAGGGAAACCGGTCACGCCCCCATTTAGGAATGTTTTTGATTTGTTTTAGCAATTTTTGTAGAGGGTCACCTAGTGACCATTTCTCTTCACTGGCAAGACAGTATTTAGGTTTGTGGGCAGATCAACACATTCTGAATGTGTAGGCAAGTCGTGAGCCAAATCATCGCTAGGTCAACAAATGCTGTGTTTTGTGACTCCTCAGCAAAACCAGCACTGTGTAGATTTGTGGGCACTGATGACAACCATTGCTTGGAATGTAGGTTAGGTGTTAGCCCAATGGTCGCAATGTAGGTTTGTGGGCAGGACAACAATTGCTGGGAATATAGGTTAGTTGTTAGCCCAATGGTCGCAAGGTAGGTTTGTGGACAGGACAACAATTGCTGGAAGTGTAGGTTAGTTGTTATCCCAATGGTCGCAAGGTAGGTTTGTGGGCATACCAATTGCTTGGTGTGTAGGTTAGTTGTTATCCCAAGGATCGCAAGGTAGGTTTGTGGACAGGACAACAATTGCTGAGTGTGTAGGTTAGTTGTTATCCCAAGGATCGCATGGTAGGTTTGTGGGCAGGACAACAATGGCTTGGTGTGTAGGTTAGTTGTTAGCCCAAGGATCGCAAGGTAGGTTTGTGGGCAGACCAATTGCTTGGTGTGTAGGTTAGTTATTATCCCAAGGATCGCAAGGTAGGTTTGTGGACAGGACAACAATTGCTGGGTGTGTAGGTTAGTTGTTAGCCCAATGGTTGCAAGGTAGGGTTTACCTGTTGGATTTCTTTTGCTCCGGTATTTAGTTTTATTTACTGTTGAGAACTTATCTTTGCTTTATCTCCTTTTTATATCTTGATTTATATGTTCTAGGAGATGATGCATTGATAAGATAAGGGTCTTTCATGCAAACCAAAACATCAATGTGTCTTGATCCACATCTGAATTAAGGGTGAGGTTTGCGCCGTTAAACCGGTTTAAGCCTATGTCCTACAAAAAGGGCGCTAGGCTAATATGTGTTACGTTTGTGACAAGGTCAATACATGTTGTGTTTGTAGATAAAAGATCAGCGCAAAGATAAAAAAACCATATAGGTTTGTGGACAGGCAAACGATTTCTGGGTTTTGTAGCCGAGCTGCAAGCCCAACGATCGCTAGATCTTTATTATTGCGGGCAGGTCAAAATTACACGGTGTGTAGTGAGTGGTAAGCCAAACATCGCTAAGTCTTTATATTGTTGGCAAGTAAATAAATGATGTATTTGTAGGAGAGTTGTTAGCCCAAAAATCGCTAGGTCTTTATGATTGTGGGTAGGTCAATATTTACACGGTGTGTAGGAGTGTGGTAAGCCAAACATCGGTAGGTCTTTAGGATGATTGTAAGGAAACAAAATATAGCAAGAAGTGAGCAAAGCTCACATACCCCCGGCGGTAGCCATCAGAGGTTGTAATACTTTCACAGAAAAGACAAAATTGTCAAAGATTTCATAATCCTAAATCAAGTAGTTTCTGAGAAAACTTTGATGAAAAATGTCCCTATGTGTTATATAAGAGTGACAGAAGGAAAAATTGAAAATTTGAAAAAAGAAGGCAAAATGAGGATTAGCACCTTAATTATCATTTACACAATCCACTTTGCCTACCTGAAAGTGTACACAAAATTTCATAATCCTAAATCAAGTAGTTGCTGAGAAATCTCTGACAAAAAACGTCCATATGTGTTATATAGGAATGACAGAGGGAAAAAAAGAAAAAGAAGGCAAAATGAGCTTTAGCATCTTTATTTTCATTTACACAATATACTTAGCCTACCTGAAGGTGTACACTTAATTTGAAAACACTGGCTTCAATAGGAGAAGAGTGATCTGGGACAGAAATTTCATTGGAGAGAAAGAAAAATGAATAAATAAAGGGACTGATAAGCAATATGTGGCTGTTCTTTTGCTACACAATACAACTCATCACTATCAAGCTTTGTAGCAAATTTTAGAATCCTAACTCAAGTAGTTGCTGAGTAATCTTTGACAGAAAAAAATGTCTATATGTATTATATAAGAGTGAAAGAAGGCAAAAATGAAAAATTGAAAAAAGAAGGCAAAATGAGGATTAGCATCTTAATTCCCATTTACACAGTACACATTGCCTTCCTGAAGGAGTACACAAAATTAAAAAAAAACACTGGCTCCAATAGGTGCTGAGAAATCTGTGACAGAAATTTCCATTGGAGAGAAAGAAAAAAGAACAAATAAAGGGACTGATAAGCAATATGTGGCTGTTCTTTTGTTACACAATACAACTCATCACTATCAAGCTTTGTATCAAATTTCAGAATCCTAACTTAAGTGGTTGCTGAGAAATTTTTGACAGAAAAAAATGTCCATATGTACTATTTAAGAGAGAAAGAAGGAAAAAATGAAAATTTGAAAAAAGAAGGCAAAATGAGGATAAGTATCTTAATTCCCATTTACACAGTACACTTTGCCATCCTGAAGATGTACACAAAATTTGAAAACACTGGCTCCAATAGGAGCTGAGAAATCTGTGACAGAAATTTCCATTGGAGAGAAAGAAAAATGAACAAATAAAGGGACTGATAAGCAATATGTGGCTGTTCTTTTGTTACACAATTCAACTCATCACTATCAAGCTTTGTATGATATTTCAGAATCCTAACCCAAGTAGTTGCTGAGAAATCTTTGACGGAAAAAAGTTTACAGACAGACAAACAGACAAACATAATTACAGAAAAGGCAAAAACTATATACCCCCTATATACTTCGTACCGGGGGTATAAATATGGGTGTGTAGGTGTGAGTTATCAGCCCAAATATCGCTATGTTTTTTTTATTTGTAGCAGGTCAATAAAAGTTGGGTTTGTAGGTTTGTGGCAAAGTCAACACGATTCGGGTATGTGTGTATGATTAAGAAAATGAACGCTGGGTATGGTAATAGTGTGGCCAAGTTTGGAGCCTACCCAAAACATGTTGGATTTGCTCATTCTTTTAGGTTTGTGTTTGGTTTTGCCTGTTTGTAACCAGTCTGACATGTGTTGAGTTTACGAATTCGTGGCCAGATCACCCAAGGTGTAGCCAAGTCGACAAATTATTTGTGCCAAAGGTGCGTTGTGTTCTTTGATTCAATATAGGCCTCGAGATTATAAGACTTTTGTCATGCTCAACTCAACTGTGTATGACATTTATCCTGCTCATTAATGTTAAAATGCCAACACTTGTTGGCATTTTAACATTCATAAGCACGATAAACACAACAGCTGAGTGTTTAATGCATTAAGTATCGTTATTTATCAGCATTTTATTTTTATGAGCAGAGAATATTTCATGTTCGGCTGAGCTGAGCACTTTTTTTAAAGCTCATGACCTGAATGTGTTCAACAGTTGTGCAGCTGGGTTAACACATGTCGGGTATGTGAATATGTTGCCAACTGAATTTGAAGGATTGTGCCACAGGTACGCTATGGTTTTATAATTCTGGCACTTTTTCTACTTTGGGTTTTTAATGCACACGTCAACAGATCTTTCTCGAATTATTGGAAAGAGCAAACACAAAAAAGCTATACATCAGTAACTTTATTCAACAATCCACCAGAGCCATGCATTTCAAAACTTACATTTGTATGAATAAGGCTTATTTGCTCCGGTATTCAGTTTTATTTACTGCTGAGTCCTTACATTTGCTTTATCTCCCTTTTATATCTTGATTTATCTGTTCTGGGAGATGACGCATTGATAAGTTAGGGGTCTTTCATGCAAACCAAATATCTATTTGTCTTGATCCACATCTGACTTAAGGGTGAGGTTTATGCCGTGATACCGGTTTAAGCCCTCCAGTAAAATATTTTTATTGACCGTTCCAAGCCAGTGCTTCTTTTATGGATCATTTATGTTATTTCTGTCTTGTTGATGCCTTGAGGTCACCTGCTGGGAAAGGGCTGACCTCTTGGCTCTCGTTTGTGATGTCTAATTGTGACGTTGTCACTTTCCCATTGGCATCCTGGGTCGGGTGTGGTGCTTGATTGTATCAATTCCTGAACCTTATCCTCTTTCTTACTTTTATCAAGCCATCACAAAATGCAACCTGTATTACTAGTCTGCCGCCTTTAATTTCTAGGAGGACTCCTGATGGCATTTTTTGTTAATGCTCGGCATCCAGGCTAGAATTATTCCTTGGACTATTACAAACAATATAGGGGTGAATGCCAAGCGTGATTTTTTGATTTAAGGTCACGGTGAGGTCAAAGGTCAAGTAAGTGCAATTATTCAGAAAAATGGCATTTAAATATAGTAAATATTTTTTTCAATCACAAAATGCTACCAATATGAACAAAAACACTTGCACGTGAGAATAGAATTGCACATAGGCTTGCCATAGCCTCCAAATTGACATTTGCAAAATAATACCGTATTTATGATAATAAACATTCAGCATGTTCATGCTCAATACACATTAAAGAACAATATAGTCCTGGCCAATAAAGCTTACCTTGCACCCCAGGGCATTTTTTCTTGAGTGCCAAATTGTTCATTAAGACCCCCTAAATGCAAAATAAAGTTCTAAAAATGAACCTGTCTGAGCTATGTGAAAATGCATGGTTTCCATGGCAACCAATAATGCTATTCATGAATGGTGATGTGCCTACAAAATTATTCATATCTTAGCAACTACTTGTCCTAGACTTCTAAACATGGTGTCAAATTAAAACTTAGACAGAGGCCTTTAATCTATTGTCGCTTATGCAAATTATCTAATTCATCTAATTTGCATAACTATTTATGAAAATATTAAAATGTGATTCAAGAATGGGGGTGTACCTACAAAATCAATAATATCTCAGTTGCTTCTTATCACAACCTACTAAATCGGTACCAAATAAAAGCTTAGACATTGGCCTTTTATCAATTTGTGGCATATGCAAATTATCTAATCTACATAATTTGCGTTTTCATGAATATTAATAAAAACGTTAAAAATAAGGAAAATCATTAAAAACATAAATAAGCAGATTGTATCTGCATATCATCATTGATGCATATTGCTATGTCATCAGTGATACAATTGAACAATTTCATTCATCCAATGGTCCTATTTGTAAATTGTCTCAATTGCTTATCCATAAATTTATATTTGTTAACTTATAAAATGAAGGAACGTCACATAAAAACTATAAACCTTGGAAGAGGGGAAGGAGAGGTGGTAATAAGACCTTCCTTGCACCCTAGGACATTTTCTCATGTATGTCAACTTGTTGAGTGGGGTCGCCTTTATGACAAAAATATTGTCATAAAAATAAACCCATTAGGAATATATGAGATTACAATCGTTTCCATGGCTGCCTATAATGCAAATCAGAATAATGGGGATGTTTTGGGATTCTAGTGAACAATTTGGCACCCAGGAAAAATTGTCCTCGACTAGTACTATATATGTAAATTGTATGAAACATGACCCAATAGATTTGATATATAATTTTACGTTACCCAAGGCACTTCTAATTCACATCTACATTGTATCAATATGGTGTATGACTTCATTTACCACACACCTAGCTTCGAATATAATTTTAGACTCATATTCGCAGGTAACCAAAGTATCTACAGACAGGATTGTGATTCAGCATAATCAGCACCCATACAGCATGATGCAGGCAAAAATCAAACTCTTTAACTTCCCAAAGTTGCAAGATTCCAGGGAAACTTGTAGTCCTAGAAGATAGGCACATCCCACTGAATCGTATGCACATTCTATCATGCAGATCTGATTAGCCTTCAACATTTACATCTGACGGTTCTGCACAATTTTGCAGCCAAAAGAGGTGATGAGCTCTATGCAAGCCGGACACACAGCTGGCAATCTGTCAGTCTGAACCTGAATTGTGTCCGGAGCATATCTGTTATATAATTTGAGACAGGAATCCCAAATTTAGTGTTTGGATACACCTTGGGGTCGCAGAGTGTCACATACTGTTTCTGGGGTCACTGTGATTTTGACCTTGTCCTCTGACCCTAGTTCTAGGAAAATCATGTCTAGAGCATATATCTTGTATTGTTTTAAGGTAGGAATCCCAAATTTAGATTGTGGATACATGTAAGGGTGCCAGCGTGTCCCGTACTGGTTGGGGGTCACTTTGAACTTGACCTCTGGCACATCTCCTATATAATTGGCGGTAGGAATCCCAAATTTAGTGTGTGGATACATCTTGGGGTTGTAGAGTGTCAAACACTGTTTATAGATCACTGTGTCTCATTTATGAAAATCTATTGTCTTTAGGGGGTATTTTATCAATTGGTGACACAAGTCATGATTTTGCCTAATAATCAACTCTCAAACAATGCAATTCAAAGGTATCTTTATAGGTGGTACAACCCTTTTCTCCCATAGAAGAAAAGATTGAATTGTACCAAATAAATATCTACATTTTCTCTTTCAAGGCAGCACCCAAACAGCATGATACAGGGAAAAACAAACTCTTTAACTTCCCAAAGTTGCAAGCCTCAACCTTATCACTGTACCAGTGTTTGAGCTTCCAGGTACTACTTCCAACATGTATTTTGTACATGTGAATTTAATGAACAGCGTTGAAAACACCAAAATACAAAAATGTATAAAGGACCGTCTCGATCTATTGTAATAATTCCCCAGTACTTCTTTATTTATTATACCTCAGATTGGAACTTTCTGGTCACCTGAACAAAACTGTTAAAAACACCAATGCCAAGTAAGTATAAGCGAACAAACATGTATGTGTTTTCTTACGTACATTTGTAACTATCTTTTTTCTATTTCATACTCTGTTTTATTATAAAAACGGCGATTGAGTCTTCCATTTGATGGAAGTTTTGCTTTATCAAGCTTGTGAAAACGGGTTAACACTTGGTCAAGCTTTGCAGGTATGTTGTTCTGTTGTACAAAGCTTTCTGTCAAACTGTTGTCAGAACTGCGCTACCAAGACATGATGATCTCTGTACAATGCAATGTGAATAATTTGCTACCCAATGTTGCTTTTAGAAAAGCAATATTATCGCATGAAAATTGTATGAGTCATTCTGTGTCAATATTATCAGGGAAATATACATATCCATTTTTTTCGACAAATTTGTCGAAAACGAAATTTGCAATCGCAACATCAATTCCATGGACTGGCTTTATTCCAATAGCGTGACTTTCTGCATTGTACAGCTGCACCAGGTTTTCCAATCTGTTTGCCTGGTGTAAAGCTTGACCAAAAGCAACAAAAGTAAGTGAGTATGATCAGGAAATACCACAATCACACATTGCAGGCCAAACAAGGCACTGCGAGGAAAACAGAGATAAAATAACACTTACAGTCACAATACATCATTAAGGCAATTAAAGTAAATCAACCAGCTCTCTCCTCACCTATATGCTTTGATGCCAAACGTTTTGTGGCTTGACACATCATATATTACGTCTTTATAGCCATTATGGCATCACGGTTCTAACAGGTTCTCCATCAAACCCACCAAAATATCCATGCCCTCAAAGAGGAGACTAAGAAACAAGTACACTCTCCCAGGAATGATCTTTTCAACATGCTCTTGATTTTTGCCTTCCAACGGATCAGCGTGACCAGGTGTCTTCATCAGATCAGCCATTAGTTTGAAATTTTGTGACAGCATAAAGCAGTTTTAGTAATAGGCTTAAAATGAGTGTTCTGTCATCATGTCATCTTCAGAGGAACTTTCTGAAGAATTACCTTTTTGGGGCCTTTGTCAAAATTTTGGAATGGCATGGTCAGATTAATCAACTGGATACATGAGTAGTGGGGCCTTTACATCTAAAGAGCACAAAAAATTAGCGATCAAGATGCATCGTTACATCATAAATGAATAATTGACATCTTGATAAATATATCTGTGGTATTTCATAATTTCAAATTGGGGTCTTCTTCTGTAATTTGCTGGTGCAGTGGCTCAGTGGTAGAGTGCTTGACTCGAGACTGAGAGGCTGCGGGTTCGAGGCTCACTGGCGTCACTGCGTTGTGTCCTTGAGCAAGACACAGAAATCCTAGCTTAGCACTGGTTCAACCCAGGTAGACCCGTCCCTTTATATCTGAAAGATCGTTGATGGGAAGTAAAGAATCAAATCAAACAACCAAAAAAGCATGTACTTTTTTCCAGACACCTCATATCATTCACATCTGTGTCCAAAATTGTGAAACCCTAACCCCCCCCCCCCCTCCATAATTGTGTTTATGGCAAAATAAAACAACATTCAAATATATTGCAGACCCTATAACCAATCAAATAATACACTGTACAAGCATTGCTTGTGAGTGGTCTATAACTAAGGCATGATTGAAAATGTCGTTGTAAAAAAAGACTGTAAATATGAAAAATCTACTCCAAAATTACTGATTTTTCTGCGGAAAGTATATTTCTCTTTCCCATAATAGCTATAATATTCCACAAACTATTCTTTTCAACATTTCTATATCTGACTTTTAGTTTTCAGCATATTAAACATAATTAGTATGATTTAGATATCATCTATAGCAATGTAAAAATCGGGCAAATCGACTACATGTACATGTGATTCTATTCTCGGACCCAACAATACATGATAATGAGCCGCGACATGTGATTTCCAACAATGTGGTATTTTGACAAATGTAGACTCAGACGAGCCTGTGTAGCCTCCTTTTAAGCTTAGAAACTCTTAATGATGTTCGGTCAGTAGCTTAGTCTTCATAGAATATACAAGCGACTAGCAAAGGCTCTGATCAAACTTCGCGTATGCGCAGACTGGTCTGAGCCTTTGCTGGTCGCACATACCATATTGTTGGAAATCATATGTTGCGGCTCAATAATGACGAATTCGTCAAAATTTAGTTAATTACACACACTTAATCTACGAAGTGTTAAGAATTTATCCTGCAAATTTTATGAAGTCATCTCCAATATTCATGGAAATGTGGTCTTTTGAAACTATACACTGTCTAAACGTTAACGCACAACGTCGGAAACGTCAAGATGTTACTAATGACATCAAAGTTAACTTCCTGATTTGCGGGTTAGTCCGGTGCATGAAAAACATGCTAGTTCTAACATACTTTTTTATTATCCTTAGCATGTGTGCATTGGAATTCGCTGAAAAGTAGACACTGGTTCATTTTTGTCCAAAGTTTGCATGATCGGCAAACCACTGATCATACTTTAAAAATTCTGACAGTTGCTATTGCTAAATAATTGCCAGTTTTATTCTATTATCCACCTGGAGGCAAAGTTGGTCGATTGTATAACATGTCCAATTTCTTAATTTTTGGTGTTTTCAAATGAGTTTTACATAAAAAGCCCTAAATGTCATTACGGCAGGTTTTCACAGATCGCGGCTCAAATAATGTATTACTGGGTCCGAGTTCTATTCCATGATGGCAGTCATGGCGGTCAAATTGGAAGCATTGACGTCACCATTCAAATAAATCTGAACATGAGTGTACGTTTCACACAAGCTCTCAGACCAATCTGAAAAGTGGTGCCTGCTCAATGACCTGAAGGTCCATACCTTGAAGACTGACATACATTGAGCAAGCCATGGCAGTTTAGTTTATTTGTTTGATGTGATTCTTTACGTCCCATCAACAATCTTTCATTTATGTAGGGACGGGTCTTCCTGGGTTGAACCACAGGAGCTTGAAGTTCTGTCAATATATCACTTATATAGCCTCAAAACCAAAAGCTCACAATGTCATTACGTAATGACATTGTGAGCTTTTGGTTTTGAGGCTATAGATGTGATACAAGAACCGAACTTCAAGCTCCTGTGGCTGAACCAGTACTAAGCTAGGATCAATGTGTCTTGCTCAAGGACACAATGCAGTGACGCCGGTGAGGCTCGAACCCACGGCCCCTTGGTCTCGAGTCAAGCAATCTACCACTGAGCCACTGCGCTCCCATATATGGCATTTTGGGAAAATTGAAAAGAACAAGAATTGTCACAAACACGTGACGAATGCCCCCAAAGGAATTGGTCTAGCATTAGACACATTTGAGGAAAGAAAGCTGTAATATAGCATGAAAAACCTAGAAAAGAAGCCAGAAGTCAATGTCAGGGTCAAAGTGACTCAAAATGGTATGCACCACTCCGCCATCCCAAGAGGAATCACCACCCCATATTGGGCTCCTACATCAAATAATATAGGAGATATGCTCTGGACACAGTAATTCTTGAAAACTAGGACAGAGGTCAAGGTCACAGTGACCCAAAAATGGTTTGTGACACTCAGGCATCCCAAGATGCATTTACATACCAAATTTGGAATTCCTATTTCAAAAAATATAGGAGATATGCACCAGTTTCTAGAAACTAGGTCAAAGGTCAAGTTCAAGGTCACAGTGACTAAATTATGGTAAGCGACACTTCGTCATCCCAAGATGCATCCACACACCAAATTTGAGATTCCTACCTCAAATAATATAAGAGATATGCTCTGGACATGATTATTCTAAAAAACTAGGTCAGAGGTCAAGGTCACAGTGACCCAAAAATGATACATGACACTCTGCTATCCCAAGATGCATCCATACACCAAAATTGGAATTCCTAACTCAAAGAATATCTGAAATATGCTCCAGATACAATAATTCTTAAAACTAGGTCAGAGGTCAAGGTCACAGTGACCCAAAAATGGTATGTGACACCCTGTCATCCCACGATGTATTTACATACTAAATTTGGAATTCCTATCTCAAAGAATATAGGAGATATGCACCAGACTCAATGTAGTTTTGAGAAACTAGGTCAGAGGTCAAGTTCAAGGTCACAGTGACCCAATTATGGTATGCGACACTTCGTCATCCCAAGATGCACCCACATACCAAATTTGAGATTCCTACCTCAAATAATATTAGATATGCTATGGACACGATTATTCTAAAAGCTAGGTCAGAGGTCAAGGTCACAGTGACCCAAAAATGGTACATGACACTCCTCTATCCCAAGATGCATCAACCACACACCAAATTTGGAATTCCTAACTCAAAGAATATAAGAGATATGCTCCGGACACAATAATTCTTAAAACTAGGTCAAAGGTCAAGGTCACAGTGACCCAAAAATGGCATGTGACACCCTGTCATCCAAAGCAGCATTTTCACACCAAATTTGGAATTCCTATCTCAAAGAATATAGGAGATATGCACCAGACTCAATGCAGTTTTCTAGAAACTAGGTCAGAGGTTAAGTTCAAGGTCACAGTGACCCAATTATGGTACGCGACACTTCGTCATCCCAAGATGCATCCACACACCAAATTTGAGTTTCCTACCTCAAATAATATAAGAGATATGCTCCGGACACGATTATTCTAAAAACTAGGTCAGAGGTCAAGGTCACAGTGACCCGAAAATGGTACTCAACACTCCGCCATCCCAAGATGTATCCACACACCAAATTTGGAATTTCTACCCCAAAGAATATAGGAGATATGGACCGGACACGAAAGCGGGACGGACGGATGGACGGACAGTGTGATTACTATATGCCTCCCAAAGTTCCTTTGGGGGCATAAAAACTACGGTTGTTAACATATGGACACGTGAGTTTCCTTTAGCTCCAAAGGAGTTTCGCTCCTGTTGAGCTAAAATGTGTAAACCTTTGTAAAAAAAAAAATCAGCACAAATAATCATTTAACTACTTGCATGCTTGATAATTTTTCATACTTTTGTTGTCGTCTGTTGACTTTTTTGAAAATTAACCTTTTCGAAAAATTCTTTCAGGAACACTACCAGAGTGTCAAACGGTTTGGACCCAGATCAGGACGGACATTTAGTTGGTCCTGATCTGGGTCCAAACTGTTTGCAAGGCTATCAGCAGACGACAAAATTTGCGTGTTAATTCAGCACTTGTAGTTGTCTCTGATAGTCCCGTCAGAGTCTATTATTCTGAAGAGTGTCGATTTGGGCACTCCAAATGTTTTAGCAGCGGTGAATCGGTTCATAGTATGAGCTTTCACTGCCTCTATAGCACTGATCAGGGCCTCGTCACTGAAGCCACGCCTCCTGGTTGAAAACAAACTACCTCTAATAAAGGGATAGCCACTGGACCCGCTTCCATAACCAGTTGCAATGGGCATAAAGTCTGAAATACAGAATAATAAAACAGACTAAATACCGATTACTGTGGATTAACTTAATTTCCCCTGCTACTGATGAAAAAACATAACTTTTGCTGTCTTTTGATGGGATTCAGAAACAGAAAGAAGCCGTATCCAGCACGACAAAATATTGGACTGAATCTGGATCCAAACTGTTTGAGAATTTGATTGTTAATTTCCTGCATTTTTGGGGGGAAAAGCAATTATCAAAAAAAAAATCAGACAAGAAAGAAATATGCTAAAAAATGCCAGCATGCAAAGAGTTATGGAAGTTGGCACCCTTAATAATAAATAGTTGGACATCTGAGCCCAAACTTTTAATGCTTCCTCACGGGCGGATCCAGAAAGGAGGTGAGTCTGGACACCACCTCCCACCCGGAAAATCATTTTTGGCTTTAGGTTTCCTTAAAAAAATCTGGTACATACCTACCCCCACCCCCACCCCCCAAACACACACACAAGAAGCAATTGGACACCTTAGGAACAATATGTTGATGACTAACAAAGAACAAACAAAAAAACTTTGCCATGACCCTATTTTCTAGATCCGCACATGCTTCTTTTAAATATACATCAGCATATTTGCAAAATTTTGTCCAATTCCATTAATTAATTCTCGAGATTCTTAGCTGAGAATTTGCGCGATTTTTAGGAAAACAATCCCAAAATAGATCTTAGCAATATCAAAGTGTATGCACAATTTTGTTGAATTTCCGTTCTTTCTATATTAAGTGGAAACGAAATTTTGAGTCAAGGGCCATAACTGTTATAAATTTTCACAATTTGGCACATTACAATTGCGTAAATCGACTAATAAAAATTCTTAACCATATCGTATCAATATCAATGCATTGAAAATATTGTCAAATACCATCAATTCGTTCTCAAAATATTAAGTGGAAACACAATTAGATGAATTTCTGGCGTGAGTAAATGGCCACAACTCTTGTACAAAATGGTGATGACTGATGCCTAATAATCCCAACCGAGGCCTTGTCAATATCAGGGAAACTCTGTATCTGTAAATATCGAAGCATTTGCAAAGGTTTGTGATATTCTATCAATTTGTTCTTAAGATATTGGGTCTGAGATCAAGTGCCATGATAGCTGTTAATAATAGGTGGATAGTATCCGAAATCTGTATTTTATGATTATATACCTGTATTTGAAATATGAATCTAATTAAAGACCAATTTATTCAAAAGATATTGCACGGAGCTCATTTTTCGTACATATGGAACTGGACGTACATTGTACGTATTGAAAAGGGTGATACTATATGTCCCCTCAAGCGCCCCCCCATTGAAAATGACGTGGCCACAACAAAAATCATTCCAAAAGTAAAGGAGATATGGAGCGGAGACACGAAATTCAAGGGTAAATCCCATGACAATTAACTGTGACCTTGACCTTGCGTCTGTGTAGCTTTGTCATGGGTTCTGCGCACCATCTCAATGAGATCAATATTTGACTAAAGTTTATGAAAATCCTTCTAGGGGTAAAGGAGATATGGAGCAAACATGAAATTCAAGGGTGAATCCCATACCTTTTACTGTGACCTTGAACTCGAGTTAGCGCAGCTGAGTCAATGGTTCTGATTTTGACCTGATTTAAATGAAAATCCTTCCAGTGGTAAAGGAGATATGGAGCATACACAAAATTTAAAGCGAAATCATGTGACCTTTAATTGTGACCTTGACCTTGAGTCTGTGTAGCTGAGTCATGGGTTCTGCACACTGTCTCACTGAGATGAACATTTGACCAAAGTTGAATGAAAATCTTTCAAAGGGTTCAGGAGATATGGAGTGGACAAAAAAGTGTTATGGATGGACTGATGGATGCATACAAGTGGAAGATTCTGGTGTTATCCATTGTCAATACCATTGCAAATTATGGGGAGCTTAACCCCACAACACCATTGAGTTAACACCATTGAGTTAAGCCAATAACACAAAATTAACCTCTCAGCACCATGTTGTACTAACCCTTACTAAACTCATACCTCAATCAACACTGCTGTACAGATTGTGAACACAATAATGTACCATGGGTATGTATTGGCGGACAGACAGACGAAGGGTATTCCTAAAAGAAGACTGTTGGTAATGTAGCAGACTGTTTGGCTACCTAGCTAGTGGCTATGGTTCAAATACAGGGGGCAGGGGGGGGGGGGGGGCAGTTTCCCAGTATATTTAGGGCTACATATGGGCCTGGATATGAGAAAAACTGCCTTTAAGGTCAGGGCTTACCCTGGCTCAGAATTTGTTGCAGCCAACACTTTAGCTAAATGGAAAAAATTGAAGCCACATGAAATTGACTTTGGCTAATATTGTAGCTAGAAAGTATTCTCAAGCAATTGTTCTTTATTTAACTCTTTGCCCACTAGCAGCCACTTTTGTCATCTGCTGATAACCTTTGCAAACAGTTTGGACCCAGGTCAGGCCCTACAAAATGTCGGGCCTGATCTGAATCCAAACTGTTTGGACACCCTGATGGTATAGAAACAAGAAATGTCACAAACACGTGACGAATGCCCCAAAAGGAATTGGTCTAGCATAAGACACATTTGAGCAAAGTTAGCTGTAATATAGGAGATATGCTCCAGACAGAAAAAACCTAGAAATGAGGCCAGAAGTCAATGTCAAGGTCAAAGTGACCCAAAATGGTATACACCACTCTGCCATCCCAAGAGGAATCAACACCCCAAATTTGGAATTCCTACATCAAATAATATAGGAGATATGCACCAGACTCAATGCAGTTTCTAAACACTAGGTCAGAGGTCAAGTTCAAAGTCACAGTGACCCAATTATGGTACACGGCACTTCATAATCCCAAGATGCATCCACATACCAAATTTGAGATTCCTACCTCAAATAATAAAAGAGATATGTTCCAGACACGATTATTCTAAAAACTAGATTAGGTCAAGGTCACAGTGACCCGAAAATGGTAAACAATACTCTGCCATCCCAAGATGCTTCCACACACCAAATTTGGAATTCCTACCTCAAAGAATATAAGAGATATGCTCCGGACACAATAATTCTTAAAACTAGGCCAAGGTCACAGTGACCCAAAAATGGTATGTGACACTTTGTCACACCAAGATGCATTTACACACCAAATTTGAAATTCCTATCTCTAAGAATATAGGAGATATGCACCAGACTCAATGCAGTTTCATGAAACTACGTCAGAGGTCAAGTTCAAGGTCACAGTGAGCCAATTATGGTACGCAACACTTCGTCATCACAAGATGCATTCACATACCAAATTTGAGATTCCTACCTCAAATAATATAAAAGATATGCTCTGGGCACGAATATTCCAAAAACTAGGTCAAAGGTCAAGGTCACAGTGACCCAAAAATGGTACGCGACACTCCGCCATCCCAAGATGTATCCACACACCAAATTTGGAATTCCTACCTCAAAGAATATAGGAGATGGGCTCCGGCCGCAATAATTCTAAAAACTAGGTCAGAGGTCAAGGTCAAAGTTACCCGAAAATGATATGTGACACTCTGTCATCCCAAGATAGATTTACACATCAAATCTGGAATTCCTATCTCTAAGAATATAGGATATATGCACCAGACTCAATGCAGTTTCTAGAAACTAGGTAGGAGGTCAAGTTCAAGGTCACAGTGACCTCATTATGGTACGCGACACTTGGTCATCTCAAGATGCATCCACATACCAAATTTGAGATTCCTGCCTCAAATAATATAAGAGATACGCTCCGGACACGATTATTCCAAAAACCAGGTCAGAGGTCAAGATCAAGGTCACAGTGACCCGAAAATGGTAGGCGACACTCCACAATCCCAAGATGTATCCACATACCAAATTTGGAATTCCTACCTCAATGAATGTAGGAGATAGGCTCTGGACACAATAATTCTTAAAACTAGGTCAGAGGTCAAGGTCATAGTAACCTGAAAATGGTATGTGACACTCTGTCATCCTTAGATGTATTTACACACCAAATTTGGAATTACTATTTGAAAGAATATAGGATATATGCACCAGACTCAATGCAATATCTAGAAACTAGGTCAGAGGTCAAGTTCAAGGTCACAGTGACCCAATTATGGTACATGTATGTGACACTTCGTCATCCCAAGATGCATCCACACACCAAATTTGAGATTCCTACCTCAAATAATATAAGAGATATGCTCCAAACACGATTATTCTAAAAACTAGGTCAGAGGTCAAGGTAAAGGTGACCCGAAAATGGTATGCGACACTCCGCCATCCCAAGATGTATCCACATACCAAATTTGGAATCCCTACCTCAAAGAATCTAGGAGATATGCACCGGACACGAAGCGGGACGGACGGACGGACAGTGCAATTACTATATGCCTCCCAAAGTTCCTTTGGGGGCATAAAAAGCATTGGTAGTGGTAGTGTTAGATATATTCTAGGTGATATTAAACTAATTCCCCAAGCACCTAGATAAATATTTATGACATCATAACCACGTGGCGCGCGGCTTTAGAATAGAAACATCGGTAACATAAACAACAAAATTGCCCACTTGCGCCCGCGGACGACTAACGTGCATGATTCCATTATTTTACATGTACATAATATGTGAAATTAATCAAACTTCTTTTTCAGCAGAAATTCCACGCGATCCCAACCTCCTCCCCCCCCCCACCCACCCCCCACTCCTCCCCAGTTTAGAAATAAGCCCAAATTGGCACTTCGCGAGTTCGAGCATCGTTTCTCGTATTATCCCTTAAAATAACAAATTGTCCTAATAATTAATGGCCATGCCCGGTCATCACACACACACACACCCAACCCCTAACCACCAAACCATAGCGCGAATTAGAGCAACTTAAGGGCAGTTCTTTCTTAGATATTTGGAATTGGTAAACTGGTTAATTCAAAGTCTCTTCAGGGCATACAACTGCATCTGCGCCGGTCTTTCTGTTGGTGTGCAGGTTGATGTTACTGCACAGCTGCAATACCAACGATGGATGGATCGTGGACCAACAGGATAGGATTCAACGGATAGGATGGATGCTCAACACAGATGAAGATTGCAATTTTGGAATTTTGTAAATATCGCGACGCGCTTGCCATGTCTAACTATTAACTTGTCAGCGAAGCGGGGGGATGGGAGAGGTTAATTAATACCTCTCCCGCTTCTCGCAGACCTGCAAAACCCATCACCAAGATACTAATAATTAACCATTAACCACTCAAACATTACTAACTAAACCCTCAATCTTCCCAAAACTTGCTCTGTATGTTATTGCCATGCTTCTGCATGCCCCGCAAACTTAAGGTTAATATACACTAACGGTTTCACACGAGAAACCCGGAAGGTATATTATTTTTTGGAAGCCTCAAGCAAAATTTCAAGATAGGATGCTGGGAGAACTAAGAACAAACACACATATTCTGATTCTTACCATACCCGAGCGGCGCCCTTCCCCCTAGGAATAAGCCCCCTATCCCCGCTTAAAACCCCTAAATAAATAGGCCATCGCATGATGACTGGCCATTCTTTTGAAATGGAGTTCAAAATTTTAAGGAGCAAAAAGTGAGATCTCTGAGGGGATCATTAATCACAAAGAACACCGACTCCTCGCCAACCCGCTCCATAAAAACTGCAAATAAAATAGAAAAACATAATAAAAGAGGCAAAATTTTATTCCCCCAAAGCTTACCCTAGGGAAAGCTAACTTCGTAGACCGACGTCCGCGTCTGAGTAACACCGCCCGCGAGCTTATGTATACAAGGACTGGACAGAGAAGCGGAGTGATGCCCTGGATGATGTCACTTCAAAAACATCAGCGTACAGCTCACCATTAGGGGGAGCGGAAAACATAAACAAACAATAACAAAACTCCTTGCCCTTCCAGGCGGAATAAAAACTTACACTTCAGGAACAGTGGGGGTGACACTGTGCAGACGAAATTGTCACGTCGATCCCCACAAGATTGAAACCTGTTTTAGAACATTTCCAAAATTCAAACTAACTAATGCCCCACACTTTCACTTAATGCAAAATAGGCGTAGGATAAGGGCGGGATACAGCCCGAATTCCTTTATTAAAGCCATAGTGGGGCATAAAACTGGGTGTGCCGTGTGTGCTATATATGCTTAGTGCGCCGGGACCACGGCATGCCATCAATATAACCGAAAATAGTAGTAGTAGTGTTAGATATGGCACAATAATAAGCAGATAAGTAATTTTTGAACCACTTAGAATGTACTTTAAGCCAATGACTTTTGTTTGTAGCCACTCTACAAATTTAGTAGCAATTGGCTACAATGGCTAATGGCAGGGTGAGCCCTGAGGGTAAATGTGACCAGGCTAAATTAAAACTAGCCTGCTCAGCTATAGAGACTAGCTAGAATATTGAAATTTTGCATGAAGCAAGTTATTGATAAGCTATTAAATTGTACCATTGAGAGAGTTGTTGATCAAACAGTGCAGATGTGCAGGCTTGTCTTGTCTTTGTTGTTTGCAATATTACATGTACATCAAATTAATGTTTTCTCTGAACTAGGGCCATGTGGGACATATAATTTTTCCTTGGTCAGGGGGTAAACAGAAAATACTTTGGCCTATGAACAAGAAAGACATTTTTAATGTTGATTTAAAATATTGATCTTTATTTCAACAAGTATAACCCTTCCAACAAAATAGAATATATCCACTTAACAAAATTTCTAAGTGGTCACTTTTCAAACTCATTTTTTCTGACCAAGCTCTAACAGTGTCACCAAACCACGTGGTGTGTGACGTAAATTTTTGGTACCACCGGCAGCTAAATCATCAACAAGAAGCATCGCCTCGGAACTTCAATCAATCGTAAGTATTTTATTTTCCAGCCGATTTCAACGACATATAGCCTATTCTAAGGGGAAAAGTGAGTTCTTTACAACGGTGTTAATGGATTTGTCACCAGATTAATACTTTAGGCCTGAAAACGAGGCAAATGTCCGGAAAATGTGAAAAACACCGTGCAACCACGGCAAGCCAGTCCCAAATATTGCCAAGACATTTGCCTCGTTTTCAGGCCTAAAGTATTAATCTGGTGACAAATCCATTAACACCGTTGTAAAGAACTCACTTTTCCCCTTAGAATAGGCTATATGTCGTTGAAATCGGCTGGAAAATAAAATACTTACGATTGATTGAAGTTCCGAGGCGATGCTTCTTGTTGATGATTTAGCTGCCGGTGGTACCAAAAATTTACGTCACACACCACGTGGTTTGGTGACACTGTCTAATAACATTGAAATGATTTTTTGCCTAAGTATGTGCAGTTTATTGGGCAAAAGCTTAGCAGTCTTTCAGAAAAGTTGTATTTCAATCCACAATTTTTAATTTAAAAAAAAAGCAAAAATCTGCTCTTTTGAAGAAAAATGGTTTTGAGTGAAGTTTTTTTTATCAAATTTAAATGCAGTTGGTAAAAAACTGGTCTAGCCGACTTCAACAAATACCAAACACTTGAAATTTTGATTAAGGAAGATTTTATACGCATGTTTTAAAATAGGACATTTTTCGAGATTTTTAATTTTTTTTTTTGAAATTCATCAGTACATGTAGCTCGTGCTAAAATCATTTGAATGCATTTTATTTCATCTGAACATGATAGGCCAAACAAAATAGAACTTTATTAGTCCATTTTATGTTGACAAACCTTTAACCGCTGCTGCATACTTCCCGTTCAAATGTAAAACTAAAAAAGAATCAATTTAACGGCACTTTGCATCTTTTTTCAATTTTCAAACTGGAACAGCGACGTCTAATAGAAATGAAAAATTGCTGATAATTTCAATGCAAATGTGCTAATGTCTCAGTTAGATATTTCATATTGTAGATAAATGTCACTTTTTGAAATGAGCGTACCTAATCTCTAGAATTGTCTGTGCAAGAAGTACCCATCATTTTCAACCAAATGACATGCAGAGTTTCAGCATATGCTTGGTTTACTTATAGAAGCATGAATTTTGTATAACCAATTCTTATTTTCAAAACTGGCATGAAAATGTAATGTAACCAATTAGAAATTTTGTTAAGTGTATTGATCAATACAATCATTTATACATTACTAATAGATTCTCTGTTCTGTCAGGGGTTGACGCAATAAACGAAAAACATGGGATGAACCATTTAACAATTATCAATGGGTAAAAGGCAGTACATGTACATGCATTTCCTTGCCTGGAGATTGTTTAAATCTTTGCAAACAGTGTAGAGACCCTGATGAAAAGCTACATAATGCAACATTTTATCTGGTTCTTCACTTTTTGCACAGGGTTTCCCCCTTATTCAAAGGGTTAAACAAATACAGTTTATGTAACAAGCAACTAATATATTAATTCTATTATTAACCCGTTTTGTACCATGTTTGATACACTTAAATCAGGGTGGTCCATTGTATATATATTGAAGGGTCACAGGTCATAATTTACAAAAAAGATACGTATTTCTTTCTCTGAAGATCAATTTTGGCAGGTCAACCTACTTTTTCCTCCAACCAGGTACTAATCAACCAACTTTCTCCTCCAATCAGATACTATCAATTAGTTTTTCCTCAAATCAAATACAATCAACCAACTTACTCCTCCAATCCGATACTATTAACCATTTTTTTCCTCCGATCAGATTCTATCAACCAACATTCTCCTCCAATCAGATACAATCAACCAACTTTTTCCTCTGATCAGATAGAATCAACCAACTTTTTCTCCAATCAGATACAATCAACCAACTTTTTCATCCAATCAGATACTATTTACCAACTTTCTTCTCCAATCAGATACAATCAACCAACTTTTTCATCAAAAAATATGAACCAACTTTCTCCTCAAAAAGAGACTATCAACCAACGTTTTCCTCCAATCAGATACAATCAACCAACTTTTTCCTCCAATCAGATACTATCAACCAACTTTTTCCTCCAATCAGAAACTATCATCAACTTTTTCCTCCAATCTGAGATACTATTAACCAACTTCTCCTCCAACCAATTTTTTCCTTCTATCAGATACTATAAACCAACTTTCTCTTCTAATCAGATACTTAATAATTTACAAGTAGCCCAATGGGCAACGATCGCTCACCATGGAGCCAGTATAATGTTTGGAGACACCATAATTTACATTGCTCAAAGGCAGATAACTCTGAACTTGAAACAGTGACCAGGCATTTATTCAAAAACATACGATATTATGCCGGTTCTAGTTATCTGCAAGTATTAGAAAGATCTGAATATATAATTGCATTGGAAACCTGGTGAAAGTGAAGTTTTCAGATAGTCAGTTACGGGATCTGACCGAAATTCAAACTCATCCATACTTTTATCTTTGTCCTGGTAACCTACAGGGATGAAGAAAATCAAATGAACAAGAAATGTCACAAACACGTGACGAATGCCCCCAAAGGAATTGGTCTAGCACAAGACACATTTGAGGAAAGATAGCTATAATATAGCAAGAAAAACCTAGAAATGAAGCCAGAAGTCAATGTCAAGGTCAAAATGACTCAAAATTGTATGCACCACTCCGCCATCCCAAGAGGAATCACCACCCCAAATTTGGGATTCCTACATCAAATAATATAGGAGATATGCTCTGGACACAATAATTCTTGAAAACTAGGTCAGAGGTCAAGGTCACAGTGACCCAAAAATGGTTTGTGACACTCAGGCATCCCAAGATGCATTTACATACCAAATTTGGAATTCCTATTTCAAAGAATATAGGAGATATGCACCAGTTTCTAGAAACTAGGTCAGAGGTCAAGTTCAAAGTCACAGTGACTAAATTATGGTAAGTGACACTTCTTTATCCCAAGATCCATCCACACACCAAATTTGAGATTCCTACCTCAAATAATATAAGAGATACGCTCTGGACATGATTATTCTAAAAACTAGGTCAGAGGTCAAAGTCACAGTGACCCAAAAATGGTACATGACACTCCCCTATTCCAAGATGCATCCATACACCAAAATTGGAATTCCTAACCCAAGGAATATATGAGATATGCTCGGGACACAATAATTCTTAAAACTAGGTCAGAGGTCAAGGTCACAGTGACCCAAAAATGGTATGTGACACCCTGTCATCCCAAGATGTATTTACACACCAAAATTGGAGTTCCTATCTCAAAGAATATAGGAGATATGCACCAGACTCAATGTAGTTTCTAGAAACTAGGCCAGAGGTCAAGTTCAAGGTCACAGTGACCCAATTATGGTAATCGACACTTTGTCATCCCAAGATGCATCCACACACTAAATTTGAGATTCCTACCTCAAATAATATAAGAGATATGCTATGGACAAGATTATTCTAAAAACTAGGTCAGAGGTCAAGGTCAAGGTCACAGTGACCCGAAAATGGTACATGACACTCCGCTATCCCAAGATGCATCCACACACCAAATTTGGAATTCCTAACTCAAAGAATATAAGAGATATGCTCTGGACACAATAATTCTTAAAACTAGGTCAGAGGTCAAGGTCACAGTGACCCAAAAATGGCATGTGACACCCCGTCATCCAAAGATGCATTTACACACCAAATTTGGAATTCCTATCTCAAAGAATATAGGAGATATACACAAGACTCAATGCAGTTTTCAAGAAACTAGGTCAGAGGTCAAGTTCAAGGTCACAGTGACCCAATTATGGTACGCGACACTTCGTCATCCCAAGATGCATCCACACACCAAATTTGAGATTCCTACCTCAAATAATATAAGAGATATGCTCCGGACACGATTATTCTAAAAACAAGGTCAGAGGTCAAGGTCAAGGTCACAGTGACCCGAAAATGGTACGCGACACTCCGCCATCCAAAGATGTATCCACACACCAAATTTGGAATTCCTACCTCAAAGAATATAGGAGATATGGACTGGACACGAAAGCGGGACGGACGGACTGACGGACGGACGGACGGACTGACGGACGGACGGACAGTGCGATTACTATATGCCTCCCAAAGTTCCTTTGGGGGCATAAAAATGAAGGTGCTAGAGTGGTCACAACATTATATAGTTATATTTTAGATACTCAAGGGCAGCTACATGTAACTCTGTAGCTGGTGGATGGGTGTGGCGAAAAATCAAACTCGTTCAAACTTTTAGTCCTTGTTACCTACAAATGAGGAAGATCCATTCAAAAATGAAGGTGCTAGAGTGGTCACAACAGATCTCCCATTGTAAGTATATGCAGATTTTTTATTATGCTCAAGGAAAGTTAACTCCACAGTCTAAAGTTGGCTCTACTTTAAATTAAACTCTTCCAAGCTTTTATGGTTGTCCTTGTTACCTGAAAGAATGATCCAATAAAAAATGAAGGCGCTAGAGTGGTCACAACATTATCAATCAATTTTTAAGATGCTCAAGGGCAGCTAACTCCATAATAGGTGATGGGATCTTGACTGAATTCAAACTCATCCAAGCTTTTATAGTTGTCCTTCTTATCTGCAAGAATGAATAAAAAGCACTAGAGTGGTCATAACAATACTCCCATTGTAAGTCTATGGGGATTTTTTAAGACGCTCAAGGGCAGCTAACTCTACAGTCGCAGGTCTGATCTGGCCAATTTTTGTACCCATCTAAGCTTTTATAGTTGACCTTGTTACATGCAAGAATGAAGAAGATCCAATCAAAAATGAAGGCGCAAGTGTGGTCACAACATTATCCATAAATTTTTAAGAAGATCAAGATGAGCTAACTCCATAATAGGTGATGGGATCTCGACGAAATTCAAACTCATCCAAGCTTTAATAGTTGTTGTTATTGTCTGCAAGAATAAAGAAGATCCATTCAAAATTGAAAGCACTAGAGTGGTCACAATGTATCTCCTATTATTAGTCTATGGGGATTTTTCGATGCTCAAGGGCAGCTAACTCATAAGTCCTTGGTCGGATCCTGCAGAAATTCAAACTCATCCAATCTTTTATGAATGTCCTTGTTAGATGAAAGAATAAAAAAGATCCAATCAAAATTGTAGACGCTAGAGCTGTCACAATAGTATCCATCAATTTTTAAGATTCTCAAGGGGAGCTAACTCCAAAATAGGTGATTGGATCTTGATGAAATTCAAACTCATCCAAGCTTTGGTAGTTGTTCTTATTGTCTGCAAGAATGAAGATGATCCATTTAAAATTGAAAGCACTAGAGTGGTCACAATATTTCTCCCATTATAAGTCTATGGGGATTTTTCCAAGCGCTCAAGGGCAGGTAAGTCATAAGTCCCTGGTCAAATCCTGCTGAATTTCGAACCCATCCGAGATATTTTGGGTTAACTTGATGCCTGCAAGAATGAAGAAGGTCCAATCAAAAATGAAGGAGCTAGAGTGGTCACAACGTTATTAATTAATTTTTGTGACGCTCAAGGGCAGCTAACTCCGAAGTCAGTAATGGAATCTTGCCGAAATTCAAGCTCATCCAAGCTTTACTAGTTGTCCTTATTGTATGCAAGAACAAGGAAGATCCATTTAAAATTGAAAGCACTAGAGTGGTCACAACATTTCTCCCATTATAAGTCTATGGGGATTTTTCCAAGCGCTCAAGGGCAGGTAAGTCATAAGTCCCCGGTCAGATCCTGCTGAATTTCGAACTCATCAAGATGTAATGGGTTTACTTGTTGCCTGCAAGAATGAAGAAGATCCAATCAAAAATGAAGGAGCTAGAGTGGTCACAACATTATTCATTAATTTTGGACGCTCAAGGGCAGCTAACTCCGAAGTCAGTGATGGAATCTTGCCGAAATTCAAACTCATCCGAGCTTTTATGGTTGGTCTTGTTATCTGCAAGAATGTAGAAGATCCATTTAAAAATGAAGGCACTAGAGTGGTCACAACATTTCTCCCATTATAAGTCTATGGGGATTTTTCCAGACGCTCAAGGGCAGCTAACTCATAAGTCCCTGGCCGGATCCTGCCGAATTTCGAACCCATTCGAGATTTTATGGTTGTCCTTGTTACCTGCAAGAATAAAGAAGAACAAATCAAAAATGAAGGAGCTAGAGTGGTCACAAGATTTTCCCCATTATAACCCTACGGGAGCTATCTGTTGCCATGGAAACCAGAGTTTTGATCCGATCTTACCCAAAACCTATTGCAGTCAATCCCCCACCCCAATGTTGCTCCTGATGAAATTTGATTATGATTGGCCTGCTGGTTTCAGAGATATTCATGTTTGAAAGTGTGGACGCACGGACGGACGCACGCATGGACGCCGGCTCGAGTCTCATACTATAAGTTCACCCTGAGCCTTCGGCTCTGGTGAGCTAATAATTAACCAATTTTTCCTCCAACCAATATTCTCCTCTAATCAGATACAATAAACCAACATTCTCCTAAATCAGATGCAATCAACCAACTTTCTCCTCTAATCAGATACAATCAACCAACATTCTCCTCCAATCAAATACAATCAACCAGCTTTCTCCTCCAATCAGATACAATCAACCAACTTTTTGCTCCAATCAGATACTATTAACCAACTTTTTTCTTCAATCAAATACTATCAACCTAATTTTCCCTCCGATAAAATACTATCAACCAGTTTTTTTTCTCCAATCAAATATCACACTTTTTCTTCTCCAATCAGATACTAGCATTAACTGCTTAGAAATGATCGCTGCAAATGTCAGCAGTTTTCCCATTTTATTTGATTTATGAAAACTTAAAAAACTACACCTGACTCCCATTGCAACTTTGTGTACCAATGGAATTTCCCATAAAGTTTGATGCACAGGACGGTCCAAAGTATATATTGAAGGCCAGAATGGCGATGACTGCAAACTTATGTGCAGCAAAGTCTTGGAAATTTGATGCAAGCTTTAAAGAGCGATTCAGTAAAGACTTTTGTGTGTCACAGATTCAGGAAATTTTTTCCATGTCCACTAAATGCTTAGAACAGATAGGCAGGACAGGTGCGTTTCACCACATAGTGCGTAGATGTTGTACTATGACTGACACAGCTTTGTACAGTTTATCAGATCGGGATAAGTTCTATGATTTGCCATTATCTAGTGAAGGGGTATTTGGTCCAGGTTTTAGCTACACTTCTCAAAGACAGGAAAGAACAAAGGAAACTTGTGGATGATTTGCTTGACATACCAGATCTTAAAAAGAACTATAAACGCAAATCTTCATCCAAGGACAGGCACTCTTCAATCAAGAAACAATATGTGCCTACAGCTACAGTGTCAAGCGCTAGAGCGTCGTCATCGGTTACTAGAGAGCCTTCAGAACCCTTTGTAGGTGATTTTCAGATTCCGAAACGGGATTTTCGGGGCACACCTCAGGTCAAAGATCGAGGCAGATTGTCCCATAGAGGCGGAAGAACAGATGGTCAGTCCAGACTTCCCTCAGGTAGAGGACGTGTGGCGGGACCAAGTAAGCAATGACAAGGTAAGAATTATTGCGAAGTTTCCAGAAATACCTGTGGGGGGTCCTTTATCTCTTTTCATGAACGAATGGAAGAAAATTACAGACGACAAATGGGTATTAGAAATTATTCAGAAGAGTTACAAGTTAGAATTTCTGAAGTAACCGGCATTCAGGGGGATCAAACACACTCGTGTCCCACCAGATCAAATAGAGCTTATAAGTTTAGAAATAGAAAGTCTTTTAAAGAAAAATGCTATCGAAAAAGTAAGCACCAAAAATGCAAAAGCCCGTTTCTACAGCACTTTATTTCTAGTTGCCAAAAAATCAGGGGAAATGAGACCAGTTATAAATTTACGTCCCCTCAACAAGTATTTAAGGAAGCTTCACTTCAAAATGGATACTCTGTACAAAGTTATGGACCTAGTTCAGACAGGAGATATTGGGGATTGACATTGGACGTAAAAGACGCATATTTCCATATTATGGTGTTCAAAAAACACCGAAAGTATCTGAGGTTTTGTTTCCAAAACAATGTGTATCAATTCAGAGCACTTTGTTTTGGTCCAACTGTCAGTCAGAGGGTTTTCACAAAAGTAGTAGCAGTAGTCACAGCACATTTACATTGCCAAAACATAAGATTAGCATCGTACCTAGACGATTGGTTGGCAGTAAATCAGTTAAGACGGATGCTATAACAAAACAGAGATGTGATCCTCTATCTCCTGTTTCATCTGGGTTTCATTGTAAACAAAGACAAGTCAAATTTAGTACCCACTCAGAAGTTGACATATATAGGGGGTCTATTTCATTTAAACACAGGTCTTGTCTATCCAACAGAAACGAGGGTAAAAAATTTGAAGAAAGCAATAGAAATTATATTAAGAGGGCAGAGAACGGCAAGACAGTTTCTTGTTCTTCTCGGCCAGATTGCATCATGTCTACAACTCATTCCAAATGCCAGACTATTCATGAGACCCATTCAGTTACATTTACTGGAACATTGGAGTCCAGTCAGAATGGATATGTCTGTAAAAATTCCATTGACTCCACAGTTAGGTTAACATCTGAATTGGTGGTTACAGGATCAGAACATTTTGAAGGGTTACTGTTTTCAACCAAGGTCTTATCTAGTTACACTGACCACAGATGCAAGTCTTTGGGGGTGGGGCGCTCACCTCAATGGTTATTTAGTGCAAGGCCGTTGGTCGAAGCTTCAAAGTCTGAGACATGTGAACTTGTTAGAATTGGAAGCAGTGTTTTTAGCAGTGAAACATTTTCTTCCATTTCTGAAGAATCAATATGTTCTGATCAGAACCGACAATACAACAGTTATGCAATACATCAACAAACAAGGGGGTACGAGGTCTCGCCCGTTATGTCACATGAGCTGGGATTTGGCGAACTTGGTTTTGAAGAACAATATGCAGATCAAAGCGGCACATATAATGGGCAAACAGAATTATTTGGCCGACCTCTTGTCTGGCAAGGAGATCAGGAGTGGGGAATGTGTCCTAAAGAGTTCAGTCGTGAACAGTCTGTTTGCTCTTTGGGAACAGCCTATGATAGATCTTTTTGCCACTCAGGAGAACAAGAAAGCAATGCTGTTTTGTTCATGGATTCCATCCCAACATTCATTTGCGCTGGATGCCCTATCGATTGCATGGGAGAACATGTATGCATATGCATTCCCTCCGATTCAACTTATTCACAGAGTACTTTGTCACATGAAATAGTACCAGTGTACTGTAATACTGATAGCCCCTTTTTGGCCTCGTCAGCAGTGGTTTCCAATTCTTCTCAGTCTGCTGATAGCAAAGCCTGTCAGACTTCCATGCAGTCCGAATCTTCTGTCTCAGAGTCAGGGGGAGGTGTTACATCCAGAACCAGAGACGTTGAACTTGATGGCATGGATGTTGTCAACAGACACTTGTCAACAAAGGGCTTTTCTTCAAAACCAAGACAGTTATTGTCCGCATCATGGTGGAAGGGTACAAAGAGAGGCTACAACTGTAAGTTCAGACAATTTGGTAGTTGGTGTGATTCACAAAAAGTTGATCCGTTGTCGCCATTTCTCGTAGACTGTGCTCATTTTGTGACCTTTTTGTTTGAGAAAGGTTTAAAATACAAGACAATTACAGGATATAGATCCAAGCTGTCTTCTATTTTACCTAGAGTAGAAGGTTTTCCAATAGGGCAACACCCACATATCATAAGACTTTTAAAGGGTATTTTTAATGAAAGACCACCACTTAAAAAGTTAGTTCCAGAATGGGATCTTTGTCTCGTTTTAGGTTGCCTGAGGAAGCCTCCATTTGAGCCATTGAAGGATGCATCTTTGAAACATGTAACATGGAAAACATGTTTTCTGGTGGCAATAACAAGGTTCCGTAGATGTAGTGACCTACAGTCTCTCCAGCTAGGTGAAGAAACTGTAAATGTACAGAAGATAGGAGTCACTTTCATCAGAACAGGTATGCCTAAACAAGATAGGCCAAGTCATGTTAGTAGTAACATTTTTGTACCAGCTTTTACTAAAGATAAGTTGCTAGACCCTAAAAGAGCATTAACTTATTATCTGAGACGTACAGAAAATTTCAGAAATGCTGATAGATTAAAAATGTTTACTGCTGTAAATAAACCTCATATACCAGTTTCTTGTAAAACTATATCAAGATGGATAACAGATACCATCAAATTCTGTTACAGGACAGAAGGCAAGACTCCAGGTAGAGTGCATGGTCACCAGACCCTTTCATATGGACCTTCATGGGCACCTTTCAAAGGAATATCTTCCAAGGACATAATGGAGGCAGCTGATTGGTCAAGGGAGACCACTTTTGTAAAATACTACTTGACAGATGTACGCGGGCTAGTGTACTAGAGGTGTAAGATAACACTGAGCAATTTTCCAATTGGCGAGTTGCATATAGATTTTGGGACTGTGAAAGCAGTGTTTTTATGGATATTTCATGTATGGTGTTTGAACATAGGAGTGAATGATGATGTACATATGGGAATCTATTGGTGAACTGTGATGAAATCACAAGATGTACAGTTGGTGACGGAAGTCTGTGTACAGACTGGTGGAGATGAAGTGGTTTTTTGGAAGATCCACTTCTACAATACCCTTGGTGTACATAAGTACGAGGGACGTTTTTTATGTTGGTAGAAAGGTAGATTTAATGAAAACTGCGAAAGTAAATGCATACGTCATGCATATATTTGGAAAGATTGAGCTTTTATCTATACATGCAACCTAAAATTATTTCAAAATGCATTACTTAAATAACTTCTAAGAGGCAAAGAGATGCCTATATATCGCACACTGGAAATATGGTAGAAATATGACATTTATGGACTTAGTCTCTGACAGAACGTTAGAAACAATTGCATCAAAATGGGTCCATAGCCATACACAGCTTCTGAAAATATGGCTGCAGATCAATAACACCACCTGCTACAATATTATATAAACATTATAGCAAATGCACAGCAATTATTGAATATGGAAAATTTGTTTAGAACCCCAGCAAATTGAACAGTAGGCATATAAACTTTTATTGTAAAAAGTTGACACAAGTGAAAGTTGGATACGGGCTTTTGAATGTAGCTTAATATGTTAGCTGTAAAGTAGTATTATATTTTTTCTTGTTTATATGGTAAATGGAAGTGTTATGGTAATTTTCATCCCAAAACAAGGTTAATACTTTTGTTTTATTAGAAATGAACTGCAAAATAAATAGCCTAGGGGGTGCTAAAATCCCTTATTTTGTATATAAATGACGTCATGTAGCGTTACTATATTACGAAAATACATTAAAACTGTTTGTGTGCCTCTTAAGAGGCTTTGAAATAACTGCAATAAGAAATCTATTCAGATTGTTATTGTGTTTTCTACGCGGGGTTGATTTACCCCACCCACTTTTTATAACATGGGGGTATGCCAGTACCGGAAGTTGCCAGTTGCACGCTTAAATCGATGCATCAATATAACTGCTGACGAATGATTAATTATATCATGTGCTATGTAAACCAGAAGAAAATTTTTAAATTTGTTCACAATCGTAATTTTAACAGATATAATAACTAGCACTTGACTGTGATTATTTTGGTATATTGATGGGTGTATTAAAATTGTTATAGAAGAGCAAACAACATGCTTATAGTTTTGCTGCACTTGCCTACGATTAGCGTTTGAATAATTAATTTTGATGGTGCAAAGAAAAAAATCGGCTTGAAAAATGCTTATATCACCATAGCGAATGGAACTTAACAGCATCTAATTTCCTAATGGCTGCGTGGTTAAAATAACACGGATTTTCGGCCAGTGTCCTTTTTACGCCCTATTCAAAGCTATATATCTTGAACGAACTAAGCGCTAATGATGTAAAATTTATATCAAGTGATAGACAGGAGCTAGACCTTTCAAAATATATAAAGTTATGGTACCGTAAATTCTATATTTGTAGAGATACAGCCCGATTCTACGAACATAAAAAATGACCCTCGTATATTTATTTTTGCATGTTGTTAGATTTAAATATGCCTCCACTTTTTCTTTGATACTGCTTGGTAATCTGGTTATTATCATAGTATAGTATAATGTAGGTTGTTTACGTAATAAAATTGGAAAATTTGATCCAGAGGATATCAAATTAAAGTTTTATTAGTAAATATATACCTACATTACACTATAGATTCCCTACCCGCCTCCCGGGCATATTTTAGTTGGGTGACATGTAGTCGCCGGTAAAGTGATAAGGCTTGTGTGAGCACGCAGGTAGTGACGTCACGCGTAGTAATCGATTTACTCAGTGAACCTCGAAAGTAGTGCGAGTTGAGGTACCTGGAAGGGAATTATCATAGTATAGTGTAATGTAGGTACATATTTACTAATAAAACTTAAATTTGATATCCTCTGGATCGAATTTTCCAACTTTTTTTTCTCTTTCCAAAAGCAACCCAATATCAAATAACAAAAAAATTTGATCGGATTAAATGTGGCATAGTCACTTGGGCTAATGCGCAATGTTAGGGGCCGCGCAATGTTTGGGGACGTCACTGTATATCTTAGCAAACAGGGCAGACCTTAATGAAATGCGGCATTTCATCAGGGTCTTCACTGTTTGTCAAAGTACCCGTTTAAGGGTTTCTGGTCCACAAGAGAAAGGGACGAAAAGCAATTTAATTTGATCTGTAGCTTCCTCCTTTTTCATAATGAAAGAGGATATTTGAGCTGTGGCATGTGATTTCCAACAATGTGGCATTTTGACAAGTGTAGACTCAGACCAGCCTCTGCAGCCTCCTGTTAGGCTTAGAAACTCCAAATGGTGTTCGGTCAGTAGCTTAACAATCATTATAAAAATACTCAAGCCACTAACAAAGGCGCTGATCAGACTGCGCGTATGCGCAGGCTGATCTGAGGCTTTGCTGGTCATGCATACCTCATATTTGGAAATCTCATGCACTGGCTCATTTAAAATTTGTTCGAGAAAATATAAATTATAAAATAATGTCTTGTATTATGAATTCTAGGGCTACTGCTGGAATCAATCAGTTCTGAGGAATGTAAAAGCTAATACATGTATACAAAGTAAAAAATAATATAATTTAAATACAATTATAATAAAAACAACACAAATTCGACGAATTTATATCCCCTGATGAAGGGTTATTTGAGAGAAACATGTAAATCACAAAACATAAATCCCAGTTATCTAACCCTTAGTTCACATTCAGTATCATTCAGATCATAACAAACGCCTGTCAAGTATGTTTTAGTGCTTAGTTTAATAAAAAGTATACTTACATCTGCACAATTTCAATATCTGACCTTTAAACCCAACCCCAGAGGTCAAGGGTGTGTGTAAATTCAAAGTGTTACCTGTATTGTGTTGCATGTAGGTCTACACTTCTTCTACTTTAATTTGATATGCAACATGACCACTTTTAGAAAAGAAAACAAAATGACCTTTTGACCCCACCCCAGGGGTCACTGGTGTGTGTAATGACAGCATATTTGCTTTCATGGTGCTCTGTGCTCAATTGCCTTTAATTTGATATGCAACATGACTACTTTCAGAAAAAGGATATAGTTTGACCTTTTGACCCCACCCCCTGGGTCGAGGGTGTGTCTGTGGGCAATATATTTGCTACCACGTTGCTGCCAGCATGGTCAGCTGTAATATGATATGCAACATGACTACTTTCAGAAAAATATATAGTTTGACCTTTTGACCCTACCCCTGGGTCAAGGGTGAGTCTGTGGGCAAAATATTTGCTACCATGTTTCTGCCAGCATCGTCAGCTTTAATTTGATATGCAACATGACCATATTCTGAAAAAGTTTAATTTTGGCCCCGGCCTCAGCCCCCCGCCCCCTAAGTCCACCCAATGGACTCGGACCCAGGCCTTCAAACTGAAATCCCGTTTGATATGTTTCATATCTATTGCTGCTCTGCCTGCATGCAAAATTTCAGCAAAAAATATTAACAAAAGCAAAATTAAAATATTTGACCTTTAACCCCTTAGGTGGGGTCAAAGGGGGTGGGGTAAAACTTTAACACTGTCATGCTTATCTACAGGCACTTGGCAATCATGGTCTATAGTGGGAAATTGTTAAATATAAAAGCTTTGATGAAATGTGAAAATCATCACACAAAAAAGCTAATATAGGTTTTGCCTTATAATTGCCTATACCAAAACAAGGGCAATAACTCAAGTGTTAAGGAGTCGATTTTGACCAAGCTTATAGGATATTGAGAGTCCATGGTACTTATCATTTGTACCAAGAATGAATCAAATCTGACCAATAGGAACTGAGGTATGGTTCCGGACAGACAAAAAGTGTGGACGGACGGAATGGACGGACGCAGCCAAAACTATATCCCTCCGACTTCGTCGGAGGATAAAAACAAAACTAGAGGACCATATGGTCCTAAAGCTCTCTCCCAACACTGAGAATGCCTCTTATACATAAGATTTCAGTTAGAATTATTAACTCCTCCAAAAGATCTTCTATTATAAGACCATAGGTTTAGATAAACAAAAATTTTCAGCGTAAAATTGTTAATATTTTCTTACCCATAATTTTTAGCATATGTTTTGGGTGCTCAAAAGAACCGTCTCATTGGGACGGTTCCTTTGAGTACCCACAACATATGTTTTTGTTGATAGATAAGAAAATTATTTTCTGGTACGCACTCTTAAAGCTGCATAGTCTGTTACTTTGGATGTTTTAATTTTTGAAATAATGTTTCTATTTTTCAAGAACACAGTAAAAAAACTAAAATTCAGGTATACATTTTACCAATTTCGTAAGTCTTTACAAATTATCAGTATCAAAGCAACAGCATTTGTGTTAAAACTTGACTGTCTATAATTATTGGAGGGACGCAAATAATTACCAACAAGAGTAAAAAACCTGTTTTTATAAGATAATTCACTTTCCATGCAGTTTTCAGCTATAGTGAACAGATTTATTGTGAAAACTTATCTTAATTCTGCTTTTACAATTGATTTAAAAAGAAAATATTTTTTTAGAAAAATGTTCATAGTTGCAGACTTAGTCTCTTTAACTGAAGTCCTGAAGACTTAGCAATCCTCCAACCTTGAGTTTTAAGTACTGTAAATTCAAAAATTTCACAACAATTTTTACGTCACTGCGTTGTGGTCCTTGAGCAAGACACATTTATCCTAGCTTAGTACAGGTTCAAACCAGGAAGACCCGTCCCTGTTTAACTGAAAGATTGTTGTTGGGAAGTAAAGAAACAAATCAAACAAACAACAATTTTATTTTTTGGGATAGCGTTTATGGACATGCTTGTTACGTAAAAAATTTGCAACTAGGGCATGATTTACCTGTATCATGAAACGACATAGTGATCTCTCCATTTTGCTAGGGTTTTATTTTCATAAGGCCTAAATGAAATATATGTGTGGCTCCTGTTGCATACCAACAAAATTTAGGGTAGGTAGGTAGGGAAATTATTAAATTTTGTTATAACATTTAACAAAGAAAATAGTGACAAAATCTGAAAAAGTGCCCATTTTAGGTATTTTTTCTTCAAAGACCATTTTAATGTTTAGGGTACGGTTAGAAAAAATAGGGTAGGTAGGTAACAGGAACCACACATATATTTCATTTAAGCCTAAACTAAAGTTGGCAAAAATAAAACTGTGAAAATTGTGAAAATTTTCGAATTTACAGTATAAGTAGTCAAAAGCTAAGTACTTCATAAATAACTGCAGCAAGTTTTGCCTTGATCCACACAGGTTAAGATAAGCAAAATATTTGAGCATAAAATTGCAATTATTTTCCTACACATCAGTTTTACCGGGCCGCGTAGCGCAATCGGTAACGTGTCTGGCTACAGATGCGTGTCTGACTGCAGATCCAGGGTCGCGAGTTCCATCCCGGCCCGGTCCCATACTTTCGTGGAGATTGATAATGAAATAATTTCTACGGTCATTCTCCTCCCTCCCACTGATTCATTCAAGAAGGGTTGTTGTCAGTTACAAGCAAAAGTATGTGCACAAATTACTGGTTAACCGCTTGTTCAAGCCTGCCGAGGAAAAAGTGTGGTTAAGTTAACTGACCGTCCCGCAATGACCATAGCTGTTGACTTGGGACGTAAAGCATCAAAAACAAACAAACAAACTACACATCAGTTTTAACATATGCTTGGGTGCTCAAAAGAACCATCTCATTTCATCTCATCTCATCTCATCTCATCTCATATCTCATTGAGACGGTTCTTTTGAGTACCCACAACATATGTTTTAATAGAGAATAAAGAAAATAATTTTTTGTTACACACTCTTAACTAAAGGCCTGATCTTATTTGCAGTTCTGGTCCCATAGGGCCAATTAAGCAAAAACGATTTGCATAAAATTGCGACTATTTTCTTACCCATCAGTTTTGACATATGCTTTGGGTGCTCACACAAACCGTCTCATTGAAATGGTTCTTTTGAGTACCCACAACATATGTTTTGGTTGAGAATTTGTTACACACTCTTAACTAAAGGCCTGATCCTATGAATGTAGGAAAAAAACCCACTAGGACAAAAACCCAATGGACAAAAGCCCACTGGGACAAAAGCCCATGCACTAGGACAAAAGCCCACTTATATGCATTTGACATTGATAGGGCTGAATTGATGGACAAATGGACGGATGGACAGATCTCTCTTCTTCTAAAATCTGAAATTTCGAACATCTCTTTTTGCTTGGCACCTCTCATAAAAGTGCATGCTTATTTTTACTTCTTATCATTCTAGGTCATTTGGATTAATTAGACATATTATGTTTTCCAATTATTTGTTTGTTTGTTTTTGTTGCTTTACGTCCCATGTCAACAGCTATGGTCATTGCGGGACGGCAGTTCACTTAACCACACTTTTTCCTGGGCAGGCTTGAGCAAGCAGTTAACCAGTAATTTGTGCACATACTTTCGCTTGTAACTGACAACAACCCTTCTTGAATAAATCAGTGGAAGGGAGGAGAATGACCGCAGAAATTATTTCATGATCAATCTCCACGAAAGTATGGTACCGGGCCGGGATCGAACTCGCGACCCCTGGATCTGCAGTCAGACACGCATCTGTAGCCAGACACGTTACCGACTGCGCTACGCGGCCCAGTGTTTTCCAATTATAATAAATTGTTAGACCCAAACTGTAAAATGATTTTCTTCATATGTATAAATGGCTTTTAACACAAAATTAAGTTGTTTGTCACAACATACATGAGAAATAATAATGTTAGTGAAAAAAAACACTGCAGGTGTGACTTATCCTGAAGGAGCAGTCTGATCCGGGTTAACAGTTTTATTATAGACTTTAACCTATTTTATTAAGAAGTGGGCTTTTGTTCACCCTGCCAAATCTAGCAGTGTGCTTTTGTCCCAGTAGGCTTATGTCCTAGTGGGCTTTTGACCCGGTGGGATTTTGTTCTAGTGGGCTTTTAGCCCAGTGGGCTTTTGTCCCAGTGGGCTTTTGTTCAAGTGGGCTTTTGTCCAAGTGGGCTATTGTCCCAGTGGGCTTTTGTCCAGTGGGATTTTGTCCTAGTCCCCTTTTGCCCAGTGGGCTTTTGTCCAGTGGGCGTATGTCCGGTGGGATTTTGTCCTAGTGGGCTTTTGTCCCAGTGGGCTTTTGTCCTTGTATGCTTTTGTCCTGGTGGGCTTTTGTCCAAGTGGGCTTTTTTCTGTTCCCCGATCTTATAAGGTTCTGGTTCTTGTTATGCTGAACCAATCCAAAAATTGTGAACAACCATTGTAGAGTGATCATTTCACATTTCAGGTCAAGTTACAACCATGCAACTAGCAGGTTAGCAAAGAAGTAGTTCATGAACTCAAATTTGGAGATATAGCTATGATGCAAACATAAACAATTTGCAGTACAGTGACAGGAATTTTGGTACTGATTTGCAGCTTGGGATGTTTAAAAGAGGTAAAGACAATGGACATGATTCTTGGAAAACGTTAATTTCCAAATAGTTTTCTTCCTTATTTTCAGTAACATATGTTGCTCTATGAGGCAATTTCAATGTGTACTTACAACATTTGTCTTTTCAATAAATGAGTTTTTCACCATAAGCTTTTTTAAAACAAAATTTCAACCACTTTCATTTATTGAAAGAAATGAGCATGTAGAAATTAACATGTTTTCATGTAGTTTGTCATGCACCTGACTGACAATAATAGACTGTCTATTTTTTGCTGCTGACAGCTTATCTTGAGATGTTTCATGGGAGTATATTGCTAAATTGGTAGTTGCCTGGTTGTTAGCATAATTTTACCATACAAAAAGTGTTGACCCAGATCAGATCCACACTTTTTGCTACAGAGACATTTTAAAAAGGACCAGCAGATGAAATATAGCAGAGGATATTTAGTCCCGCTTAACAGCCCAAGAGTTAAAATTCAGAACGACTGATTTTTCGGAGTTTCCCAGTTTCGGGACCTTGTATTCCCATGTATTGCTTTACAATACTTTCTTTTGTGTCTTGCCATGTTGCTGGTACGATAAACGTTACCGCACATTTCACATTTGATCATCTTTTCAAAGCGTGAGCCTCCCCGTGTCACAATAACGCCTTCACAATCCCCTGGCATGTTGGGTGTAGGAATGAATTCGCAGAGTTGCATTTGCCCTCCTCTCGTTCCAGAATGAATAAGGCCAGTCTGCGACAAGTTTACATCTGCAACGAGAGGAGAAGAAAATCAGACACTCCCAATCATTCTTGGTAACCCAGGCGTGACCCATTCTGTTATTCTGCAATCATCACAGAAGGGAGAGAAATGGAAAGTGTCACACCTGGGTTACCGAGGATGAATCCCAACATTATCTTCATAGTTACAGTATTAATGTAATAAGCTTCTGGGGGCATGGTGCATGATGCACCATGCCCACAGATGCTTATTAGAACTAGACACCAAAATTGGCCAGAATTTGCTTACCTGGATGAGGTTGACCATAAATCATCATAGATCCAGAACAGGAAATTTTATTTGCGTAAAATTTTAATCATTTTCTTACCCATTAATTTATACATGTATTTTGGGTGCTCAAATAACCGCCTCATTGAAACGGTTCTTTTGAGAACCCACAACATATGTTTTGGATGAGAAATAAAGAAAACAATTTTCCTATACACACCCTTATCTGGAGGGCTGGATCATGCTATGTTGTGCCATCTAGGCTTTCAAATCAGTTTGCCTTCGTCTATTATGAATCTACATGTTGCCCTTATGCCCCTAAAGCTTCTGAACAGCTCAAACCCAATTCAGGAATTGATCTTTATTTAGAGAGGAGGGTGCAGATTATTGCTTTAAGAATTTCAAAATGGTTACTATGGCAGCCATCTTGGATATTTGAATGTAACAAGTTTAGCAATCCTGAATTCCCATTACATGGGTGAAAGTTCACAATTTCCAAAATCTTAAACTTTCAAAACTCTGATCTTAAAACTTGCAATATGCCCACTAAATATTCACAATTTGAAGCTTAAATGGTCAGTTGTCTTAAGACAGACTTAATATAAATCAAAGAACCTATAATAATCTGCTGAATTCAGCATTTTGAGGCTGACTTTCTATGGAAAGTCAGCCTCAATTTACTGAATTCAGGAATAATCCTGAAAACTTTTACCCATGCCAATAAGCTTAGGCTTGATCAGAATAGCTGTTAAACAGTTATGAGTAAATATGACATAATAACTGACCGTTCAGTTGATCCATTTTTATGGCCTTTTTGTGGTATTTTAGGGCTTCTGAGCTAGGTAAAAGTCTGGCATTTAATGTTAATAAAATTGGATAACTGGTCAGAAATATTACTGACACACATTTCTAAGTAGGTCAAGAAGATTTAAGCTGCTACATGTATACTTCAACAAAACAAAGTAAAACTAGTCACCATGACGGCGCCCTAGATCAGCTTTTGGGTCAATTGGGTATTTACGTAACCTGGTTATCCTCAAATGCATGCTTGCAAAAAAATTGCGTATTTTTTATATTTTTAAGCCACGTTTTTGCCAGTGATTACATAAGTTTTGTTATTGAATGAGGCCATCGGGAATGCGCCTACATATTAACATTGTACTGTCATCGTCTGCCTTACAGGCTAACTGTATATCAAACTAGCGAATTTTTATTGTACCTGAAGCAAATCTCATCGCCTGTTGACATTAGCTGCTCGCATTCACTTTGCAAACTTTCATTTTCCGCTAAAATACTTGACTGGCGCTGATATTTTATTCATTAAATTGGAATTATACTGTGCGCTAGCAAGTAAAGAAATCAATACCCGACTGGCATTTGTATATTACACAAATGGAAACCAAATGGACCAAATGGTACGCAATATGACATTGCATGTAACTGCATTCCGTAACCGATCAACAGAATTGCTTTTCGGTACGCACACATTTAATTCTAATTGCTTTTTTGATGATTTCAATTGCATATTTACGCAAATGCCCTGCTTATCTAGGCTGCTGCCATGATCAGAAGAGATTCATATCTGATATATAACATAAACAGGTGATTATAGCAATCACTTGTTTTTAAGTAAGTGCCCTCCTGCAAAGTTTCTATTCTATCTGAGTCAAAGTACCGAGAAAAATGTTTTAGAAGAAATTCAAGATGGCACTAATTGTAGAAATCTGCAGGCGCATTGCCAGGCAGAGGCCAGGAAGCCTGGGCTTCAACATAATAAGGGCCTCACGAACAACAAAGGCGCAGGCCAGCCTGCATATGCATGCAGTCTGATCAGCGCCTTTGTTATTCGCTATCTGAAAAATAAAGTATTTAGGTCAGATACCTCTTAATTCTCCATTATTTTTTTTGTGGGCTTCAACTTGATAAAGTCTGTGGCTATGCCCTAATTGTTTTAGCAATAAAGTGAGTGAGTATGACCAGGAAACACATGGGCGGATCCAGAAATTCTGTCAAGGAAGTCCTGACATTTCTTCAGTTATCAATGTACAGTTACCTCCCTTAAACTTTAGAAAAAATTCATCGAACTAAAAAGGTTTCTAAAAGTCACCAAAGCAACCAACTGTCATTGTCTTCAACTGAGGATAAAGTGTCTTGCTCAAGGACACAAATTGACCATGCAGTGCCTCTGGAGAAGCTCGAACCAGCTACCCCTTGTCCCAAGTCAAGCACTCTAACACTTAGCCATTGTGCTCCTTTTCAATCTACAAGGTGATAAACCTTCAAAGAGCCACCATAAAGATCTGCTGACAAATCAATCTCAATATGATCAGCATTGCTGCTGTAAATAGGCATGGATCAAATCAAGCAAAGTTTTTGAGATCAATATTGTTATTCCTTATCTTTCAGTTTAAACATGTGTTTTGGGTGCTCAAAAGAACAGTCTCAATGAGACATTTCTTTGAGCACATGCAACTTGTGTATTAGTTGAGAAAAATATGAAAAATAATTTTCAGTTACACTCTTATCTGGAGGCCTGAAGGTATGCTGAACTGCTGACAAATTCCAAAAGAGCATGTATTGTTCATAGGGCCAGTAGAGTAAAATATGTCAGCTTAAAAGTGTGATTAGTTTCTTATATCCATCAGTTGAAGCATGTGTTTTGGGTGCTCAAAAGAACCCTCTCATTGAGACGGTTCTTTTGAGTACACACAACATATGTTTTGGTTGAGAAATTAGAAAAATAATTTTCAGTTACGCAATCTTATCTGGGTTCCTGATAGTTGCTGACAAAAGTCCATAGGGTGAGTTTATTACCTAGTAAAAGTATATTTTTGCTGTCACAAGTCACTGAATTGTTGACAGCGGAATAGTATACAGTTATTTCATGCCTGTTTGTAGTATAGTCAAAACTATTACCCCGAGGTGCCGTGGACGACCTGATGCACTATTGCACAAGGCTGAAGGCCGAGTGCAATAGTGCATCAGGTCGTCCACGGTACCGAGGGGTAATAGTATGACTATACTACAAACACGCATGAAATAACTGTTTTATTACCCAACCCATTTGATGAAAAACTTAGCAGCTTTCCTTGAATTGAGTTGCTGTAGACGATGCGGTTTTGTTGCAAAACAAAAAATTTCACCGAATCAGCTCAATTTTGGTTTCAAAATGTTCCGCTCGTTCTAACTAAGAAAACGAGTACCCACACTTTATGTTTCTGGCCATAAACAACGGAGTTATTTGAGTTTAAAGTTGCCAAACCATGCCTCATTTTCACCATTGTTGCATAACGTCTCCTTTCATAAACGAACCGTACGCGCATCGTCGTCGCGCATGATAATAAGCGCCTGTGTGTTTTTAACAGGGAAGCGGGAAACCAGGCCCATGGTATAGTGCCAGTCTATAGTCATATTCATTGACCGGTGGAATAGTTCAGTGACTCATGACATAGCAAAAAATAGACAATTACTCCGCATATAGACGGTTGGGTAATAATTTTGGATATTGACTGGGACTTTATCACATCACCTGCTAATTACATGAAGGTGCTGATGAACATGCATGACAACCCATGGTTCTTTTTTGTCAAGAGACGTTATGTAACAATGGCGGATATGAGACATGGTTTGGCAGCTTTAAGCTACCATTAACTTTCTTGTTTATGGTCGATTTTTTAGTAAGAATCAGGCTAACAGTTTAAGACAAGAATTGATTGGATAAGGCGAACTTTTCCATTTCAAATGCAGCGAAAAGTGAGTATGATCAGAAAATATCACAATCACACACCGCAGACCAACCAAAGAAGATCACAGAACCCCCACAAGCAATGGGAAGTACATAAAACAATAGATCAAGAACAGAACCACCGCCTTAGAACGGACAGCAGTCTAAGCGACTGGGGTCTCAAATGTATTTTACCGGCGCCAAATCTTTGCCCTAGATTCTGTTGTTGTGAAACACAAAATTGTTTAGCTCGCAACGAGGCTTACTAACAAATGCAATGTATCATCACAGAGAAACAAATTAACACACTATAATGAAACAAAGAAAATGGCTCATGACTCACAGATAGTCTGAACGAAAACCTCAAGTTGAGCTATGGTGGGCCCAGCCAACGACAAGCATCAGCACCAACCAACGGATTAAAGCTTTACCTCAGGGCCATAATCGAGATTGAGGCCTGACCCACTGTCCTGCAATTAAAGAGGAAACCGAAGCGGCATTTCCACTAAGTGCAATAGTGCATCAGCCTCATGGTAATAGTTTTGACTATACCACAAATAGACATGAAAAAACTGGCAGTGTATACTATACATGTATCATGCAAGGATGGGGACAGCCAACAATTCTCAATCAAGTAAATCTGTCTTTGAATCCTGAATTGAGCCAAAAAGACTTTTAAATCACTTATTGAAAGCTTAAAATTTCTAAATATAACTAGAAATCAATTAATTTATGCTTATTTTATGCTAAATATCCAATTTGGCTGTATTTATTAAAAGCTGAATTTCAGCACAAACAACATAGACATTGTATGCATCATTGCCAGTGCTCAATCAAGAAATCCTGATTAAATCCTGAATTTTCTTCTGACAAATGTCCAAAGAGCGGGAGGAGATGGTCTAAAAGGAGATCTATGTTAGTTGAATCAAGACTCAAGTGTTGATGGATGAGCAGAAATTGGATAAACTAGACACTGGACACCAGGACATAGATCAAAAAGTTCACCTTGAGCAGGTTGTAGTCAGAGAATACAAATCTACAGAGAATAAATAGAGGATCTTACATAAGTGATCATGTTTTATTGAATTTATTAAACGAGTTGGAGAAAAGAGACTTGACTTGATCCTGAGTTTATAAGTCAAGTCAAGTCAAAAGAGATAAAATGTCAGGCTTGCCGAGCATTTTATCTCTTTTTCGCAACAAGTTTAATAAATTCAAATAAACAGGAGCATGAATGTTAGATTATATTTATTATTTATCACATGACATTAAAACACTAAAAAATTGCAGTTTTGGTGTGAAAATATTAAGATTTTCCCTTATTTTACGCAACATTATAATGGACGTCATTACGTTTCCCGTAAATCGGTAAACCACTAGTGGTTTATCGATTTTAATGCATGGCGTTATATCACTCTCAGAAGCGACATCATGTGATAAATAACATTTATCATCTGTATATTTGTAGTTCACCTGATGAGGCCAAATAAAAAATAAGTGAGTTTCGGGTAACAGGTCTGAAAATTTTAGGTAGGGTAGGCAAAAAAAAAATTCTGCATATAAAAATAATTTTATGCATTTTGAAAGACATTTCCAATTTCAAAATGTATAATTTAGATAAATTATATAAAAAAAATCCAGTCGCCATTTCAAAATGTATAATTTAGATAAATTATATAAAAGAAATCCAGAAACCTGAAAAAATTCTAGGTTTCACCAGTATATTTAGGTGGGGTCAGGTGACCGTATTCACAGGGTTTTTTTATTTGGCCTGAAGAATGCAAAATTACAAAGCAAGCAAAAAGTAAAAACACTTACTGTATTGTTGACCATCAGCACCGAGTCCCATTCCATCAGCACCGGACATATTTCCAAAGTTTGGTTGGCTGTCAGAAGAACTGTATGGATATTCTCCACCCTGACTGCTTGTCTCCAACACGTCCTCCCCAATAATTTCTAAATCATCCTCTTTTTCTAATTTAATATTCACATTTAACTTGTCCCTAGCAGTTTCTGATCCTAGAGTTTCACTTAAAGACTCTTCTGTTTGTTTTCTAAAGTCTTCAACCACCATTTCTGCAGGCTCTTGTTCTTCATAATCTATAGCTTCAGTTTTGACTATTATTGGCACATTCTTTTCATAAATGGAATGGTTGAGATCAGCACTTTGTCGAGGAATTTGTAAATCTTTCTCAACAAAAGAAGAACCAAGACTATCTAAGGGTTCCTCTGACTGAAAAGAGTTTTGTGCTTGAGAAGAAGCAGGTGATGTTTGGTGATTTAAATGTAAAATGGAATGTAAATTTCGTGACTTAAATACTTCTTTCTTTTTAGAAGAACCAGCAGGTGATTTATGGTGATCTACGTGTGATTTGGAATCTAAATTTCGTGACTTAGAAACAGATTTTGACATCATCACGGGGTGAATAGTAGAATCTTCGTAACTGACTTCTGGGGTGCCTGTGTAGAGGGTATCACTAGAACTGTCTTGTGATCGGCTAAAATCTGGAGAATGTCTTTTTGCTGCAGCGAATCTTTTAGCCTGAGGTAAATACTCTGGAGTTTTTCTCTTGTGATAACCTAAAATAAGATGAGTTCCTGTATTAAACCCTATATTAGCATAAACAAGGTTCATACAGGTAAGTTTGTTTAAAATTCAAAGAGTTTTCAAGGACTTTCTAAAAGACTATCCTACTGTTTTCGAGGACTGAAAACTGATGAAAAATACTGATTTACATGTTAAAATTCTACTTCAGATATGCTAGAGTCCATTACTAAAGATATTAGTTCTAGAAAATGAGTATAAAATTGTGGTGCCCCACAATTTTATACTGATGTATGTCTCCAAAAACATAGTTGAATCCTCCTGTAAATGGTAAAATTCAAGGACTTTTCAAGGCCTTTAAGTGTTTTTCAAGTACTTTTAAGACAAATTTAATTTTCTAGGATTTTTCAAGACAGTCCTTAAAATTCAAGTACTTTTCAAGCCTGTGGGAACCCTGATACAGTAGGTTTAGATAAACAAATTTTTTGAGACTAAAAAACAATAGATAATATTTTCTTACCCGTCAGTTTTAACATATGTTTTGGGTTCTCAAAAGAACAGCCTCATTGAGACAGTTCTTTTGAGTACCCACAACATATGTTTTGGTTGAGAAATAAGAAAATTATTTTCTGCTACACACTCTTAACTTAAATCCTGCCCTTTAGACAAGTTGAATTTTCCATTAGGTTTGATACAAATGAAAAAAGTCAATAAGCAATGCTTATTAGATACCCCCCCGCACAGTAAGGGTCAGTGAAAAACTTGGCAAGTGATAGTTCAAACCAGCAGACCCTAGTTTTGAAAAAAAATATTTCAGTAGAATCTGTGAAAACAAGAAAAGTAGAATATGTGCAAATGATCTTTAAGCTTGCAAAATGGAACATTTGTTAAGATCAAATACACAAAATTATTCACACCTGAAAGCTCTATATGTCAAAGCTTATACCGAAAAAATAGTCTAAGTTCTCATAGATGTCATTTTATCAAAAATTATTTTTTCCAAACCAAACTCCTTCATGCATATGTTCAATGTGTCTGTATTGTAAAGGCAACATATCAAATTGCTCCATCAAAAACTGTGGTAGGAGTTGATCGGCCCATGAAGGCACCATCAATGCATATACAAAAGCCTTGTTAGGGGAAAAATTGTCTAAGTTCTAACAGCTGTCATCTTGTCAGAAATTATTATTTCCAAATCAAACTCCTTCATGCATATGTTCAATATGTCTATATTGTAGTGGCAAAGCATCAAATTGCTCCATCAAAAGCTGTGGTTGGAGTTGATCGGCCCATAAAGGCACTATCCATGCATATACTAAAGCCATATAAGTGAAAAATTGTCTAAGTTCTCACAGCTGTCATTTTGTCAAAAATTATTTTTTCTGAACCAAACTCCTTCATGCATATGTTCAATGTGTCTATATTGAATGGGCAAAGTATCAAATTGCTCCATCACAAGCTGTGGTAGAAGTTGATCGGCCCATGAAGGCACCATCTATGCATATACTAAAGCCTTGTTAGGGGAAAATTGTCTAAGTTCTCACAGAGCTCTGTCATTTTGTCAAAAATTATTTTTTCTGGACCAAACTCCTTCATGCATATGTTCAATGTGTTAACATTGTATAGGCAAAGTATCAAATTGTTCCATCAAAATCTGTGGTAGGAGTTGATCGGCCAATGAAGGCACCATCTACGCATATACAAAAGCCTTATTAGGTAAAAATTGTCTAAGTTCTCACAGCTGTCATTTTGTCAAAAATTATTTTTTCTGAACCAAACTCCTTCATGCATATGTTCAATGTGTTAACATTGTATAGGAAAAGTATCAAATCGTTCCATCAAAAGCTGTGGTAGGAGTTGATTGGCCTGTGTATGGCCCATAATAGCATAAGCATAAAGCCCTATACAAAAAGCCATTTAGAACTACAAAGGGAAATAACTCAAATAGAATTGGCCTCTAGCCCTTACTTTTTTGTTTAAAGTATTTGTCTTGCATATATGAACATGTTTGCAAGGTTTGATGAAAATCCAGCCATGACTCTTCAAGATATTAAGGAAACAAAGCGTTACGGACGGACGGACGCACGCACGGACGCACGCACGGACGGACAACGTGAAAACAGTATATCCACCACAAACAAAGTTTGCGGGGGGTATAATAAATCAGATTCGTCCATTGCATAAAACAAGAAATTTTTTCTGGTGGGTGGGGGGAGCAAATGTCCTCTGTCTTAAAAATATTGTGCGACAGTCATGACCTTAGTTAAGAGTGCATAATAGAAACACAACTTTCTTATTTCTCAATCAAACATATGTTGTGGGTACTCTAAAGAACTGTCACAATGAGACAGTTCTTTTGAGCACCCAAAACATAATTATGCTTAAAATTATGAGTAAGAATATATTTACAATTTTATGCTGATTTTTGTTTGTTTATCTAAAGCCAATGAAACAGGCGACATGTGATGAAAACATTAAAAAACAGATACAAATTTCTTCGGACAATGTTCCACTGAACCCAAACAAAGTGGGACGTTTGGAAAATTAATGTGTCAAATGGCACAAAAATGCAGCCTTGGCAGAACACTGGAGGGGTCACAGGTAATACCACAAAAATACTGTATTTCTTTCTCTGAAGATTGCAAACATTGCAAATCCTGATAAAATGCTGCTTTCATTTTGGAGAAGGCAATTTTAACACAAGTGCTCATGTTTTATTAAATTTATGTAACAAGTTGTGAAAAATTGATAAATTGTGAGGCTTGCTGAGCATTTTATCACTTTTTCACAACGAGCTTAATGAATGCAATAATTATACAGAAGCACAAATGATAGATGCTATTTATCATAAATATGACACTAAAGCTACTTTTAAATCACGCTTTTGCGTGAAAGCACTAAGGTTTTGCCTTTATTACGCAACATACATACATAGCGCTACCAAATTCTGTAAACCACTAGTGGTTTATCTATTCAAATGCATGGCTTTATATCACTCCAAGATGCACTGTTATATGATTTAAAAAATCATAAGTTATACCAGAAAAGCAATCATTGAATGTGAAAAATGTAAAAAAGCAAGTTAAGTGCAGATCAAAATTCATATACAGTTTTTACTAAGAATTTGAATGTGTTAAACATTTTATAAGCAACCTTTAGTTAGTCACCACCCTTAAATCAAAATTGTACAGACTTTTATTCATGTAACTTTGTTTCCAGATATTTGCTCACTAAAACATTCATTGTCAGGGATATTTCTGGTCCAGAATATTATTGGGCCATGAAAATGGGCCCCATTCCTTTGCATGCAAAAGTCAAGATTTCGATGGGCCATTTGAAAAAATGATGGGCCCAGGAAACCTTAATATCCCCCTTAGAGCGAAATGAAAACAAGCTTAGAATAGCTTATGTATGGGGCCCAGCCAAAAATGAAATCAGAATTACTCTATCACTCATATATTTTTCATAAAATGGTTCAGGCCCATCCCTGAAATATCCCTGATTGTAGGTTCGTATTGTTCACTTGCATAATAAAAGAAGACTTAAGTGACTTTTGAATATTACATGTATAATATATTCAATATACATAAAAAGCAAACACTATTTTCCTGACAAAATCTTGGCAGGGTATGGATTAGAGCTCAGCAGATGTCCAGACAAGAAAATGTAATTAAAGATCAATGTTATTACTCAACCAAAACATTTGTTGTGGGTACCCAAAAGAACCGTCTAATTGAGATGATTCTTTTGAGCACCCAAAACAAGGGTTTACACAGCTCTTTAAGAAAATAATCACAATTTTATTCTGAAATACAGGTCAACCTCGTTATGTCAAACTTGCCTATCTCGAATACACGGCCTATGTCGAAGTGATCATCCATTCCCGAATTTTTCCCCTATATAGCATTGTAATTTGACCTTGCTTATGTCAAACTCGGTTATCATGAAAACTCGGCTATTTCGAAGCGATTTTTCATTCCCTAGAGTCAATTTTCCCTTTGTTCACCACTGCTTGTATCGAAGTGGTCAAAAAGTGAAACGGTCCGAATGACAAACAAACTAATTTACCTGATTAATCGAACAATAGCCTTAAATAGCCCAATTAATCCATTGTTGCAAGTAATCGCCAATTAGTTATAATGTGTGTTGCGGCAGCCATTGTTAATTGATCAGCTGTTTGTGTAGATAATTGACCTGATTGACCTTGACATGACCACTCAGGTGTGTTCGATTGGAGCATCAGAAAATTAGCAGTCCCTTTCAAATTTTAACGACTTAATATTGTTCATCTGCGTCTTTTAATGAGAGATGTTTTCAACAGTCTTTAGATTGCTGCGAGATATTTCGATGTTAAAGGGTGTAATATTTCTTCATGTGCAGACTCTTATTAGACTGCGAGAGTGCAGCCTAATCTGATTCAGCTAGAATATCTGTGGTTCTGCTCCGACAAAATTGACGTTTTTCAGTGATGTGTGCTGCAATGATCTCCGTTTTAAGCTATCTATATGCTCTCTTACATGGAGATATTAACTTGTTTCGTTTGATGTTTGCTTATTTTATTTTATTATGTACTTTTAATTAAAATGGGAATAAAACAACTCAAAAGATTTTTTATCTTTATTTCAATCCAGTTTTGAGTAGAAACAGTTTTACTACGTCTGTACTGCAAATGTATATCGTAGGAAATCTGGTTCAACGAAATTCAACATGTATACTGTATTTTGGTGACGTCACATTTTGGCTATGTCGAACTTCGGATAACTCGAAGTATTTTCTCCATTCCCTTGGACTTTGAGATAACGAGGTTGACCTGTAGTTTGCTTTTAAAAGTGAGATTTACTTACTTTTCAGACAGAACCCCAGAAATTGTGTTTTAATCTCCTCATGGTCTTGTAGAAAGACTTTCCCAAACTCTGACCCCAGATGAGATAGGGTGCCATCATTCACACTGGCTGTCAGTATTACAGACTCCTCCCCAGTCTGAGTTGAGAGTTGTTCCACCTGTAGATAAACCATAGGTTAGGCCAGAATTTTTTTATTAGTTAAGGGGGGGGGGGGGGGGAATCAGATTTAGGGTCAGGGGGCTGAGCAAAACAAAACCTCTGAAAACGACCAGTTGACTGGTCGTTTTCAGAGCTTTTTTTTTAATATTTCCAGAAAAAAAAACCCAGTAAAACTAGTAAGGTTAACTTAAATCTTTAAATATTTAATCATTTTCCTAAAAATCATTCAGGACAATCACTTTTAACAGTGTCACTCTCAAAAATACACAGATAGATCCTCAAAAAAATATTATTTTTTCAACATACAAATAAAATTTAGAGTCAGCGGATAAAATAAATAAAAATAATTTTAGAAATTAAATTTTATTTTTTTCCTACTTTCGGGAAAATTACAGTAGGAGGGTTTGTAAATCAACTAATAAGCAAAGTCTGGCCTTAGTATAACACAGGTTTAGATAAACAAAATTTGTGACTGTAAAATTGTGACTTACCCATCAGTTTTAACATATCGTCGGTCAGGAGTCATAACCTCGTAACTCTGATTTTTACCAAAAGGACTTTTTGTCAACGCGGGAATATCAAACGCATGGCGCACAATTATGTCATAATGTCAAATTCTTGTAGCTCTAGACCAATTAGAACTTCCTTAAAAGCATCAATCCTGCTTCAACTATCGTATCTATGAAAGATACCATTATTTTGGTGCTCATATTAACCGAGATAGGATGTTTTGCCATGAAAAAGATGCTCAAAATGTAGTAACTGGATGGTTTACCACGAAAATATGCTCAAAATGACATAGCTCAAGTGAAACTCTTCTTAATGACTGTGAAATCTTTATTGGAAGCTTAAAACAACAATAACAGTGAATTTGGATGTTACTAAATATAATTCTGTTTGACTTTCAGCAATATTTAGGACACTCCTAGCAAAAGTTATTCAGTTTTTTGTCTCTCCTGAATAATATGAAAATCAAAGATACAAGTTTTTGACTCCCAACCGACGATATGTCTTTGCTGCTCAATTTTTTTTCTTTACCAGCACTGTGAATGTATAGCTAGGTGCTTCATGGTTTCAGAGAAGATCTTTTTTAATTTTCCCTTATATATATCAATGGGAGTTCCAAACTCCTTTTACAGTCTTTCCCCTTACCTGATGATGCTTTACATGAAATTCGATCAGAAATAACAATTAACCCTTTGCATTCCGGAAACCCCTAAACCAGTACTTTTTCAAACAGTGAAGACCCAGATGAAATGCAGCATAATGCTGCATTTCATCAGGGTCTTCACTGTTTGTTAAGGTAAAAAAGATCTACAGACAAAAATGCCTTATTTTTTGAAAATTATAACCCAACACCCATAGATATGTACAATGGACTATCCCAAGTTTATTTTATCAAAGCAAAAGGAAAAATCCATTAGTATACAAAGGGTAATGCTCCTTTGAAAATGAGAATGGACGAAGTTGACAACAATGTCCGTAAGTTCGACCATTGACATATTGAGATACCTCACTTACATGTAAGAGGGTCTGGATGGTGAGGGTGGGGTCTGATATTCACTAATCATTATACCCGCTTTTTTCTTTAGAAAAAAAGGGTATATTAATTTCGTACCAAAGTCGGTCCGTCGTCCGTCTGTCTGTCCGTCCGTCACGTTTCTTGTAAATGCATCTCCTCCTAAACCGTTAGACAAAGCAACTTTAAACTTTGTACCTAGATAGGTCACATGATGTAGAGGGTACTGGGCAACATTTCATTTGACTTGACCCCTAGGTCAAGGTCAAAGGTCAAATAATGTAATTTCTTGTAAATGCATCTCCTCCTCAACCATTAGATGTAGCAACTTCAAACTTTGTACCTAGATAGGTCACATAATGTAGAGGGTACTGGCAACATTTTGTGTGACCTTGACCCCTAAGGTCAAAGGTCAAATGATGTAATTTCTTGTAAATGCATCTCCTCCTTAACTGTTAGCAGGCTTTCCAGCAGCATCTTTGAAAAAACTAGGAGAAAACTATGAAAAGTATTTACAAAATACTAGGAAAAAACTAGGAAAATCTAGGAAGTTTGAGGCAAAAACTAGGAGTTATTTGGTTATATGTTTTGACTTTCCCCTTCCTGATTACCACAATAACCATACACATTTATACTGCAAGACTATTAAGCTGACTAAGTTTTCTTCTGCAGTCAGAAGAACAGACTCTTATATGAAATTTAAGTTTTTTATAAAGACTATTTTAGGCCCAATAAAGGTTGTTTCACTGAAAATCTTATAAAAACAAAGAGCAAACTAACATTGAATTTTTCCATTTTTACTAGATCCTTGGTTCTTCCAAGATAGAGGATACAGCAAATCCTTAGCCAACAAATCACAAATTAGGGAAGTAAACCCCACTTGTGTGTGTTTCACTCTTTGAGTTGTATACCTCACTTTTTCCAACTAGTCTTGTGTTAAGCAGTGTTAGACTGTAAAATACTTATGAAAGGGGGGTCCAGGGGTCCTCCCCCTGAAAATTTTGAAAACCAAGAAAGCAGAGCTGGTCATTTTGCAGGGGCAATTTTACCTTCGGAAAATGAAGAGTGTGGTTAGGATCAACTAGTCATTCCTACATTTCCTCAGATGTAAAGCAAGAAATCAACCAAAAAGCATTTACCTTACCTCACTTCTTTTTATGCTGCCTTATATGAAATCTCAGAAAAAAGGCAAATAGAGTCTGTCTCACACTGGTGTAAGAGTGAGGTAGATACTTACAATGGTCTTAGGATGGATACAGCATTTTAAGACAATGCAAGATGTCACAAACATTACATGTCAACATATTTATATATATGGTTTATTTCTTATCTTCAAACTGATCTCGCAAAACTCTAAGGTTCCACTAGGGGGTTTGAGTCAATTGTAGTCATCATATAGTCCAACTTTCAGTTATCATCTGAGAAAGCTATAGACCATGCATCAGTGACAACAGACCACACAAAGAACACCAAAGACTGTCAGTTCAACACCCTAAAGATCTTTAGTCTGAAACAAAATCTCAAACACTTATCAAAAAAGGTGCCAAATTTATGAAAAACTAGGAATACTAGGAGGTTTTTGACAAAACTAGGAAAAACTAGGAGCACATTTACAATACTAGGAAAAAGTAGGAAAACTAGGAAAAACTAGGAACGCTGGAAAGCCTGTGTTAGATGTAGCAACTTCAAACTTTGTACCTAGATAGGTCACATGATGTAGAGGGTACTGGGCAACATTTTGTGCAACCTTGACCCTAGGTCAAATTCAAAGGTCAAATAATGTTATAACTTGTAAATGCATCTTCTCCTTAACCGTTAGATGTAGTGACATCAAACCTTGCAGGTGAATAGGCCACATAATGTAGAGGATACTGAGCAACATTAGAGTCGCCTTGACCCCAAGGTCAAAGTCTAAGGTCAAATAATGTACTTTTTTGGAAATGCATCTTCTCCTAAACTGTTGGAAAGTAGCAATTTCAAATTTTGCAGGTGCAAAGGTCATGTGATTTGGTGGGCACTTGACAACATTTTGTCTGACCTTGACCCATAGGTCAAGGTCATACTGTGATTTTTTGTAAATGCTTCTTCTCCTTAACCATTGGACATATTAACTTCAACTTTACAGTTGCATAGGTCATATTATGAAGAAGGTACTAAGCTACATTTGTGTGACCTTGACCCCAAGGTAAAGGTCATAGGTCAAAAGGCGGGTATTTGCGATGGTGTACCATCAACTTCTGCTCTAGTTACAAATTTAGCCCATTATTCACTCTCACTAAAATAGTTGCTTCAAGCATTCTTTAAAATTTTTGATATAATTTTATTTTTGGGCTCATATTTGGTTCAAATATTGTTTTAAAACTTATTAATCAGTATTCATTATTTTTTCCGTTATTCATTAAAAAATTAGAATTATTCTTCATTTTTAGGACCTCATTATTTTTTAATCATTAATTCTTTTTGCCCTATTCTCTAATAATTATAAAATAAGGCCATTATTCACCTATCATTAAACTTCATACAGACCTCCACTTTGAGCCTTGAACCTTGAGCTAACAAAGGTTAATATCCAAGTGACTTTGCTATTAAGCTGGGCCCTGACAGTAGGGAGAAGTGAGTCACTTCTCCCTCCGGGAAAATTAGGGAGAAATGACAGTCAGATAGGGAGAAGTTATAGCGCAAAATTATGGAATTTTCTGTCGATTTAAGAGAATATTAATATGAAAGGAGAAATAAGATGCAGTGATAGTAGATTGTCACCACAGCTTGTATTTGTGTGGTGACGGATGAAAATGAGTCTCCTTGAAAAAGAAAATTTTTTTTTGGGAGAATCCCACTTCTCCCTGAGTCCCATTTAGGAGGAAATTTTGGCCCCTAGAGCGACTATATCACCCTAGTCACCCCTAGCTTATTCTCTGCCAGGCTAGCTAAATATTGATGTACAAAATCTTAAATATTTCATAATTTTCCTGCATAGGTCAATCACTTTTAACAGTGTCATTCTCAAAAATACACAAACAGAACCTCAAAAAAAATGTTTTTCAACAAAACAAATAATATTTAAAGTCGGGGGGATAAAATAAAACATTTTTTAGAAAATATTTTTTTTTCTAGTTTCTACAGATTTACAGTAGGAGGGTTCGTAAATCAACTAAGAAAAAAATTCTGGCCTTACTAGTATTTGAATCTGATTCTTGAGCACTGCCTTCAGTATGGCTCTATACCCTGGAATATCTTTGAACACATCTAGATCAGACTGCTGCTGCACACCAGTCATTGTCAGTCTCTTCAGCTGCTGAAATCACAACAATAAATGTTTCCTTCATGAATATTCATGCTTGGCTCCACCCACCATAGGTTAAGATAAACAAAACATTTCAGCGTAAACTTGTAAATATTTTCTTACCCATAATTTTTAGCATATGTTTTGGGTGCTAAAAAGAATCGTCCTTTTGAGTACCCATAACATATGTTTTGGTTGAGAAAAAATAAAATTATTTTTCTACTAAAGGCCTGCTTTCCTTCATGAATATTCATGCTAGGCCCCACCTACTATTAATAATTATATAAATAAACGTTCATGTTTGTACATAAAACAAAGAAATTACTTGTCAGGTCAACTAGTGTTGGATCAAATTTAATCATATTTCCATAAGCAAACAGAATAGACCCTGATCAGAGCTGCCTGATCAGATCTAGGTCAACTCTGTTTGCAAAAGCGTTAAAAGCGTCTCTATGAGGTAATGGGTTAAGTCTTTGCATACAGGGTAATTGTTCATGCGTTGAATTTTCAAAATTAACTTTAAATTTTCAAAAAAAAAAATAAAATCCAGGATATCAGACAGAGTGTCAAACTGTTTATAACCGTTTTTATCTAAACGAATATTAACTAGATCTTGTCAATATGAATGCATGCATAAAATTTGGTGAAAATATGTCAAGTAGTTCTCAAGATATTGAGCGGAAACTAAATTTCGGCGTAAATCAAGGGCCATAACTCTGGTACAAATGTTCAAAAAATTATGGGTAACAATCCCAAGGTAGATCATGTCAATATAAATGCACATAAAAAATTTAATTAGATTCTATAAAGTATTTCTCAAGATATTGAGCGGAAACAAAATTATGACGGACAGACGGAATGACAGACAACCCAAATCCAATATAGCCCCCACTTTTTCAAAGCGGGGCTATAATAGTTGAAATCTTTTTATCATGTCCCCTTAAAGCCCTCAACAAAGGGCATAAAAGGCATACATGTATTGCAACATGACCGAACACAATGCACCTGTAAAAACAGTTTGAAAAAAAAGTACCGTATGCTGACATCAACAAAGAAATGCAGCGACACAGCAACTGGGAGCGTTGGTAACTTCCTAGCCTTTTAGTGTTTTTCTTAAGTTAAGACATCTGGCTATCCTATCAAACTGTTTGTTTTCAAATCTCATGTAACATCAATTTTTTTCGACGCCAAGTGTTGAAAAAAAAAAATAATGTCATTATAACTGTTCACAATGAAAATTGTGACCAAAGCCAATTTACAGCAAAAAAAACTTTCACCGATTTTTCATATTCATCTATGACATTGGAAATCAGCAAGGATCTTACAAACAATAGTTTTTTGCTGTAGGTTCCTGACGGCAGGGTTACAAACCTAATAATGCTTTGGGAGCTTGTAGATGGAACTTTTTGGTTCTGAATGCGCAAATGTTTAGCAGTCGACATTTTGGAAGCGAAAGCAGAAACAGAAACTTTCATCAGCGGTTACTACTAAAACACGGGTTGGTACCGGAATTCAGTCAAACTCCCCAACAGTGGCAACCTTCCATTCATCTCAAAATGCATTTTCGAAAGTATACCACTATTGGGGAGTTTAGAATTTGATTCTGGTACTGGTCGCATTTTAGAAGTAATACTGTTACCCATTGTTTCTGTTTCAGTTTTCATTTCTAAAAAGTCGATGGAAAATCAAGGAAAAATATTAAAAAAAAACGAGCTCCTCTAGCATTCACAGGTTTGTATAGATCTCACACAGTAAGAGTATTGTCCGTCATGGATAGAGTCCAATAGAAAACAGGTGTAGCAGCTTAATACCGTTATTCATTCATGCAAGTTCATTCAGAAAAAAATAATAGCACTGCAGGTTAAACAATTGTACGGATTTAGCGATAAATAATGATCATGGCATGTAAATCCTCGGTGGCTCAGTAGGTAGAGAGGCAACTGTAATAATATGCACGTGAGCTATGTAAAAAGTTAAGGGTTCGAATCCCATTGTTTAGCATTTTATAGGCTTATTGATATGCTCTATTTTTTTTTCCTTTGTTTCCATTGTGTATTTTATTATTCTAGATATTTTCTTATTTTGTGTATTTTTCTTTATATTTTTTAATATTTTATTTTTTCAATTTTTATATTTAATTTTTTTAACGAATAGTATTTTATTTCAATATATATATGATATAAAAAGTTCATAAAATAATGCCAGCATAGTGAGATTTTGATCGCAATACTGAGCATCAAAGGATCAGGTGAGCCTGCAGAAATACGCAAACTCACCAGAGCGTTTGCCGCTCGCATACACAACGTACTGTGTGGATGTAGATGAAGACTCATTTTAATTTTAATTATTGCATAAAAACCCGTGTCGCACGCTATTAACAACCATGTTTTTACCGGCAAAAACCCATGTATTAATCAGGCAATTTACGTGCTGTTGATGCACGGCTTTTCTACTTTACATATACGCATTCTAGGCCGTCACAAAAATTGACGTGATCAACAGTACCGTGTATAGAAATTAACGTAATTCATTGGCGTTAGGATGACGTAAGTTTTTGCTCTGGAACAGGCTTTTTCAAAACCTACGAATCCTTCATGCTTTTGCGCGCCATTATAGTAATGCAAAAATGAACTTTTCGAAGCGTTTTCCCAAAGTTTTCAAGTGACAATATGACTTAATGCAATAATAACGATCAAACATAGTTTTCTGATACACTAACGTCTGCTAGACCCTTCGTGGGTCGTTAAAACGCTCGCCTTTAACTGGTTTTCCTGTAAAGCCTGAAATATCGACATAAGCTTTTTTGTTCAAAGGCGGATCTACGACTCCAGGAGAGGGAATTCAGATAAATTAGGGAGGGGGTCGATTTGCAGATGATCTCTCATTTTTCTTGAATATCCCTTTAAAAATGAAATAATCTGTTCCGAAGCCCCCTGAACCCCTTCTGGATCCGCCACTGTTTGTTACAGCGCTAGGTAATTCAAACTGCCCACTGAAGGAGTAAGAAAAAGAAAAAAAAGATAATAAAAACTCAGGGATTCGAACCCCCTCATAAAAATATAGGTTCGAATATGTTAATAACGCTACGTAACCACTGGACCACTGGTTTGTGACACCCAGCGATAGCTTTAATGTATTACTTACTACCAATATCCTCGTTTGTTTACCTGTCTAAATGCGGGATTACCTTTTATTGTCAATAGACCTCTCTGATTACAGTTATAATTAGTGACGTCACTGTACTCTATACAAATTTTACCTCTAAACCATCAGGTACCGATAAAAAACACAAACAACACCAGACTTGGGTCATCAAAACGATCAGATGATTGATCATAATTTGTTTTTTTCATTATGCAATTCGTTTTTATACGATGATTTTTTTTAATTTCAATAATTTACTTTTTAATTTTAATAAGTCGTAAAAACGATAAAACAACCTTTATCTGTTGCTCTGGATTATGCGCCTGTACTACTAGTCTACTACTGCCACACTGAACCCCCAAAGTGGGCAGAAGTACGATCTGGGCTGGAAGCTGATTCACATATATACAACATTCGAGGGAAAAAAGGCAAATTTGTAATAATTTGCTATTGTATAAATCTGACGTAATGCAACGAATTGACAGCATTAATGTATTATTCAATTATTTCAAAATAAAATACTTTAGTAAAATTAAAGCATATTAAGTGGAGAAATATGGATTAAAAACGATTGATTGTGCACTGTGACAGATTCATAAGGTAGGGCTGACGTCACAGCTGCTTATATTGACTGTTTCATCTGCGAGGTGAAAACTCGGAGCACCTTGGTTTTTAACCGCAGGATTAAATCATATTTTGAAAACTTTGATCGACAATAAAACCTACAAACAACGGGAATATGTTGTAGGAAGCAACTGTTTTCTTAGATTCTTTTATGTGGTTTGTGTGAGAAAATTATTTATTCGGTAATATTTTATCCTTCAACGATAAAGACCAAAGCTTGTACCTTCAACTAGCGATGCTATGTGGCACATTAGATAACTGTTTATGTTTTTTTTGCCAGCAGAGTTCTTTGCCGACCTTATGAATAGGAGAGCCGATCTGTTGATATCGCTAATTAAAGCTGAAAATTTACCTCTACTCTAGACGGCTGCACGACAATTCGTCGAAAACCATTTCGCCGATACGTCAATTGGTCGCATACGACTTTTGGTCGATGTGACATTTCACCTAGTACGACATTTGGTCGAAAAAAATAGTCAGGTACCAGTGTTGTGCCTAGAGCGCGGCATTGCGGGATTCCCGCGATTTTACCGCCGATGTCCCTTAAAAACGCACCCAGCGCGGGCCTAGGGGCGCACCTCGAAAATCTGCTTATCATTTTTCGCTGTTTTCTACTATTTCCGTATTTAGTGTAACCTAATAAAGGGAAGTAACTAGCACAGTCCAATACACAACAACAATGGCGGAAAACTCGAATTTCATAGCAGAAGGCCAGAAAAAAGCTATTTTAATATAGCAATAATAAATTTGCTGGTGAATTAAAAACTAGGGCACCAGCAGAAACTTCCTCACTGTCATCTACATCCCTTCTTTAGCCAAATCTATCGACATCAAGCTCAAATTTAAATAAAAAATGAACAGAAATTTTCGGATAACTATTCAATTTAGCAGGTAAAAATTTGAAAAATTTGGTGTGTCCCCCAGAATTTGTAAATGTCCCCCTGAAATTCAGGTAGAGGGACACCTGTGTCCCCCAGAAATCTTGACCTAGGCACAACACTGGGTACGAAACTTGGTCAAAATTGTCATGTCATTGTTTTTTGACCAAACGTCGTACTCGACGGAACGTCGCATCTACCAAATGTCATGATTATAAAAAAAGAAAATCATGAGAAATCACTTTGTTTACATGAAGTGCAACTTATAAAGACACGCTCCATTAATTTTATAAAGTTGCTTCAAAGCTAATTAGTGTATTTATTATTATGACTCTATAATGGGCAGTGGTCAAAAGCTTTCAGTATCGATCTTTGAGTGAAATGTTAGGAAGAACTCACATTTGTGGGATGATTGAGTGTTCATTCTTTCTTTCTGTTGTGGGACAGAGATACTAATACTGGTGTGAAAATATATTTGAGATGTGAGAGCCGTAAATGAAAACAATTTTTATTTTTTCGGTACAAATCAGTTTTCGACCAAAAATTCGACTAAATTTCGACAAATTTTCAACCAATTGTCAGGTCGACCAAACGTCGTAGTCGGCAAAACGTCCTATCGACCAAATGTCGCATTCAACCAAACGTCATTCCGACGAAATGGTTTTCGACCAAATGTCATGGATCCACTCTAGACACTTCCTATCTTAAATAACTTACACGACTAGATGGTCGATGATAGAGACCGATAAAGTACAGTTATCCCAGACATTTTAAGGTCTTAAATATAGCTGATCAATGAACCTTTAAATTGTTGAGGTTTGAAGTGCTCAGACTTTTTAAGAAAGCCAAGACTTGTTTCGGAAAAGCAGCTGAACGGTCAGAAAACTTGAGATAAACGCCAAAACGTCCTTCCAATTTCAACGTTTCTTCTCTTGAACATTGCAAAAATTCTCTCTTTTTAAGTACGCAGAGTAACTTACCGTCTAGATCTGATCAAATACAATAAATTGTCAATTTTTTCGTGATTTTTAAAAAATAAAATCTTTGAAGTGTACTAGACGTACCTTTTTACGTGAGAGTATCGAACGGTATAGCTAAACAGCGAAATGAACGTCCCGAAACGGGGCCCTGCCAGGGTGGTGGTGGGGGTACATGTTCCCTTGTTCCCCTGATATAAATTGGCTTTTCCCATGTTCCCCGAAAATCGAAAATTTGTTTTCTTATGTCCATGTTCCCCAATATTGTCCCATGTTCCCCAATATTGTCCTTGTTCCCATGTTCCCCTTAAAAAGGAATAATACTTTGAAATTACATTCCTATCTATCTGTCTATCTATCTATCTATCTATCTATCTATCTATCTATCTATCTATCTATCTATCTATCTATCTATCTATCTATCTATCTATCTATCTATCTATCTATCTATCAAATTATCTATCTATCTATCTATCTATCTATCTATCTATCTATCTATCTATCTATCTATCTATCTATCTATCTATCTATCTATCTATCTATCTATCTATCTATCTATCTATCTATCTATCTATCTGTTTGTCTGTCTGTCTGTCTGTCTGTCTGTCTGTCTGTCTATTTATCTATCTATCTCTTCATAATTCCAGGGTTTGGAATGATTTGAATTTAATGGAGATAGACGTTAAACTCCAGCTGTTAAGTTTTTAGACTTAATTTTTCGCAATAACTTTTTTATCTTTAATTTTAGCAAAATGTGTTCGCGATGAATGTTGTAGAGGAGAATTTCCGCCAACTTCTCCAAAAGGTCTTGTGCTTGTGTCGCAAACAGATTTTTGTGTATATAGATGAAGATTTTGCAATAAATTGAATTCGTCCTAAATTTCTAAGTCTTTTATTGACAGGTAAAATTCGTATAGGCGTGACAGAAAGGGGTAGTTTCAAAAAATATTCGGATGCGGTGCATATCCCGCTTTTCAAAGGCTCTGCAAAACATAAAACTGCCGTTAACATACTCAGAATTTACCTTGCATATGCAGAATCAGCTTAAAGCAGGCTCATGTGTAGGAACAAAGGCTGGGTTATCGCATGACGTGCAATTTTTCTTTTGTGCACATGCTATGAAATGAACGGTTTTGAGATGACTCTACTAGCTTAACGCACGAGCTAATCAGGCGCGATTTCTATTATATTTGAATAAGCCATCCATCGCTCTAGTAATTGAATTAGGGCGGTGCGATGTAACATTTTGACTGACATCTTGGACTTAGCTTATTTGCGCTTTGCTTAAAATGTTCAAAGAGTGCATCTAAACACAGATTAACCTGCAGCATCTAGGATGTTGGGACCATTTGGAGAAGTTGGCGGACATGTTCCTGAATACTTTTCATCCCGAACACATTTGCTAAAATCAAAGATAAAAAAGTTATTGCGAAAAATTAAGTCTAAAAACTTAACAGCTGGAGTTTAGACTCAAGCAATAGCTAATTTCATACCGAGTTTTCCGACACATTCCGATTAGCTCTGAGCCCACCCGAATAGAAAAATATCTGGCCAATCAAAAAAAACTTCCCAACAACGTGACGTATATTTAAATTAGCATTGCAGATACCCAATGTCGACAAGTGAAAACGTGCGAATTTGCGTAATTTTCGGTCATATTAGGATTTTCTATCACTAGATTGGCTTAATAGATTGTTGCCACACTGCAAATGATGTTTTTGGGGAGATTCTGAGTCATTCTTCAAATGGTGAAATGTTTACATGAGCACCGTCTTAGTTACGTGTCACCGGTCCTGTGGTGTTATCAATATTGACCTCATATTTTAAACACAACGGCGCTGTTTGAAAATTCAGTAAAATTGGTTTTCCAGGTAAGAATAAAAAGTACAAAACGGCGCTAAGTGCCCCTTACAACTAATCTTCACTTCGCATACAATTTATACAAGCCTCTTTGCTCACAAAACAGAATTTACTTTTGTATTTTGATGCATGCCTCGAGCACATGGCTACTCGGCCTCGTGGTTAAGGGAGTTATGTTGATTGGCTGATGTAGTCATGTGATACAAGTCCATGTGACTTGGTTCCCGAAAGAATTCCGGAAAAATACAGAAGGCCTGTGAAATCAGCTATTCTGCTTCTAAGACGCCGACTGTCTAGTGGTGGGGAAAGCCAGTGCAGTTCTCGGCATTCGCCCAGGAAATACCCTGGGAAACTATCCCAACCCGGAAGGTGACAGTCAAACCATTGATAATACCACTGCAGGATCTATTTTGATAATTGTTTCACTAATCAATATTTTTGCTAGCGACGCTAGCAAGAACCGAACCTGCGTGGCAGAGGTGATCTAAACACACTTCTGACTGAGCTATCCTGGTGCTTATGAAAAGATAGATAGATAGAATTCATTAAAAGGAACATCCAAACATATATCCATACAAATAAAGAGGCAGCCTATAAAACTTATCAGGCCTTTATTAGAATATTCGGCAACAGTTTGGGATCCCTGACAAAAGAAATAAATAAATCAAATAGAAATGGTACAACATAGAGCTGTCCACTATATATCTTCAACGACTTAAACTACACTAGTAGTGTGTCCTCCATGCTAAACCATCTGGCATTACCCACTCTAGAGAAACGTAGAAAAATAGGCTCTCTAAGTATGTTCTACAAAATAAATAATGGACTAGTAAGAATTAATTTTCCCGATTACATCAAACCAACCCTAAGAAATTGATTCTCTATCCCATACTTAAGGATTGATGCTCATAGACATTCATTCTTCCCAAGAACCGCAAGACTATGGAACGACCTGCCCCCAACTTGATCAGCTGTCCACACCCGGAAGCATTCTGAGCTGGACTTGATCAATACCTCCACTAAATCTCCCATAACACAAATCATCATCATCATCATCATCATCATCATCATCATCATCCTCATCATCATCATCATTATATCGATCATCTAGAGCTTTTAGTCGTGTCAGTCTCACAGCATGTCCACTTCGCAACAATAATCAATTATAGAAGGAAAATATAGATGAAATTCAAAATTCCATGTAACGTGAACTATATACATCCTTCTTGATTGTCTTTTCCGTACGTGTTATATTCTTATTTTTTTGCTAAAAAGTGTTGCCATTTCCGTGCGCACTCCACGTAATACTCTTCATCTTCCTGGCACAGATACAGGAATATAACTTTGACCACAGTGAGGTTTGGACAAGACAGTCATCTCTCAAGAGTATATACAGTAAAATGTTCCAGTATAGATATACAAGTTAAAACTATGTACACCCGTGGCTTGTTACAATGTGAATGGAGGCTGGACTGCTACCGAGGGTTTGGGGGCAATCTTGAAGGCATTGACTGTCTGAACATCCATAGTTGTAGGTGGCAGTTTGTTCAAGTCCTGGATGGTCCTTGGAAAGAACGACATCTTATACACTGTGACATTGGTGTACCGGACGAAAAGCCTCTATGACTGTCGTGTTCTGCTGTCATTGGACCGGATGATGGATTCTGACTCTGGGATCTTGACCAAATCATACTTGATCTTGAAGAGCATGGTTTGATGATGAACCTTTTGGCGTTCTTGAAGTGATTCCCAGCCTATTGAGCTAACCATTTCTGTGACGCACCTTGGGGTTTGTTCTGTGTAATTGTTGCAAGCATAACGTGCAGCGTGACGTTGGACATTGTCAAGACTATTATCGTCTTCTACCTTGTACGGGTCCCAGGATGTGGAAGCATATTCCATTGCTACTCCATTGTTGGTCGGACCATGGACTTGTATGCAGTGTCACGAACCTGTTTGCTGCGATCCCTGAAGTTGCGTCTAAGAAATCCAAGGGTACTTGAAGCCTTGGCCACTGTTGCTTGGGTGTGCTTCTCCCATTGAAGGTCGTCGCTGATGGTCAAACCAAGATATTTGGCGCTGTCTGTGACTTGAAGGCATTGACCATAGAGGAAAAAGTTAGTTTCTCTACGATTTGCTTGTTGCGATTCTCAGCACAGTGCACTTCTCTGGGTGGAAACTCATCTGCCACTTGGATTCCCAGTCCTCCAGAGCCGTTTGGTCTTCTTGTAATTTGATGGAATTCCCATAGTTCCTGATCTGGCAGTATAAGAGTGTGTCATCTGCAAACAAATCAGCTTGTGAAGATTTTGACGCAAAAGGAAGGTCGTTGGTGTAGACTAAAAAGTAAGGGGCCAAGGACTGTCCCTTGTGGCACTCCTGACAAAACATACAGTTTCTCTGATGTGCTCCCCTCTCTACCAGGACTTGTTGAGTTATCTCATGTAAAAAGGATGAAATCCATTGGAGGATGTTGCCTCGTATGCTGTAGTAATTCAGCTTCAGCAAAAGACTTTGAAAAGGTACTTTATCATAGGCTTTTGCAAAATCTAATAGGATAACAGCAACTTGGTCTTTACCTGATTTCAAATTTTGAAAAGACCCTGTATGGTGGAAATTAGTTGTGCCTCGCGCGAACGTTTTAATCGAAAACCACGTTGGCTTGAAGTGAGAATCTTTTAGGAGTTAAGATGTTTCATAGAGGAGCTGAAGATAATATGTTCTAATATTTTGCTTACAACAGACGTGAACCAGACAGGTCGATAGTTTGCAGCTATATTATGTGGACCTTTCTTGTAGAGTGGTGTTATCAGAGCCTCTCTCCAATCAGAGAGAACCGTTGCCATGTCTAAGGAAGTTTGAAATATTCTAGTGAGCATTGGTGCGATTTCTTCTGCTAACATGATCAGAATTCTGGTTAGTATATTGTCAGGTCCAGAGGCCTTGTGAGGTTTGAGATTTTTAAGAAGCTTGATGGCGCCGGTAGAGACGGTGATGGATTCCATAGATAGGATGTTACTGTGGCCAATATCAGGGATGTTCAAAAGGTTTTCTATAGTGTAGACAGATTAGAATTGCGGATTTAGGATCTCAGCCTTACTGTTGCTACGACTGTGTAGGAAATCATCTTTGTTGAGCAGTGGTAAAATACCCAAGGTTTCTTGTCTCTTGCTTTTGACATATGAGTAAAAACGCTTGAGTTTGATTGACAGTGTCTTGGATGTAACCCAGGTGAGCTATTCGCATCTCCCGTTGAGTTTCCACTTTCAAGGATTTATTCTTGCCCCAATCTTCTACATGTATATTGTTTGGAAATTTAATTGCCTTGCGATATGCTCTGGCTTTGAGGCGGCTAAGGCGACGAGTCTTTATGGAGATCCATGGATGAGTAAAACGTGATGAGCTGGTCTTGGATGGAATATGAGAGTTGAGTATCCTGAGCAAAAATAGTAAGTAAATATGATCAGGAATTAACACAATCACAAACTGCAGGCTAACCCATGGCACCGCGAGGAAGAGCCACACAACAATCACGAGACACCAGGAAGACAAACTAAGCAAAGCAACCAGCTCTCTCTCTTCCCCATCAAGATGATTGCAAAACTAGAAGGGACATAAAGAAACGTACACCAAAACAAAGAAGAATTACAGAATCCCACAATGGGAGTAACAATAAACAACAAGTCAACAACAACAGAACCACTGCCTTAGAACGGACAGCAGCCTAAGGCACCAGGGGGGCCTTAAATGCACTTTACTGGTACCAAATCTTCGCCCCACATTCTGCTGTTGTTGAAGTACAGAAATTGTTCAGCTCGCATGGAAACTTTCTAACTATTGCAATGTATCATCATGGAGAAACACTCTAATCAAATTAACACACTATGATGAAACAAAGAAAAGGGCTCATGACTCACAGATAGTCAGAGCTAAAGAAAACCTCAAGTTGAGCCACGGTGGGTCCAGCTACAGATAAGCATCAGGCACCAACCCACCGATTAAAGCTTTACACCAGAGCCGTCATAGAGTCTGAGGCCTGACCCACCGTCATGCAATTAAAGAGGAAACCATAGCTATAAACCGTGATTGGGTTTAAACCAGGCATGCAGACTGTCACATGACATCCAAGTTATATCCAACCTTTATATAACGTTTGATAATGTTTTTTGATCACTAAAATTAGGTTTTCCAACAATTCGTTTGAATTTATAGACTAAATTACCATAAAATATTGGTTCTGATATGCCTTGTTGCAGAAGAGTTGCTAACTCAATGTTGTATTTAACAATTAACTCTGAGTGCACGTTTCTGTTGTTGAAGTCATCAACATTAGAACACACTCTTGCAAAACGAATAAGCTGAGAAATATATACGCCATAGGAAGGGGAGCGCGGAACATATCCATCAAGAAATAGGAAATTTACTATATCAAAATTGAAATCATCCCATTTATCACAAATTTTAAAAGATGCTATACCATTTGTTATGGACAAGTTCAAGTTCAAGTCCAAAAACGGAGCTTCGGTATCAGAAGAATTCGCCTTATTTAACCTAAGTTCAGTAAGATATATATGACCTACCATTTGTTCAAAATAAGGATTGTCAATATTAAATTAGTCATCTAACTATCTGGAGGTGGAGTTAAAAAATTCAATAATGTCAGTTTGATTATTGTCTGACAGAGACAAAATTAAGTCTTTTCTCATAACAAAACCATAACAAATCTGCAACACGAGGAGCACAATAAGTACCCATTGGAATACCTACAATTTGTCTATATAATTTCGAGCCGAATCTTATAAGTATATTGCCCAAAAGATAATGGAGAGGCATCACACATTTTCTGACATGGCCACAATTTATATCGTTTAGGTTGTTCAGACGTAAAAAAGGCATTTTTATCATTACAAGTCAAATAAAGTGATCCCTCTCTGTTGAATGTTTGTTCAATTAATTCTGTTTAGATTATCAGGCAATGTAGTATAGAGAGTAGAGAAATCATATGTAGACAAACTAGATGCTAGACAAGCCTGTCTTGAAGAAAGTCCACATATCATCCACCTATTCTTGAGTTGTATGGAGTATCTGGCAGATACAGATGTTGTAGACTCCTCTACAGATTGGCAATACTGTTGCTTCTCATACCCTTGTAGTACGTGGTCAGTGAGGCAGTCTAAGAAAGCTGATCCCAGCCACTTTCTCCCATCTGAGTGTGACCAATCCGCCTTCCCTGGGGGTATCTGGGCGCTAGTGTTTCTCTTCCGGCATGCGGTCAATGCCAAGACCACAGAGAAGTTTAGGGCACGCCTCAATTAGTCAAAAACCCAAACAAAAGATTTTCAAATTTAAAAATCAGCACTCCCTGCTGAAATGATCAAAACTGATCAAACACAGTAAAAAAAAAAAGAAAGAAAGGAAGAAAAAAAATACATTTCCTATGTTAAGCCAGTACTAAACAGAAGATAAACCGTCTTGCTCAAAGAAAAAAACATAGTGCCACCAATGAGTATCAAACCAACAACCACATGCACTCTACAATTGTGCATTCGATGCTGGGGTAAAATATAGATTGTAGCAGGCGTGAACGTAAAATACAATGTGGTAAGAAAAATAGAAAATATAGTGTTAGCACAGATAGATGTTTAACAACATATAAAACAGTATTTAAAAGTTACGAGGACTGCTGGTAAATCTTACAGGGACCCATGGCTACCCATAAGAGCAGTCTTTGTGGGTAGTTAATTCCAAAGAACAACTGCTGATAATCCATGGAATACGTCTGTAAACATGCATGGGTCAGAGGTATTGCTGGAGTGTCTCAAAATATCATTGATATTTGTAATGCTACATAACCCTAGATGATACATATTAGAAACGCCTCGATAGCTCAGTCCGCTTTCAGAGTTGGAGGTCGCGGGTATGAAATCCGGCGTCAGCACCATACCAAACGTGTAAACTTGGTACTAGCAGCTACCTTGCTAACGCCCACATAAATAAGGGGTATGCTAGGAAGATAGAATAAGTATCTGTTAAAGATATTGTTATGTCGCAGAATAGCTCATTGGTTACATGGATTCATGCTGTCTGTTTCATTATAAGCGACGTTAAATAAGGCACTTTATCTTCATATTTATCTTTATACATAACTAAGGACACACAGAACAGCATCACAAAACAAGGACAAAAACAAAATCGTACTCACAATGGGAGCAACAACAAAGGATTATATAGCAAAACCGTATTAACCGCCTTAGAATAGACAGCAACCGAGGCCACTGACTGTGAGGCTTTAATATTTTTTTTCTGGCCAAATCTTCGCCCTAGATATTGCTGTTGTTAAAAAATAGATTGTTACGCTCGTATTGAGGCTTCTTTTTCATTACAGGATAACAATCAAATCAAATTTACAAACTGTTATGAAGCAAAGAAGAGGGCTTATACATGTATCTCTCATGATCAAACCACCAGTTTGACCACAGTGGGCCCAATTAAAGACAAACACCGTCTCTAAACCGTTGGTGGTTTCTAAATCGATGGCTTACAGTGGCTTAGCTGCCCTAAAATTTTAAGTACGCACTTGTGGAAGCAGGGTTAATACAAATGATCCCTAAAACCACGTTAGCTACGCCCATGGGCTATGTGCAATTTTCTTTGTCTCATCGCATTTTATCCTAAAATATCGATGTCGATAAATTGTGCATTTCATGGGGGTCATCTTATTGTCTTTAATGGTATTTTCGCTTTTAAAACTAGTTTGAATAGGTGTTGTATATAACCAAGTTCGTGGAGCTGTATCTGGCCTTTGAAAGCAGCTAGTAACATGTGGAAATTTTCTTTAAATTTGAAATATGAATGATGGTTTGTAGTCATCTAGTGAATTCTTGGGTGGGTATATGAATAGTAAAGGCTTTGGCAATAAGCGAGTGCGCATGCTTCTCTAGGCCTTTTTTCTCGTCGATGCCATGCACTGATCCAGAAAGTACCGGCGAAGAGTTCAAGCCGTCCTGAATTTTTATATTACTATTATATAAGATATAGAGGGCCTACGGGCCTCCATCGGGAAGCAATTTAGTGTTTGCTATGCGTAAAAAGTTTTGCGCGTCTGTTTATATGTGCTTTGTGGTCACCTGCTGGGAAAGGGCTGACCTCTTGGCTCTCGCTTTTGGTGTCTAACTGTGAGTTTGTCACTTTCCCATTGGTATCCTGGGTCATGTGTGGTACTTGATTGTATCGATTCCTGATCTTTGCACCCTTACTTACCTTTCCTGTTCCCCCTCTGGATTTGCCCATGGATACGATAAGTATCTGAATCTCACGACCCTTTTCACGTCACAGTGCACAACAAAGGAACAAACCAGCTTGTGCCTTTGCACAATCTAGTCAACACTGTTGTTGTTAGCTGTCTGCAAAGTATCCCTAAACATCCCGGTGGTTCTGTTTTTGCTGATTATTTGTTTCGTTTTGTGTGCCCGGGGGGTGCTCTCATTTTTTCTTCATACGTAGGCTCGGGCCCAGCATCTAATGTTCATTACAAAAAATTATCAGGAATTTCAAGCACTCCAAAACAATATTTGAAATTATAGCGACCCCCCAAAAATACCCCAATCTGTACATTGACCTTAAAAAAGACCATAAAATGCATAGAAATGCCCCTAAATATAGTCCAATTTTGTAATGACCCCCAAAAAATATCCATAAAATCTTCATACCCCAAAAATATTCATTTTCTTGAAAAGCCAAAAAATATTGAAATTCAAAATTTTGAATCCAAAAAATGACCTGAGCCTACGTATGTATGGAATATCAGAGTGCCCCCCCCCCCCCCCGGGATTGTGTGCACTCATCTTTGCTAATTGTAAATGTTACATGTTGATTTGTTATATCTATCTTAGAGGAACGTGTCAGACGATATGCAAACACTGTAATCGCTGTTCGAACTCGATTCCTGTGCTTTTGAACGTGTAATTGATTATTTAGCATATCAATATATAATAAAGGCTTTCGTACTACATGTATCTATAAATACACATACTCGTATTCAATGGATTATACGAGACAAAACAGACCTTTACACGATATTAAATAACCATTTTACTGAAATAATTAGGTAAGTAAACATTTCTTTAATGAAAACACAGTTTACAGATTTTAATTGATATATGCGTGACCGTATTAAACAGCACGTACAGCGCTAGATCGGTCTTCCATCTATAAATTACTGGAAGAAAACACAACTGGCCTAATCAATTTTAGAACGTAAAATAGCGACGTACGACACGTTATGAGATTTTTGGCACTTACCGAATTTGCAAGCAGTATAGGGATCAAACATGTATTTCTATCCATTAACATCTGCAGGACCCCGATGGTGGTGTTGAAACCCGAGCCTGATTAACAAACCCGAGGGGTCTAGCAGATGTTATAGTGTATCAGAAAACCATGTTTGATCGTTATTATCGTATAAAGTCATTTTATCACTTTAAAACTGAAAAAACGCTTCGAAATGTTCATTTTTGTCTTACTATTTACATATGTAACGGCGCGCAAAAGCATGAAGGATAAGTAGGTTTTGAAATTTGAAAATGCTTGTTCCAGAGCAACGACTTACGGGTAACGTCATTCTACCGTCACTAAATTACGTTCATTTCTATGCATGTTACTGTTGATGACGTCAATTTTTGCTACGGGCTAGAATGCGTAAAGTAAAGTACAAAAGCCGTGCATCAATAACACGTGGATTGTCTGATTAATACATGGGGTTTTGCCGGTTAAAATATGACTGATTATAGTGTGAGACGGCTTTTTATGCAATAATACAACAAATGACTTCCGATACAAGACTGATCCGCGGTCAGAAAACGGTATGATACCTGTGATAAAGGTTCAAACAAGTCTACGCTCATCTTAGGTCATTCTTACACTGGCGCATACAGTAGGGACTATGGTAAAACTCAGGTCAAAGTTTAGGCCTCTAGATTGATGCACATGCGTGATTGAAGAATGTCGTTCAGAATATGCAATAATATACATGTACTACCAACAGGCTGATCTTGCATTATTTAATTCATAAAACGAGTTGGGGGAAAAGGTAAAATGCGAGACTTGCTGAGCTTTTCTGTACCGCTTCAATATATATAAAAATACAGGAGCAACAATATTTAGATTCTATTTATCATATGATATTACAATAGCTTTTAAATCAGATTTTTGGCTCGAAAATGATAAATATGTTCTTAAAAGGGTATCCTTTGGAAGGAAAGACTGCACCAAAGAACTGAAACTAGAGTGTGCATATTTCCTGGGCCAGACTAGCTAGTTTCTGCCATTTAGACTTCATCAGTGACCCTCTAATAGTTTCAAAGTTCCACAATGAAACCTATGATCCCAAAGGACAAGAAAATAAAATCAACACTATAGTGAAGGGCAGGGAGACGCTCTACCGCCGCCACACAGTCCCAGTCACCAGCTGTAGTGAAGTCGTCATTCTTTACGCAGCGTGGTTATGACCGTCATTCAATGAATAGTTTTAAAACATTCCTTTTAACAAACTGGAACGTACCATCCTTAAGATCTGCCAGCATTAAAACTAGGTCTAACAGCTTTATTCTCGATCTTTTGTTTTTGTACTTAACTACACCGATCCACTATAGTAGTCACATACATGTACATGTAGTATGTACTTAACGTTATTTGATTTAACATTACTAAATATTGTAAACTATTATTCTGTCTAGATACCAATTAGTATAGCTTTTTGTAACACGTTGTCAAATGAACGAAAATCCATGTTCAACTTGACTAGGAGATTCACGTGCTGCTTGAACATGCACAAATAAACTTGAAAATACCTAAAATCAGCATGACGTTAAATACAGAATTTTGTGTTGCGGGCCACCATGCTTTTGTTCGCCAAAACGTTGAGTACGGCTGTAGTGTTTACAGCTAACGTAAAGTTTAGAGACATCCAGAGAAAGAAATCGGATATTTTAATGTTTTACCAGCGTTTTCAGTGCTAATTTGGTTGAAATAGCGTAAAATATGCAAAAAATGTAACGACAACACATGTTTGTTTCGCTTGATGGGCCCCTCGGGAGCTGTTTAAACACTCTGCTTATCGGACCCGTGTTCAAACAGCTTCCTCGGGACCCGGCACATATTAATGTATGAAAAAATGTGCGACCCCTTTAGTGGTTTATCTGTCTATATCACTCCCAGACGGGGCGTCATGCAATACAATAGTTTAACCCCCACCCCTTCCCCCACAAAACAAAACAAAAAAATAAATAAATAAACTCATGTTCTTTCTTTTGCAGAATTTTCACAATGACAGAGAAATCTAGACCTCGGACAATGAATAATGAGACAATTAAGAAACTGTCATACAAAGACATGATCATAAAGTCTCTAATCGACCTAAATGAGGCGGAGGGATCTTTATGTCAAAACATTTTGGAATACATGTGTAGTAAATTCGAAAAGATCGACAATAAAGCTGTTAGACTGGGTTTTAATGCTGGCTTAAAGACGGGGCTCAAGGATGGTTCTTTTGAGCGTGTTAAAGGGAACGGACCTCATGGCGTGTTTAAACTTTGCAAAGCAACAAAAACACAGTCTAAATCATCTGACAGTGGTAAATTGAAAGCGAACAAGAGGGATGGTTTGTCTTGTGAAATAAAAAGGTATGAAAGAAAAAAAAAATTCTAGGAGAGCATCACCCCGAAAGACGAGACAAATACAAGAAGCAACAGTCTAATCAAGAAGCTTTATAATGATACAACGCCTAATGATTGAGTAAGGAATCACCAGTGTGAGGTAGTGGCAAACAAACCAAAGACATGTGTCTTTACAGTTACTCCGCCTATGCGCTGAATTCGAGTCTGGTGGTGTGTATATATAGTGGCCCCAGGGGGGTTTGGGATCTGGGGAGAATGGCTATTCCTTTTCTGGGAGCTGGGGAGAATGGCTATTCCTTTTCTGGGAGCTGGGGAGCACTGGTAATTATTTCAGAGGATCTGGGGAGCAAGCTCATAGTTTTGGGAATTTAGGGAAGCCCTGCCAAATTTTAAAAAAAATCCCACCTTAAAGGTAAAGCCTTCATTTCGTTTGATTTCTTAAAAAAATCTTTGGCTTCTGGGATGCCCCCAGACCACCCTTATAAAATGTCATTTTTTATTTACATGCACATCTGCATTGATTGAAAAGAAATATATGGCGAACAATATTTGTTCTTGTTGTTGAATATTTGTTCTTGTTGTTGATTTATTATCCATTTTAGGTGGATATTTTGGAACGCCCAGAATACACCAGATCGCAACATTTATTCAATTTTCCCGGAGGGGGGGGGCATTCCCCCGACCCCCCCCCCCCCTAGCACAAGTGTCAACCCACATCCTTCCAGGGCTGCTAGCTGACTTTTATTAAAATTGTGAAGAATGCTGATCATGCAGTTATATGCTTATTTGATGGAAATAAAGTTAAACACGCATATTGGGCTGATAACAATTGTAAACTACTTTTTATGGTTACAAAATGCTTTCACTTTGTTTTGAAAAATCTAGTTTAAGTTGTTGGGAAAAAAACAACAGCCCGAACAATTGGTACGTCCTTAATTGAAAAAAAATATCTAGAGAGCATTCCTCCATACCTACTCTACCAAATACAGCAATGACATTTTAAGGATGGCCTCATATTTGTAGCTATATACATTGTATCCTGTGCATTTCATTAAAATAATTAATATGTCATGTATTCTATGGCTAAGCCCTGTACGATGCAAAATAAAAAGTGAGCATATAAGTCATGTGCTTGTGTATTGCTTTTTAGTTTTTGAGTATATGAATTTAATCTTACGGAGAGGAAAATACATTTTGGGGAAAATTGGCTTATGTTTTTGTGGATTTGCGGAGGAGCTGAATTAATTTTAGGGATTTGTGGAGAAAGACAAAATACTTTCAGGGAGCTGAGGATTTTTTCAGGGATTTGGGGAGATCAATGCATCATTTTTAGGGAGCAAGGGAGCACAGACCCCTCTGGGGACCTCAATATAGGCATCGTCAAGGGGGCCATCTGATCAGGACCGGCGTGATTGTTTTCACTCTTGTTGAATATACATGCCTACGACTGCAATGCTGCAGGTCAACACGATAATCAATGGGGAGGAGTGTTGTACATAAATTTTCAGCATGACAAGGGTTAACGCCTTTCTATCGAATGTTCTAGAAGACTAAGTCATTTGACTGTCATTACTGTGATAGACGTGGGTGCTTAGGCTCCGCCCTGTCAAGCCTACAAAATTGTTATATAACACGTACTATTGTGACAGCTTTGTTAAATTGAAATATTTTTCAATAAAACTGTATTTAAATTGTAATTAAAATCAATTGTATTTTAATCACAAAACTCATTTTCTATATCAGGAAATCTTTTTTCTGCAATTAGAGAACCGCGTTGTTTGATTCAATGGAGTATCTACAATAAATAGTCCCCCAAATCACATGGAACTTGAGAATGCTGCAACATAGAATTGAGCTTAAAAGCCCACGTAAAATGAGTGAGCATGACCAAGAAATGTAATAATCACAGGCTACATACCAACCCAGTGGCATTAGAATACAGAAAGACACAGACACGCATAAGCTACTGTCCTGCCAGCCAAGAGTGACAGTGGCGTCATGTTTTGTTTACAAAGTTACCAGGGTCTTAGAATCGATACCTCATGTGGAGTGTACAAGTTAATGTTCTACTTAACAATTGTAAACAAAATATTACGTCACTGTCACTCTTGACGACATAGACGCCTTTTAATACCTTTGCAAACAGAGCAGACCCAGATCAGATAGCTCTTACAAGAGCTGTCTGATCAGGGTCTACTCCGTGTTTGCTTATTGAAATATGATCCTACACTAGTGGACCAGACAAGTTTATATACAATGTACATTTATATGAACATTCATAGTGGGTGGAGCTTAGCACGAATATTCATGAAGGAAAGGGTTAAAAGCAAAGAAACCAGGCGCCGAGGTTATAAAATATTTTCATGCTCAACTCAGCTAAGCACGAAATTTATCCTGCTCATAAATGTTGGAATGCCAACAATTGTTGGCATTTTAACATTTATTAGCATGATAAATACAACATCTGAGAGACTTAAGCAAGAAACGTCTTCATTTGTCGGTATTTTAGTTTTTATGAGCATTTGGAATTTCGTGCTCAGTTGAGTTGAGCATGAAAAAAGTTTTATAACCTCTGGGCCTGCTCACTCTCTCCCTCAACGAGATGATTGCCATACTAAAAAGGACACTAAGAACGGCATTGTTACAACACGTTTTGAAATAATGTTATGTAATAATTTATTTCATTTTGATTTTTTTCTTTCGAATGATTTTGCGTTGTCAACGTCGACGCAAAACGAAGTAAAGATGTAATTAGATAATTAGTTAATTTTGCGTCGATATTGTGCATATCAACGAAAAATGAAATAATGTTGCAAAAAGCTAGCTTTCTTCACTCGTTCAAGTAAAATTAGAGATAAAATCTTGAAAATTCATAGAACTAGTATGAAAATTGAAATAACCTATTTTTTCCTTCTTTTTTAGAGTTGGAAAGTTAAAACCCTTTATTGACATTTTGGTCTAATGCTCTCATTTAAGCCTATGAACATTTAAGAGCAAATTTTAGAGAGTTAAACATGGCCACCACCGCGTTACCAATAATAATATTCTTTATTTCCTCCACAAGTGAAGAGCATACAATGTTTTGACAAATACATATTAAGCAATACAAAAAACATAATTCATATATACATATATACAGCACTAATAGTGCGCCCAATGATGTATTATCAAACAGGAGTATTCTACTTGATACCGTGAATAAATTTCATTTTCAAAAGTAAGAGATTGACAGTTTTGATTATCTGTAATGATATTCCTGAACTTTATTATATTTTATATTATGAACAAATAATTGCTCATGCGAGATCCACTGCAATTCAATTTGCGACTATGGTTCACATGTCGCCAGCTTCAGCCCAATTGCTACAACTGACGGTTGGTCAAGCAAACCACAGCCGCTACTAAGACGTCGTGCCTGAGCTATACAAGCAGCTAATATAAAACTTGTCAAAGACATTATTCCCTTTTCACCAAATAGATTCATATGCCAGGTCGAATGAAATTTCACTAGCGGCTATGGTTCACATGTCGTCAGCTTCAGCCCAATTGCTACAACTGACGAGTGGTCAAGCAAACCACAGCCGCTACTAAAACGTTGTGCCTGAGCTATACAAGCAGCTAATATAAAACTTGTCAAAGACATTATTACTTTTTCACCAAATAGATTCATATGCCAGGTCGAATGAAATTTCACTAGCGACTATGGTTCACATGTCGTCAGCTTCAGCCCAATTGCTACAACTGACGAGTGGTCACGCAAACCACAGCCGCTACTAAAACGTCGTGCCTGAGCTTTACTAGTATGAAACTTGTCAAAGACATTTTTACACCAAATAGATTCATATGTCAGGTCCAATGAATTTCAATTGCGACTATGGTTCACGTGTCGTCAGCTTCAGCTCAATTACTACAACTGACAGATGGCCACGTAAACCACAGTCGCTACCAAAATACACCTGGGCTATACAATCGACCAATGTTTAACTTGTCAAAGACATTATTTTTTATATATATATATATATACATGTATATATATAATTATTTACACTAAAACTACATGCCTGAGCTATACAAACAGCAAATATATTTTTTTTAATAAATGTTTTTGTTGTGTTTTCTGTTGTTGTTCTTTATTATTTATTTACACCAAATAATTACTAATGCAAGGTCTTATGCATTACAATTGCGACTATGGCTCACGTGCCGTCAGCTTCAGCTCAATTACTACAACTGTCGGTTGGTCACGTAAGCCACAGCCGCTACTGAAACTACATATGCATGAACAATGTCGAATTTCTATATCGTACCATTGTTTGTTTGTTTGAATTGATTCTTTACGTCGCAGTCGACACTTTGTATTTAAAACATGCCGGGAGAGATGTTCCTGGTTTGAACCAGTACTGATTTCTTGCTCAAGGACTCCGCCATTTTTTGGCCAGAGCTTAGACCCCGCTGTTGTAACATAACCATTTATTACAAGTGAGTGTGCAGTCCCCTTAGCTGTGGACTCTTACCGAAACGAAATGCAAGAATCCTCAGCTGTTTAGGGATCACACGTCGTCGAAATAGTTCCCATGAGTTCATTGTCGACACGACCTCGCCGCGAGAAAACCTGTCTTCGGGGCCTCCGACCAGCGAGACCCTAAGTAGTTCACCTAACCACAGAGACAAGCCAATTTTTGAAGGAGACAAGTTTGGCGATCAATTTTCCCAATCAACGAACAACAGAGGCGAAGACCAGACTGCGCTTATGCGCAGGCTGATCTTTGCATTTGCCATTTCCATGCAAGAAAGTCAGTCTTTATCGCGTTGAGGTCTCAACCCTAATACACTCAGAGTGGCTATCGCTCGACAGAGGGTTAGCCATTCCCAGTGCACTAGGATCAGGTCTTGAAAAGACTCATCGAGTTATGTTATACTCTTGTTAATTGGCTTAGAGCCATGGGTATCAGAAGACAATTCCAATGTCTGAGTGTGACTGTATTTTAGCCAGACCAGTCACAAAAAGTTTGACACAATCAGTCACATCCGTTTTACTCTTAAGTATATTAGAACAGCCAGAGTATAGCATTTCTAATTGGGTCCTGGGTGGCTCAGATATGAATGCATGAAAAAATGTCATACCGAATCTGTATATCAATCTGCACCATAAAGAATCACGAAAGTTCTCTGTTTGTCTACAAAATAATAATACATGTTCAGTTGAGGTTAAAATATTTTCACCGCAGAGATAACACTTTCGAATCCATTCACCTGAGAACATTGTACCAAGCAAACGTACAGCTCTTTGTATAAATGGAAGATATTTTGGAATTTCTCTTCTAATGTCCCAGAGCAAATATTCCCTGTTTGGCTCTGTTATTCTCATTACAGATTTTGCATTTTCTGAATTGACACTTTTCAGGCACCTATCTGCTTCATAGACTGTTTCCATGTTTGCCCGTACCAGACGCCTCCAAGAAAATTTTGACATAAAGATGCCATCATTTTCGAAACCGTTGAAGGCATCTAATAACGAGTATTTTCCAAGTAGTCGATATATATCTGAAAAATACCCTTTAACTGAACTGGGTTGGCTCTTAAACTCTAACATTCTGTGTATGAACATCTCTTTAACACAGTATTGGGGAGGCAAGTTGCATAGTTGTCCGAAGAAGATAAGTTTACGGTATTCTATATCATACAGTATACTTTTGATGTTCAAAAGAGAAAATGCAAGATCTGTACTTGTTCGTCTTGGGAGAGACTGCATAAATTTAACACAGAATTTATGTGCCTTCTCGAGCAAGTCTATGTGTTTTGATTGAAGAGAATACCAAAGTTCGCATCCATATAATGCTTTAGGCAATACAACTGCTTTATAAATACTTTTAGACGTGATTGGATTAAGCCCACCCTCGTGTACACCGGAGTTGATTAAACTCAAGAAAGTCCCTTTAAGTTTTGACGCAGCCTCTTTAACATTGTCATCTACCGTACCGTATTTATTCAAAACTACCCCTAGATGCTTATATAATATATTTTCTTCAATATACGCATTCCCCAGAGCCCAAGTTCTAGTTGTAATTCTATAGTCCAAAGGTGATTCATTGAACACTATAACGACACATTTTGGCGGTTGAAGTTCATATCTCCATATTCCAGAGTGGTTATAACATATTTTGATCATCCGATCCATTCCTTGTTTCGAAAGGGAAAGGACTAATTTATCATCTGCCACGGCTGGGCTACCACAGTAAATTCCGTGCACGTCCATACCCATTTTGGATTCTTCTAGCTCCCAGATAAGATCATTATCATATACTAGATATAAAAATGGGGAGAGAACTCCTCCTTGTCTGGTACCCTGCCGAACTGGGAACCATTCAGATTTGTGATATTGAGTTTTAACGCAACTTTCCATATCGATATACAAATGATGACATAAGGCAGCCCTGTTGTTTTTTGAACCCCCCTTGCAAGGAATGGATCGGAGGACGAATGTTATCAAATAGCTCTATTCGCGTTAACAAAATTCTCTCAAGGAGTTTGAGTACAACAGATGACAATGTAATTGCGCGGTAATTGTCGGGGTTATCTTTCCGTTTATTGCCTCCCTTGAATAAAGTAATAATTACCCCTCTTTTCATATCTTTAGGTGCATATGATTGTCGTACTATAGCAGTATAAAATTTTGCAAGTGCATCAAAAACCACGCAGCCTCCGTACTTAATATGCTCATAAACAATCCCATCTTCTCCCCCCGCCTTATTAGATTTCGTAAGCTTTACAGCGGACGCGACCTCGTCTGCGCTTATAAGAGGGTAACCCCGGGACTCTGTTGAATTTTGCAATGCCCTTTTTATATTGCTGACTTCTTGCGTTACTGTATCATAGACTTGATTATCAAAACGATCACACTGAGTTGGTGTATACAGTGCCTTAAAATATTTGGCCCATCCTTCATTAATTTCTTTCGATGTATTGACTGTTTGCCCCTCGAATATCAACTGCGTACCAGGGCTCGAGTTCGAAGGTTTGCGACGAGCATTAACGAGCCGCCAGAAATGGGCACTGTCGACTTCTGCAAGACGATCAATTTCGTCTAGCTGACTTTGTAAATAGGTATTAACACATTTCCTATGGCAGTGCCTAAATTGCCGCTTGGCCATTTTATATTGTATATAAGTAATATGTTGCGATTCTCTAGGTTTGCCTTTTCTCACCCATGCTTCACGATATTTCTTCATTTTATAATGTAGGTCTCTCAATTCAGTATTCCAATACGGTTTCAAAAAGCGCTTATATGATTTATGAGGAAAACATTTTTGAGCGGCCACTGTAAGTTCTTTGATAATTGTGGTATATGTCTGATCTATTGAACTTTTGGAATCTATGTCGCTGTGTGTAATGTTTGTCATATGCTCACTACTTTTCAAGATATTTTGGTACTCGTCAATGCACGGTTGGTCGCATTTTCGCCAATTGATCATGATTGACCCACTGTATACGGGCACATTATCGAGTGCTTTGTATGGTAGCTCAAACGTACAAAAGACTGGGCGGTGTCTTGAGACGTTTAAGGCATTATCATCCAAAACCTCACAATATGTGATATTTCTTGATATTTCTTCTGGAATTAAAATATAATCAATTACCGATTCATGTCGACCATCGTAAGTTACAAATGTAGACCGGGGGCCTGCGCATAATTGTGACGTATTTATAGAAAATATATTATTTTCCTGTAGAAGTGAATTAAATTAAAGGCCTCTATTATCTATTCGCCCTCCTGAGTTTGCCTCTGGTAAGTGTGAATTGAAATCCCCCATCATAATAATAATTCCCTTTTCAGAGAAAAGGTACAGTATATTTTGTAACTTATCCATATATTCCCTGTACACCTCAATTGAATGATTGGAGCAAGGTAAATAAACTTGAATGAAATAAATACAATTTTCAGTGTTAACTTCAAATTTTATGCCAATAATCCTGTCATCATCAAGTGACAAGGGAGATATACATCTATCATACTTTCTATGCCACAGTAGGGCTACCCCACCCTTACCCACCCTTCTTTTGCTTGGGCATTTAAGGTCAGAGTCTGCAACTGCATATGAAATATATGAGTTATCTAATTGGTTTAGAAACTGTAAGTCTTTCTCGTAGAGCCAATGTTCTGATATCCCACATATATCTATTTTGTTACGATAAAGGCAATCAGTTAGGTACGTTGCACTTGACATAATGCCTGTTGCATTCCAGGTTAATATATTAAGGTTTTGTTTTGTACTGTCCATTAAAAATTAAATAGTGCATTTAACTTTAGTCCAAATTAATACCGTCCCTTAAAGGTGAATACGGATTATAGTCATCAATGTCCGAGCGCCCGTAAGTTGATCGCCTGGATTCGTTACGACGGTAACCTGATGTTGCCCCGCGATTCGCTGATCGGTCAGTACGGTCATTGCGATCTCTCCAAGGTCTACACGTTACTCCTAGTGGCCAAAACGAGCTACTCTCTAAGAGTTCCGCACGGTCATTATCTTCCACATTGAACCTGATAATGACATTATTCCGATTCCGTTTACTACGCCAGATGCTAATCCATGTCACGGTCGGTCCCCTTTTACGTACGTATTTCGCGATGTCCTGCCGTGTAACGGTTGGCATAAAACCTCCCAAGTAGTACCGTTTAGCCCTTTTTTTAACAAATCATACAAAATCATCGTCATCATCATCGCTCCTATTTCCATAAACATGATCTTCAAGCGAGCTGTCATTTTGTACATTTCTAGCTCGATCACTTGAGAGTATCCCGAGCTTCAATAGGCCTTACCCTACTACCCACGGATGCGTTGTCTTCACGACAGGCGCGATTTCCCTGTGTCTCAGTGGATATACCGTTATTTAAACTTTGCTCAGAACCAACGGAATTTGTCATCGCTACGTCTCGGTATGTCCTGTCCTCATTTAATCTGAAACCCACGAAATTACTGGGTCGATTACCTGTATCACTGTACCCATTCATATTGGGTCGTGCACTATTATCAGCATCAACATCGGCTAATGACAAATTATTTCCTACATTGTTGAGGATGGTATCTGGAGTATCAGCAGTGTTACTCTTAGTTGAGCCGCAAGACCAACCAGGGCAGGTTTCATCAGTCACCTGTCCTTGTTGGCCCTCCCCTCGACTAAGGCTATGGTAAGAGATATGCAATTCAATTTCATTTTCATTATTTTCACTACTGGAGTCCACTACCACCTCTGGTACATATCCAGGTTCACCAGCAGCACCGCTGGTCACGTCAGACTTCTGTCTCGTGGAAGGTCCAAGGTTGTCACCTTTTGGTCCCCCCTTGGGCCTTCCTCGAGCCTTATGACGACGCGAACCAACAACCCTGCCAGATGATACTGGAATTTGTAATAATTCAATAGAGTCATGCATGTCCCTTATTTTATCCTTCACCAGTTTCAATTCATTTTTCAATTGGGTAACCCCAGTACACTTTTCAGACTCTATTCTTTCAGAACACAAAAGTATTTTGTTTAACCCAGTGTGAACATAGGCTTTTAAGTCCGTTAATTCGGATTTTAGCCCTAATATTGATGATTTTATTGTGTTAATTTCCTTTGATCTTGTAACCTCAACAGCAGTCTGTGTTTGTTTCATATGCAGCATATCAGCTTTTAAAGTATTAACAGAGTCTGTTAGTACTTTAATTTCAACAGAATAGTCCGACGTAACAATGGTATCATTGGCTGTTGATTGTGTTCGCTGACTCCGGCCTGATCCGGAGCTTAATAGCTCTCTCATGTCTGAATATTCGGCTCCCTCTAGTACAGCCATAAGTGTGTGTATATCATGCGCGAGTTTGACCGCTACAGAGTCACTATTTCTTGTACAAACTCTACGCTTCAGCATACATTGCAATCCGTAGGGAAAGTCCTCCGTTTCTTTAATATGCTCAAAAAGACTGGAGCGCATTTCGCCTAGCTTAACCTCGCATGAAGCCTCATTTAACAGAATTCTGTTTATGAACATTTCTTTTGGCAACCCCCTATACAGTGCTACTAGGCTATTATAAACAGAGTTTTCAACATAGATATTACCATCCTGACCATCTTCACATTCTACTCCTAAAGATTCTGCAATATTTTCATCGCTAGTATGAGGAACTGCTAAGTAACTACAAGACATGTAATTTGAAGTGAGCGTTTCAGATGAATTTGCTCCGTCTGTCCGTATAGGCGTGCTTTCATGAAAACTAGGGGTAACTGGAACTTTCACCTCTGTCCGATAGCCTTGGGACGTCTGTAGCATAACGGGAGTTAATTCTGTATACTGTTTTGTTTCTGTATCTGACTCCATCATGTGCAGTCGAAACAGTCTCTGTATACTTTAATCAGGAATAAAGTGCTTGGACCCCGTGAATGATAGTATGTTGATATTGTGGGAACCAGAACATTTTTTAACGCGAAAGCCTGGTACCAGCTTATACAGTCAATCATGCGTGACGAATTTCCAATCATACATTCTTCTTAAGTTTATGCTTTTGTTGATCAGCTGAATACTGAAGGCCTTTAGGGCAAGTTAGTTGGGCAGCTCAGTGAGCTTTCTCTAATACCGTTAACAAGTTATGATTTTGAGAAATACAAAATAATAAATATATAAAAGTCTTATCTTTCCAAAGTCCAACTTATTCGATTACATTCCATTATATCTTTATCATGTCCAAAATTCACTTTTCTCCATATAGTAATAAATCTATTATAATTTATAATTGTCCGCCCAAAAAAACACAACATTCATTAAAACAGCCACTCTCAAAAAGGTATATCTGTCTAATGTCTCTGTATTTGCCCGAGGGCCTTAAGGCCTGAGTGCAAATAGTCCCAAGGGCAATTAGGGAGACAATGCGCAGACCTGTCTAAACTTTTATGTCGACTACATGTACGCATATACAGGTACTCAGGCTCGGTTTCTCATAATCTGGTCTTTACCAGCATTTTCCTTATTTCTTAATATGTGTTCGTTGTAATCACGAAAATACTAGCAGAATTCATAAACACGTGAAATCTAACGCCAGCATTGATTCTGAAAAAGGTATCCGAAATTTCAAAATTCAAAAAGTTCATAAAAAATCAAAACAATTGAATATAATTATGTCATTTATCATAGCACAAAAATGTGTATCATTTAGAAACAGACCTTATGCCATCTACGCAAAATGAAATAAAATAAAATACGCCTGCTATCAACGCAAAATGAAATAATTCTCTTATTTTGACCCAATCGCATGAAATTGACGCTAAATGAAATAAAACTACAGATAATTTCAATTTGCGTCGGAATTGACAACGCAAAATGAAATAAAATATGGATATGAAATAATTACATTATTTCAAAACGTGTTGCAACACAACATTACAAACGCCGGACCAAGCACATAATAAACCCACACAATCGGGGCAGCATCAATGAACTAACAACGGCAAAATCGCCGCCCTAGAATGGACAGGGGCTTAAATGTATTTTACTGGCAAACCGTATTAGCCGCACTAAGGCAGGCTGGTCTAAGTCTTAATCCGGCACACTCATAATAAATAAAGTTCAGACTTCGCAATTATGTGTTCTACTTAAAATTTTGAGTTCCTCTCATTAAATAAAAATAAAAAGGAAAATACGTCTAATTTTGCTTAATATCCCACAAAGAAGGTACCAAATAACAATGTAATAAACACTACACTAACCTCATATAGGTTACAGTGACTGTCAGGCGTACATGTATATAGGTCTCGTCGTGAGAAAACCTATTTCGTCTGTAGTAAGTTTAGATATTATATATTCAAATGAGCGAATAACAAGTCTCCTTTTAACACTTTTTCAAACAGAGCAAACTCAGATCAGACAAGAGCAAGAGTCTGCGCTTTAGTTGTTTGCAAACCCCGAAGGCAGATTTTCTCGCATCGGATGCAAATATCATGTCGAATAAAAACCGGTTGCACATAAGTGTTGACACACACACACACACACACACACACACACACACACACACACACACACACACACACACACACACACACACACACACACACACACACACACACACACACACACACAGAGAGAGAGAGAGAGAGAGAGAGAGAGAGAGAGAGAGAGAGAGAGAGAGAATCGGATAAAGTTTTAATTCGTGCTCCCTTCTCATGAAGTTGGCGCCTTCGCCAAACCCTACATCTTTCACGCGCATTGTGAGTTTGGGTTACACAAACGCCCACTCTGAGTAGCAATCGCACTTCGTACAATCATTTAGTATTTGCAATGCGCAGACTAGTGTGGGCCATCATCGTCTACATTAGTCCCATTTTTACACTAAGTCTTGCTACACACTAACATTGATTATGTATTAAAGTGTCATCTCTAAAAACCAAGAAAAGAATGCATGTAGCTAGGTTTATGTCTTTTTTCAATTGAATTTGGAATAAAGTTTCGACGGTATTTAACCCGAAACGCGACATCGAACGTAACCAATTTGAGAGAGAGAGAGAGAGAGAGAGAGAGAGAGAGAGAGAGAGAGAGAGATTTTAAAACTGGAGTGATAACTTATCTCAACATACTGTATGACGCACGACGTTAGTTACATGGTATATTATACGCTAATAATTCAGTTCAATTCAATAAGATAATGTAAATTTAAATCAGATAATCTATACTCATTAAGTTAACACATAATATAAAATTTCGGAACTTTTAGAAATAGAAAGCATCTGGAGGCTTCAAAATAATCCACTTTGGATCACCGTTTAACACAGGCACCTCAAACACCATACAGGTGATGTGAATTATCCGTATATATAAATTGCAAAACAAAAATTAAGGATATAGACGGGGCGAATCTGTAAGTGCATCTTCACTTATTAATCAACACTACTGTCGTGCCAACCAAGAGTGACAGTGACGTAATATTCTGTTTATAATTGTTAAGTAAAACATTAACTTGTACTCTCCACTTGACCTAACGCGAATCGATAGGTCACTTGTGTATTAATCCTATCCTTGGATAGGATTAATACACAAGTGATCTATCGATTCTAAGTCCCTGATAACTTTGTAAACAAAACATGAGGTCACTGTCACTCCTTGCTGGCATGACAGTAATTGTTAAGGTTTTCAGTTATGCAAATACTCTTATAAATAGCACAAAATATGTTTAATTTTATTTAAATATCTTTAAACGGCCCTGATCAGGCATATATAGAGGATCTTACATGAGTGCTCATGTTTTATTGAATTTAATAAACGAGTTGGGGAAAAGAGATAAAATGCGAGACTTGCCGAGCATTTTATCTCGTTTTCGCAACGAGCTTAATAAATTCAATAATACAAGAGCACGAATGTTAGATTCTATTTATCATATGAAATTAAGACATTTCTGCCGTATAATTTTGTCATTATGTACGTTGCGTACGTTGTTATGGACGTCATAGCGTTTCCCGTAAATCTATAAACCACTAGTGGTTTATTGATTTTACTGCATGGCGTTATTACACTCCCAGACACGACGTCATATGATAAGTGAAAAATATACTATGCAGATACTTGTCCTCCATATAACAAATATCCTGTATGTTGACGGTGGTGACTATGTTCTCATTACAACAACAAAACAAAACAAAAAACAAAACAAAACACAGACCCTTTATTATTTTCACAATAAAAGGAGCCACCGCATGTGATTTCCAACAATGTGGCATTTTGACAAGTGTAGACTCAGTCGAGCCTGTGCTGTCTTTTTTAGGCTTAGAAACTCCCGTTGAGGTTCAGTAAGTAGCTTAACACTCATTCAATATTCAAGCGATAAGCAAAGGCTCTGATCAGTCTGCTCGTATGCGCAGGCTGGTCTGAGCCTTTGCTGGTCGGACATACCACATTTTCGGAAATCTCGGGCCACGGCTCAAAGTGATAAAAATGATTTACATGTACAAACAAATACATCTGATCGGTTGCAAAATAAACAGAACATAATCTCGTAGCAAGTTCGGGGGGGGGGGGGGGTATGCCGACTCTTCTTTTTGCCCATTATTGACCAGAATATTTTCAAACTAATAATAAGCATTAATAAGATGATTACAAGACCAAAAGGCACAGGGAGCGCAGTGGCTCAGTGGTAGAGTGCTTGTCTCGAGACCGAGGGGTTGCGGGTTCGAGCCTCATCGGCGGCATTGCGTTGTGTCCTTGAGCAAGACACATTAATCCCTGCTTAGTACTGGTTCAACCAAGGAAGACCCGTCTCTTCATAACAGAAAAATTGTTGACTGGGACGAAAAGAATCAAATCAAACAAACAAAACACAGGACTTTAAATCTCAATAGATAGTTGTAAATAAACACTTTAATGATGACTTTATGCATGTCCAATAAGTGCCTATAAATATCACGAGTTGTCCCAAATTCATGTATTGTATACACTATAGTATTATTAATAAAGCGATTTTGTATTGGCCCATTTACAGGTCCTAGGTCAGCTGTATTGGCCCAAGACTGACGGCCAATACATCTGACAAAGGGCCTTAGCTAGGCCAATACAGAATCACTTGATTAATGACATTTTTGATTATCTAACTACTTAACTTAATATCACTTTTACGTTGGTTTGTCCTCAGCTTAATACAGCTGATCTGTTGACCTCATGTCAGTATTGATTTATTTTAACCAATACAATGTAGTTAATTAATAACACACCATGTTATTCCAACCTTTTCAGTAAATGCAAATATTTTTATTTCAGACAAATAAGACGAATCATAAAGGTGAAAGTGGAATGCTTGGAACAAAGTATTGAACAGTTTTTCCCATTTAAGTTTTTCATCTTATGGAGATTTGAGTTATCAAAATAGAGTGACTAATTTTCAAGATTCGTAAAACGGTGTCAAACTGTTTGGAGGATGCTTCATGTTAATATCGTCATTCCAGATGTATTCTTCTGTGAATAATTAGAGGATAAAATAAAGATTATATTGTATATTATATGCCCCAAAGACACTGAAATACGACTGCAAATCCATTGAATCAAAAATGGGATCTAAAACAAAAAGGCCACCATATATTAATATGATCCAAAATGCTATTACAAATCTTAAACAAGGAAAAGGTTCTACAGGTAAGAACATTCTTAAGTACATCTGTGATAAGTACTCAATTGAAAACAAAAAGGCTACAAAGCGAAGTTTTGGAATTGCTCTTATGAAAGGTGTTGGGAACGACGTTTTAATACAAAGAAAAGGTCATGGTGTAAGTGCCATTTACACGCTTGGTGGTAGAACTAAAGCGAAGTCTTCAAAGTTTAAGGTTACAAAGTCTGATATAAAACCATTAAAGTCTACAAAAGGAAGTGCCCCAAAAGCAAAGCCAAATTATAAATTTGAAGTTGCATGTAAGGTTAGAAAATCTGATAGAAAACCATTAAAGTCTACAAAAGGAAGTACCCTTGAAGCAAAGGCAAATAATATATTGGAAGAGTCATGTCAGATTATAAAGTTTGATAGAAAACCATTAAAGTCTAGGAAAGGAAGTACCAGAAAGCCAAATAATAAATTGTCACAGCCATGTAAGGGTACGAAAGCTGAAAGAAAGCCATTAAGGTCTACAAAAAGAAGTAGCCAAAACGCAAAGTCAAGTAACACATTGATAGAGTCATCTAAGGTCAAGAAGTCTGATAGAACAAGATTACATTGTTCGAAAGGAAGTACTCGAAAAGCAAAGCCAAATAATAAGTGTAAAGAGCTAAGTAGTGTTACAAAGTCTGACAGAAAAATATTAAAATCCACTAAAGAAATAACTCCCATTGCAATATTGAAAAAGACTGATTGGGTGTCTGGTAAAGATACAAAGTCTGGTAGGATAGCTGGATCAAAACCAAGTGAAGTAACAAAGCAGAAACCAACTAAATCAAAAGAGACAAAGAAGAAGTCTGTATCTAAAGTGCACGAGGTTGTACATGTACATAGAGAAGACGTTAAACCATTGGAAGAAACATCAGCTTCTCTCGAAGAGGTGATACACAACAAACAGTCATGTTTGGAAACATCTGGCAGTCTGTATACTCAAGAGATAGCTCACTTTTTCAAAAGGTATTTTATTTATTGACACTGACACATCCAATAATAATTGTGAACTCATTGTTGGTGAAGTATAATTTTCTTTATTGTCCACCACCTTTTCGAAGAAAAGTGAGGGGACATACTATTTGGCATTCCGCCCTTCCTTCAGTGCATCCTTTGGCCCCCTCTCAAGTAGTAGGTACCTTGTGTTGGCAACTCCTCCTACAGTTTTATGCTGATTCCTATGAAACTTTACAGGTGTTTAGGTGGTCATGGTCTAAGGATGTGCATATCATTTGCATATAATCCTCTGATTATTTTTGTCACTTTTTCACCAGTTATACTTAGCCATTTTTACGACCAAAGTGAATGGAGTCAATGTATTTAGTGTTGGCAACTCCTCCTACAATTTTATGCCAATTCCGTTGAAACTTTACAGGTCCTTAAGGTAATGGTATGAAGATGTGCATATCTTTTGGATATGATCCTCAGGTTATTTTTGTCACTTTTTTCACAAGTTGAAATTATTCATTTTATAGCCAAACTGAATGGATTTAATGCATTTTGTGTTGGAAGCTCCTCCTACAGTTTTATGCCGTTTCCTTTGAATTTTTACAGGTGTTTGGGTCATGGTCTGAAAATGTGCATATAATTTGGATATAATCCTCAGTTTTTTTCGACTCTTTTTAACAAGTTAAACTTAGTCATTTTCCAGGCATTATAACACCAAAAGTGAATAGATAGTGGGAGCCTTGTGTACGCAACTCCTACAATTTTATGCCGACTCTTTTGAAACTTAACAGGTACATGTGTCATGGTCTGAATATATGCACATGGTTTTTATATAATAGTCATATTAATTTTTGTCACTTTCTCCAGGATGTGAACTTAGATATGTTTGTCCTTCAATGCTATCAATGTCTTATCGATGTCTATATAGGTGGTACCTTGTGAGTGAAAATACTCCTGCAGTTTTATACAATTCTTTATGAACATTTGCATGTGCTTATGCCATGGCCTGAAGATATGAATGTGTTTAGAATAAAATTCTCAGATTAAGTTTTTGTTTATTTTTCTGTTCTGTGAATTTTCTGTTCTGTAAACTTAAGATAAATTTACCTACTTGTTTCATGATAGCTCATATATTCAAAGACAAACATAAAGTGGTGGGGGACCTTAATTCTTTGAACTTGCTTGTTTCAAATGAGTCTGAAAAGTTAGTCACATTGACCATCCCGAATCACTGCTTTTGGACACACCAAAGAAACGTAAGGTGCTATAGCATTTTACTAGAAGATCGTATTAACATAATGACGTACACTTTTGTTATTGAATTTGGAACAAGTCAACTATATGGCCACTACGACCTTTAAACGACCAAAGGTCAGAAAGGGTCCTTCCAAAACCGTCATATATGGAAAATATGAAAATCAATTTCAAATTGATTTCTGAATTATTATACAATCACTTTTACTGAAAGCAGTCTTTTTCATCTATCCTTGAGATATAAGTTCAAACCCTGCGCATCTGATCTTAGTCACTTTATTTCTTCATTTTTTTACTTAATGTACTTCTCTGTAGGTTTTCAAAAACAAGCCAGTATGACCAGGAAATGGCACAAACACAGTCCAGAGGAAGAGGAGCAGAGACAGACAGCCACACGGCAGCAAGAACACAAATGAAGTAAATTCAAAGTTGCATTCTTCTCTACATTGTCCATTTGTGACAGACAGAAAAAATATCAAGTCTTAGACTAATTGGTATAAAGGGACAATTATATTAACTTAAACGACGACTAGAAATAGTTTTCTTTTCTGTGATTATGATGAAGTAATCTTGATAAAGGCATGTACATGTAACATCAGAAAATATGATATTGATTGACACCTGAAAAGCACAGATACGGATGGTGAAACGCCTCATAATTATACCCAAAGATGCGGTGATTAATACATTTTTTGTGTGTAAATAGAGGATCTAACATGAGTGCTCATGTTTTATTGAATCTATTAAACGAGATGGGGAAAAGAGATAAAATGCGAGGCTTGCCGAGCATTTTATCTCTTTTTCGCAACGAGTTTAATAAATTCAATAATACAAGAGCACGAATGTTAGATTCTATTTATCATATGACATTAAAATTACTTTTAAATCTCATTTCTGTCGTAAAAACGTTATAATTTTGTCATTATGTACGTTGTTATGGACGTCATAACGTTTCCCGAAAATCGATAAACCACTAGTGGTTTACAGATTTTATTGCATTGCGTTATTTCACTCCTAGACGCGACGTCATATAATAACAAGTGTTGGTGACCCGTTCTTTCATTTCTTGTTAGTTAAAATGCTGGATAGTAATGAGGCTTAACCAAATACATTCATTTCTCTTTACCAAATCAGGATCGAATAAACAATTACATATACTTTCGCTTTACAGTGTCAGTACCTAATATTCACCAGGCTTCAACAATACCATTATTTCACTTTACAGTTTCAGTATCTAATATTCACCAGGCTTCAACAATACCATTATTTCACTTTACAGTGTCAGTACCTAATATTCACCAGGCTTCAACAATACCATTATTTCACTTTACAGTTTCAGGAGCTGATGCTAAACCGGTTTCAACAATACTTTCATTGCTTTTTACAGGTTAGGTCCGGATAATCACGAGGCTTCAGCATTAAATTCATTGCTCTTGGCAGTTCAGAACATGTTAGCCAGGTTTTAACAATACCTTCATTTGTGGATCATTGTTTGGCTTTACAGTTCAGGACATGATGCATACAAGTTTTCAACAATACAAACATTTCTCTTTATAGTCTTAGGGCCTGATGCTTACCATGTTTCAACAATGATCATTTCTCAGTAGTTTCAGACAACGAAGCTTTACCAATACTTTTGCTTCTCATTTCAGTTCCTCAAAAGTCACAGATATCAAGATCAGCGGAAATGATCCTTTATGTGTTAAGCTCCCAGATGATGAGAATGACTGCGAGATCAGTGGTCTAGGGTGCACACCTGATGGTAGAATTCTGGTCGCTGATAGCGGTAACGACAAAATCAAAATGTTTGACCAGAGTGGACTATGTCTTGCAGTGCACATATTACATGGGCTAGCTGGTAGTAACACTCCTCTGTCAGTAGTTAACAACGAAGAGGCACACTTTGTATTAACTAAAAATATTGGAATTTCGCTCTATATTGTTGATATAAAGGGCAATGGAATATCAGTTAAAGATAGAATACTAATAAATGATATGACACAAATATATTCTATTGCATCTAGTGACGAAAAAATTGTTGTTATTGGTGCGGTGGACTTTGCCAACACAACAGTTAACTTCATGAACAAAACAGGCGAAGTTTATTGGGCAGATAATTGTATCAGGAACCAAGATTTTCCACTGTCATGTGCGTGTTACCTTGAAAAAGCTAGACCTGTTGTCATAATAGCTGACAGCGTAGAAAGAAAAATATTGAAATTAGATTTAGGAACTGGGAAAATTCTTAATTTTCATAGGGACGAGGAAGAACCCTCTGCTGTCTGTGTGGATGCTAATAGATCAGTCCTATATATTGGTAAATGCTCAGATAGACAGATCAGCGCTTTTTCGTGTGACTTTATAAATGACAGAAAAATACTTACACAAGATGATGGCATCTGCCATTATCCAAGGTGTTTAGCGCTCAATCCTACAAATAATCAGCTGTTAGTTGCAAAAGAATGTGTTTTGGAGGATGCGAACTTTGTTGACCGCTTTCAAATATTTTATGGCTGATTAGGCTGTTATTCAGCAACATAAACATAGTGTGTACACACTCTTATATTTCCAACCGCATTTTAGGCATGTTTTCATTTGTGGGTGGGGGGGGGAGAGTTTGGTGAAGTGCCCTGTTCACTTATGTTGTAATACAGCTGATTGCATAGGCCTTCCACACTTTTCCAAATTTCCATCGGGACTCAAGTCACATGAACTTATATCTCATGACTACCTCAGCCAATCAAAAGTACTTCTGTTACCAGGAGACCGAGCAGTCATGTGCTCGAGGTCAGTATCAAAACATCAAAAGAAATTCTGTTTTGTAAGCAAACTGGTTTGTATATATTGCATACGAAGTGAGGATTAGTTGTAAGGGGCCACTTAGCGCCACTTTGTATGTTCATTGTTACCTCGAAAACCAATTTTATGTTTTTCAAACAGCAGCCCGTGGTTGTATACATTCTGACGTCAGTATTGAGTACGTCACAGCACGGGTGTCACTGACTAAGTCCACTGACTGAGTCAGTGTTTATTTAAACAATTCACCATTTGAAGAATGACTCAAAATCTCGTCAAAAACGTCATTGGTAATGTGGCATCGAGCTATCAAGTCAATCTAGCGATAGAAATTCCTAATATAACTGAAAACTACAGAAATTCTCACGTTTTCACTTGTCGACATTGGGTATCTGTAATGCTTATTTAAATATACGTCACGTTGTTGTGAATTTTTTTTGATTGGCCAGATAATTTTCTATTTGTGAGGATTCGGAGCTAATGGGAACGTGTCGGGAAAACTCGGTATGAAATTAGCTATTAGTACCCATCACTGACCCAATTTAAGATCCGTGTACCCATTGAGAATAGGTCTCTTTTATTATTAATTTCTTTTCTTGGCCTGCCTAGAAAAATGGTGATTTTTTTGTTACATGACATCTGAAATTCCAGGTATTATCGAGTGTGTTTCTTAATTCCTTTGAAGCTTGTTTTTTATTTGTTTTTAAGAAATATATCAGCTCCAGCAGTGAATTGTTGAGTAATAATTCACTGTTTGGAGATCAGTTGTAAAGAAGATCAAATCACGAGCGCGCAGCGAAAGTGATTTATCTTTGTACAACTGACCGACAAACAGTGAATTATTACTCAACAATTCACGCGCTGGAGCTGATCTATTTCGATTCTAACATTCAATAAACGACGAAAACACATTTGAAGTCTTCAGCTTCTTCCAACTTTCCGCCATTGCACTGAAGAACTCCCGTCAAAACTTAGACTACGTCGCATACGTTTACGTGTAATTGTAACGTCTTTCAAGCGTAAAAACGACGTTACACCATGAATGACGTCATTTTCTAGTGACGTCAGCTATCACACACTTTAGCTGTGAATTATTGTCCGATATATCACAGTTTGTTACCGTTGGCTCTATAGGCGAGGTGTGTTTGAATTGCCCCTAATGGAACATTGGGAGGCATATAGTAATCGATCACACTGTCTCTTTGTCCCGCTTCGTGTCCGGTGCAGATCTCCTATATTATTTTAGGTAGGAATCTCAAATTTGGTGTATGAATGCATCTTTGAATGGTGATATGTAGCGGACCATTTTGACCTTGACCTGTGGCCTAATTTCTAGAAAAATCGTGTCTGGAGCTTATAGCCTACATGTATATTATTTGAGGGAGGGATCCCAAATTTGGTGTGTGGTTTCCTCTTGGGATGGCTGAGTGTTGCATACCATTTTGGGTCACTTTGACCTTGACTACTGACCTCATTTCTAGGTTTTTCCTATCTGGAGCATATCTATTTTATAACAAATAACTTTCCTCAAATGTGTCTTATGCTAGACCAATTCCTTTTGGGGCATTCATCATGTTACTGTGACATTTCTTGTTTCATAAGGGTTTATTGCTCATAACATCATAGGAGGCTAATGATCAACTGGAATTCTTGGAGTTAACTCTTTGCACACTGGGTAATTTTGCATGCTTTTGTTATCGTCTGCTGACTTTTTTCAAAATTAACTTTTTACAAAAATTCTTTCCGGAACACTATCAAAGTGTCAAACAGTTTGGATCCAGATTATGTTGGTCCTGATCTGGGTCCCAACTGATTACAAAGGTTATCAGCAGATGACAAAAGTTGCAGCTAGCAGACAAAGTTTTAAGGGGATGAACACAGGATGGCATAAAGAAAGTGGAAACTTAGTAAAACTCAAAGCACCTTTTCTCTAGTGCCATATAAACACTGTAGTCATTCCACTACGGCAATTTGGGTCTCGTCACCCACTCCGGTGTTATAGTAAAATTACCTTCAAATAAAGGCTGACAAAAATGAGAACTTTCTAATATGATTGCTTCGAGATTGCATCGTCTAGTTAACAACCTCTGTGTTGTTTTGCCAAAACGGAGATATAATCAGATTTTAAATGTATTTTTTCACAGTTATATTAAAAAAATGTCAATTACGGTTTCGTCATAATAATACGGTCTCGTCATTGATTAATTGTCCACGATGACGAAACCGTAAATAGCTATTTCATGCCTAGACATCAAACGTTAAAGTTTTCATATATTTTAAAGCTAAAAGATACAATGTGAATTTGATGAACAAAAAATAATCAGAACCCAAGCATTTTGGGGCGTTTATCTGTGATTAACTGAAGAAATTGAACAAAATGAGAAAGTTACCTTAACACCGGAATAAGTGACGAGACCCAAATTGCCGTAGTGGTATGACTACAGTGATAAATGCACATCCAATACCTTGTGTATCATATGCCTTACAGAAATCAACTACATGTTGATCTTTTATAAAAAAATTAAAAGTTAGCGAGTGAATGAGTTTGTGTTTAACATCCCACCAACAGCTTAGTTCATATGGAGACAGGGCCACAGCTAAGAGTCTCGTCTGACAGACTGGAGGAGTCAGCTAGGGATCAAACTTGGTACATGACGAGTGATTTATCCACTAAAAAATTCTATCAAAATTTGGATAAAAATGATAAATACCAACTAACAACCATACCTTAAAAGAGAAATGGACTGGTCCAATTGATAAGGGTAGGCAAGTCCATTCAGCTTAAATGGGTTGAACTTTTCGTATATTTAAGCATATGGGCCTAAAGAGCATAAAATTTATTTTAGAATTCCAGCTGATTTATCTAATTGTCAGTCTGTGTGTCTTAAGTGCTCTCTAATTCCTAACGGTTGGGGTTTTTTGGTGTCTTATCCATAGAGTATCCCCTTCTTGGGGAAAATATTGATATGGCCATTATTAATAATAAGCCTTGACGCGACAAAACCTATCTTCAAGGTTTCGGAAAAAGCGAGATTCAAAGCAGTCTCCACAGCTACAGAGACTAGCTAGAAAAATGAAAATTTGCTTGTAGCAAGTTTAGATATGATACTTTCCAAAAAGCGATTTACAAAGGTGCTGATCACTCTGCGTGAATGCGCAGGCTGGTCTACGCCTATGTTGTTCGCAAACACCTAAGACAGGTTTTCTGGCATCGAGGCCCAATTAAGCCAGTGTGCATTTGTGATATGGGAGGTATGCATGTGTTTGCATGGGGAAATAAAATTATAAGACAGAATATTTTACTTTTTTTATTTTATATCATTTAAATTCATGTAAAAGTTAATAAATATTATGTCAAAAATGAGATACTTATACTCATATAATACAAAACTTTACAAGCGACAATGTCCAAGGGAGATATCTCAAAGAAGTCCAAGGATTGGTCTGTATTAAAAATTTGGGCCTTGTCGCACAAAAACCTAATTTTGTCACATGTGAACAAGGACGGAGATAATCACCCTTTTACAACCAACATTTCAATATGAGCCGTGGCATGAGATTTGCAACAATGTGGTATGTGCGTCAAGCAAAGGCTCAGACCAGCCTGTGCATACGCGCAGTCTGATCAGAGCCTTTGCTAGCCGCTTGAATATTCTATGAGTGTTAAGCGACTGATTGAACATCATTTGGAGTTTCTGAGCTTAAAAGGGGGCTGCACAGGCTCGTCTGAGTCTACACCTTTCAAAATGCCACATTGTTGGAAATCTCATGGCACTGCTCATATTCTAGCTACTCTCTGTAGCCCAGGGTGGGTTCTCTCAATTTTTCTTAATACATAGGTTCAGACCCAGCATCTACTGTTTACTTACATGCCATACCTCACACTGTGAGTTAAAATCTCACAGAATTTGGCCCTTCTGAAAAACAATTCCCATAAGATTTTCAAATCTCACAGAATTTTCAGACCATCTAAAAACACATTTTATAAAGAAATAATCATACATCATACTTTATTGTGTTTATCACAAGTTTTTTACATTGAAAGAAAGCTTTTTGGTTATTTTGGGGGAGCTCCAAAGTGATTTTTGTAAAAATCTCACAGAATTTTATCAAATCTCCCTTAAAATTTTGGTTTATCTCACAGATTTCAGTCCGCAGTTTATGGCATGTATGTGTTTACAAAAAATATCAGGAATATCAAGCATACCCCCCAAAATAATTAAAATTTAGCAACTCCCCAAAACTATTCCAATATTGTACCTTGACCTTAAGAAAAAGCCCTAAATGTATATAAATGACCCCTAAAAATATACCAGTTTTGTGATGACCCCCCCCCCCCACACCACCAAAAAAAAAAAAAATCCACAATTTAATTATACCCCAAAAAATATTAATTTATGTGTTTATGAAGTATCAGAGTACCCCCACCCTTGGGCTCCGTAGCTGACTTGGTTAGATTAAGGCTTACCTGTTAGCAGTGTCAGAGAAAGATTTTCCAGCAACAAGGTCCATTTACATGAGCCCTGACATGTGAATTCCAACAATGTGGCATTTTGACATGTGGAGACTCAGGTGAGCCTGAGCAGTCTCCATTTAAGCTTAGAAACTCCAAATGATGTTTGGTCAGTAGATTAACACTCATAGAATATTCAAGGGACTTGCAAAGGTTCTGATCAGACTGCACATATGCGCAAGCTGATCTGAGGCTTTGCTGGTCGCACATACCACATTGTTGGAAATCTCATATCATGGCTCAAAACTTTACATATTGCACAATAAGCTGAGCTTCAACAAATGGGCTGTGACGTGACAAAACCTGTCTTCAGGGTTTCTGACAAATCAAGACTCAAACCAGTCTCCTCAGGTACAGAGACTAGCTAGAAAGTTAAAAATTTGCATGTAGCAAGTTTAGATATGATATGTTCCAATAGGCAAATAAGAAAGGTGCTGATCAGACTGCGCGGGCTGGTCTGCACCTTTCTTATTAGCAAACACTGAAGACAGGTTACAAACACTAATACAAGTAGCTTATTTATCACTTTGTGATGTTGTCGTTGAAAACGGTGTATTTCGAGATTTTTTGTAAAAATTACCGTCAAAAAGTTGTCGAGTGCAATTTCACAAACTAACAGGGAGTAAAGTAAAGATAGTGAAAATAGCAATATACAATGAAGAGTTTAAATGATTGCACTATTTGGTTTCCATGAAGAACATGTTTAAAATGAATTTGAAATTTGAAAAATATATATTGCTACTGACGCTAATGTTAACATCATCAAAAAAATGACATGTTAATTTTTCCTTTGTGTAAAATGGTTTTGTTTATAAAAAGATGGTGGATTACTTAAAACAACTATGAATATGTTTATTATGTAACCCATTTTGATTTCATTTACTAGTTTTTTGTGATAGTTTGCAGCATTAATTTTTGCAAAAAAAATCTGGAAATACAATGACTTAACCAAGATAAGAGTAGCGTTCTTTTTATCGGATATAGGCAAACAGTGCAGACTCAGATCAGACACTGCATAACATAATGTGGTGTCTGATCAGGATCTTCACTGTTTGCTTACAGAATGTTCTATTCAAATTTGTTAAAAAATGAAAAAATACCACCAAACACCCCTAAAATTGGAAATGGGCTCATCCTACTGATAAGGGTAGGCAAGTCCATTCATTTTTAATGGGTTAAATGTGAAGTCCATAATGTGAGGAATGGTTTTGTCCACCATCTGTAAGTGTTTCATTGAGATTCTTTACTTCTACATATAAGGACAATTTTCAGCGTAAAATTGTAATTATTTTCATACCCATCAATATTTACCTCCAGGTGTTTTGGGTGCTCAAAAGAACCATCTCACTGAGACGGTTCTTTTGAGTACCCACAACTCATGTTTTGGTTGAGAATCAATTTGTTTGTTGCTTTACATCCCAGTCAACAGCTATGGTCATGTCGGGACGGTCAGTTCACCTGACCACACTTTTTTTCCTGGGCAAGCCTGACTAAGCAGTTAACCAGTACTTTGTGCACATAATTTCCCTTGTAACTGACAAGAATCCTTCTTGAATGATTCAGTGGAAGGGAAAAGAATGAATCTAGAAATTATTTCATAATCAATCTCCACGAAAAGTATGGGACCGGGCCGCGAATTAACTCACAACCCCTGGATCTGCAGTCAGATATGCATCTGTAGTTAGACATATTACCCACTGCGCTAAGCGGCCCGGTAAGTTGAGAAATAATAAAAATATTTTCCAATTTTGCAATTTTATCAGGACTGTTGTTTTTGTTTCCATCTTAAAGCACAAAAGTAAATCTCAAGTGCTTTTCAAGGCTTAAAAGTATCTCCCATCACTTTTCAAGGCAGAGTTTATTTTCAAGGACATCTCTGTTAAACCCTCCATTTTCAAGTGTTTTCAAGCATACGCGAGCCTTGTATAGCTATAAAAATGGGTGAAAGTTTATCATTTCCAAATTCCAGGCCTCAAGGTTATAAAACTTTTTTCATGCTCAACTCAACTGAGCACGAGATTTCAACTGCTCATAAAAACTAAAATATCGACAAATAAAGAAGTTTCTTGCTTGAAGTCACTCAGATATTGTATTTATCATGCTAATAAATGTTAAAATGCCAACAACTCTTGGCATTTTAACATAAATGAGCATGATAAAGTTTGTGCTCAGCTTAGTTGAGCATGAAAAAAGTTTTACAACCCCGGGGGCCAGAACTTCAGGTATTCAAAACTTAAAACTTGCTGTATGCTTATAAAAGTAAGCAATTGCTGAGAAATTGGAGGGACAAATCTTTTGGGTAGAGAAACACAAATGGACAAACCAGACATGGGTAGCATAATACATCAGAAAAGCTACTACTATTATCTGCTTAATTCAGGATTTTGAGGCCAACTTGCCACAGAGAATCAGACTCAAAATCTTGAATTCAGGAATAGTATAAACAACTTTCACCGGTCCCATGTATACATATTATCTGCCACATTCATTGGTTTATGTCATAAAATGACAGACTTTAGATTCTAATCATGGATTTATCTTTATCACAAAGAAACTCCATGTAATAAATTATGACTATCTGTACCATCAAATAGTGTGTGTGTGTGTGTGTGTAAGTATTTAATTGTGACTATTGCCCCACCAAGAGCCACTGTTAGATGGAGGCCGGGGAAAAGCTAAAAGTGTCATCAAACAGACTGATGAAGCTGGAGATCGAACCAGCGATCCCTGGCTTACTAGAAGACAAACTGAAGGAATGTAGCAGGAGTGATGGTCATCTATTATTATATAACACAGATGAAAGTCTCATCTAACAGACCACTGGAGCTAGGGATCGAACCTGCAATCCCTGGTAGCAAGACTGATGGTCATCCGTCATTGTATGACACAGACACTACTATGTCTCTCTGTACCAGCAGAGGCTACACTGCCCGAGCTCAACTTCTTTTTCTTCTTCTGAACTTTTGTTAACTGATCCTACAAATAGCATACAACTTTTATATTAGCCAGGGCATGGTAAAATAGAAGAATCTTACACATTTGCTCTTGTTTTATTGAATTTATTAAGCAAGTTGAGGAAAAGAGATAAAATGTGAGGCTTGCCGAGCATTTTATCTCTTTTTTGTAATTAGTTTAATAAATTCAGTAATACAGGAGCATGAATGTTAGATTCTATTTATCACATGGCATCAACATTAATTATAAATCACATTTTTTTGGTGAAAAGGTCAAGAATTGTCCCTCTTTTATGCAACATTATAGTGGACATCATTACATACCGTTACTAAATCTGTAAACCACAAGTAGCTTATAGATTTTATTGCATGGCCTTATATCACACCCAGAAGCCACGTCACGTGATAAAACTTTAATATTAGCCTAGACACAACAAAACCTATCTTAGGGGTTTTTGACAAAGCAAGACTCAAAACAGGTCTCCTCAGCTACAGAGACTAGCTAGAAAATGCAGAGACTAGCTAGAAAATTGAAATTTCTCTTGTAGCAAGTTTAGATATAATACTTTTCATAAAGTGAATAACAAAGGTGCTGATCAGACTGCACAAATGCACAGGCTGGTCTGTACCTTTGTTGTTCGCAAACCCCAAAGGCAGGTTTTCTCGTGCCCATGCCAATATTAGTCAGAGTGTATTATGTTAGTCGTGACACATGATTTCCAACAATGTGGGATTTTGACAAGTGTACCTCCTTTGAAGCTTAGAAACTATAAATGATGTCAAGTCAGTAGTTTAACAGTCATAGAATTTTTAAGCGACCAGCAAAGGCTCTGATCAGTCTGCGCATATGCGGAGGCTGGTCTGAGCCTTTGCTGGTCGCACATACCAAATTGTTGGAAATCTCATGCTACAGCTCATATGCATTAAGTTATATTGTGTTCCAATTCAGTGTAAAATATAAACTGTATGTAAACCTGGGTCCTACCTAGGTAAACCTCCATGTTACCCAACTACTACCTGGTCTTACTTACCTGTAATGAGGTAACTATCTTCTGATGATCTTTAAGCTGGGAGTTCTGTGTCTGAAGTTGTTGTTGTAGTAGTTGTATTTGTTCTTCCTGACCTTGGTAAACCTGGGTCAAACCTAGGTAAACCTCCATGTTACCCAACTACTACCTGGTCTTACTTACCTGTAATGAGGTAACTATCTTCTGATGATCTTTAAGCTGGGAGTTCTGTGTCTGAAGTTGTTGTTGTAGTAGTTGTATTTGTTCTTCCTGACCTTGGTAAACCTGGGTCAAACCTAGGTAAACCTCAATTTTACCCAACTACTACCTGGCCTTACTAACCTGTAATGAGGTAACTATCTTCTGATGATCTTTAAGCTGGGAGTTCTGTGTCTGAAGTTGCTACAGTAGTTGCTGTATTTGTTCTTGTTGACCTCGGTAAACCTGGGTCAAACCTAGGTAAAACTCAATGTTACCTAACTACTGCCTGGCCTTACTCACCTGTAGTAAGGTAACTATCTTCTGATGATCTTTAAGCTGGGAGTTCTGTGTCTGAAGTTGTTGCTACAGTAGTAGCTGTATTTGTTCTTGTTGACCTCGGTAAACCTGGGTCAAACCTAGGTAAAACTCAATGTTACCTAACTACTGCCTGGCCTTACTCACCTGTAGTAAGGTAACTATCTTCTGATGATCTTTAAGCTGGGAGTTCTGTGTCTGAAGTTGCTAGAGTAGTAGTTGTATTTGTTCTTGTTGACCTTGGTAAACCTGGGTCAAACCTAGGTAAACCTCAATGTTACCCAACTACTACCTGGCCTTACTCACCTGTAGTGAGGTAACTATCTTCTGATGATCTTTAAGCTGGGAGTTCTGTGTCTGAAGTTGCTACAGTAGTTGCTGTATTTGTACTTGTTGACCTTGGTAAACCTGGGTCAAACCTAGGTAAACCTCAATGTTACCCAACTACTACCTGGCCTTACTCACCTGTAGTGAGGTAACTATCTTCTGAAGATCTTTAAGCTGGGAGTTCTGTGTCTGAAGTTGTTGCTGTAGTAGCTGTATATGTTCTTGTTGACCTGGGTAAACCAGGGTCAAACCTAGGTAAACCTCAATGTTACCCAACTACTACCTGGCCTTACTCACCTGTAGTGAGGTAACTATCTTCTGATGATCTTTAAGCTGGGAGTTCTGCGTCTGAAGTTGCTGTTGTAGAAGCTGTATTTGTTCTTGCAAAGATTTCTCTCGCTCCTGCAAACAAAAACTACCAATCAGGGCTTCACTTTAGGATGAAAAATAGGTTTAAATGGGCCCTGTTGCAAGAAAACCTATCTTTGTGGCTTCCTACTAGGTCATACCCAAAGCAGTCTTTTTAGCTGCAGAGAATACCTCGAAAATTGAAATTTCGCCTGTAGCTAGATATGATATATGTACAATTTTATTTCTAATGAGAGAATATCAAAGGTGCTGATCAGACTGTTTGGATATGCAGGCTGGTCTGTGCCTTTGATATATTTGCAAACCCAGAAGACAGGTTTTTCATGTCCAGGCCCAAATGAGGAACCTTAATCATTTTTGTGATTTTTTTTTCTTATCCATCAGTCTAACATACATTTTGGACGCGTACACCCTTTACTTCTAATGTATTTTCCCATTACGCATGGATTTGTCTATTACATACTTTTAGGGTTCACAGTTAGAAATGCCTAAATTCTAATAAATTTAATTCCCTGAAGAGTGTTTTATCTTAGTAAATAATGCAGACACAGACCAATATGTAGACCTTTAGACCCACTGGATATATCAACATGGGTATTTATTGAAGACTTGCAGAAATCTCACTTCTGATGGGTGGTATTCATGTCAAATACTGAGCTATTTGATTCGAGCATTATGGGTACATGAAACATACTTGTTAACCAAATGCTTCACAAAGTCACACGATTGGTTGATTCAATCTTGTATCAATCTGTGTCATTAAAACGTGTCTATGACCTAACCATGTTCATAACTTTTTCAAAAATGATTTTAATGTAGAATTTATTATCATTCTGTCACTAAATACTGTAATACCAAGCATTTTTATAGCTTGGCTATCAAAGGTGACTTGATGTCTCAACAAACAGATTATTTATGGCCACTTCTTAATGGCAGTGTTTTGAGTAATGCATACCACATATTAACACAATACTTGTTTTTTGTAGGTGATGGGCCATAGCAGACAGGTCGATTTAGAAAATATTTGAGCATGTGCAGACAATGTCTCATGTACTGGCCCATACATTCCAGATGAGAGTGTGCAATTGAAATTTAATTTCATTATTTCTCAACCAAAATATATGTTGTGGGCAGACTCATTGAGACAGTTCTTTTGAGCACCCAAAACATTGGAAGAAAATAATGACAATTTTACGCTAAAAATATTTGCTAAACTGGACCTGTATTTTCTATGGCATGTTGTATTATGAAACAGGACTTATCCCGAGGGATGATAATGGGATCTCAGGTTGATACTTTGGGCGATAACCAAAACGCCGTGAGAAAATCTCTAATTATCATATGACGTTACTGTTATTGGGTGAATAATGTCGTGTCATATATGACAACATGTTACATAACACTTTTGGCAAAAAGAACACACTCTGAAAGCAATCAAATATTATTTAAAAGGTCATATGATGAACATAATCTTACACTTGTGATCTTTTCCAATTAAATTTATTAAACTTGCTGAAGGCTTTTTTAATAAATTTCATATTCAAATGATCACTCATGTAAGACCCTCTATAAATCTCATGTGTTGAACCATATTTTCTACGGAATAATGTATTATAGAAACAGGACTTACAAGAGCTTTCTGTTCTGCCTCTTGACGAAGGCGTTCTTGTTGTTGCATGTGATCTTCTTCCAGTTGCCGTAGACGCTGCTCTATCATGTTTTTCTCCTCTCTTGTCATTTTCAATTCTCCCTGGTCAAAACAAAAAAAGTACAGATAGTAATCTAACAAATACATTTCATGGGCATTTTCCTGTAATTCGTTTGTAAAAGGCCATAGCAAAAAACTGTGGTTCTTGTTTTGTAATACCTCAGTTCTTAGTCACCTTTCTAGTTTAGCAATCATCCTGCTGAGGAAGAGAGAACTGGTTGCTTTACTTTAATCATGTTCTTACTGTCCTATGAATGTTAGTGTTTTGTGTCTCTTTCTTGGGGTGCAGTGGATTGGTCTGTGGTCTGTGATTGTGGCATTCCCTGGTCATGTTCACTTGCTTTTTCAGGGTGCCAACAGAAATTCAAAAACACAATTCCATGATTTTTACATGATTTTCCATGATCAACAATGTAATTTCCATGACTGTTTTATGCACAGACTCCAACCTCCCCTTTTAGCAGCAACTTTACCACGCTGATCATAAATGCAGAATGCAGCAACAACAGCATGCTTGTAGATAAGGTATGCATTTTGAAATGATTAAAACTTGAAACCACCAGTAGCCAGAAAACTAGCTGTCGGATATGCAAGTGTCCGACAGCTAGTTTTCTGGTTTACTGGTGGTTTTGTCATATTATTTCAAACATTCCAGGAATTTTCCAAGATTATTCAGGTTTTTTTCAAAATCCTATGATTTTTCCATACATGGAACTTTTTTTTAGTGATTTTCCATGCTTTCCAGAGCTTGTGGGAGCCCTGTTTTTGAAAGCCACAACATGACCATGTGTCAAAATGAGCCTTAGGTGTTTTAAAGGGACTGCACTGATGTGTAAAAAATCCACCAAATATTCTGTGTGACCTTATAACTAGCATATGTGCGTATTCTGTCAAATATGGGCCTTGTGGCGCAAAAAACCCTGCTATTTTCCATGAAAACATCAACACAGTCTGATAAGCGCTTGGTTATTCTCTTTCTAGAAATTATTATACCTTAACTTACTATAATTTATTCAATTTTTCTATATTGTAGCTAGTCTCTGTCGCCGAGAAGGCTGATTTTGTCTGACACCCTTAAGACAGATTTTCTCAAGAAGAGGCTGATAAGGGAGATAACTTACAATCAAGGCTTCTTCTCTTCTCTTGACTGTGACATCTGACACAAATCCCCTGGCAGTAAGCTGTTCCTTTAACAATACATCATGCCTACAAAACATAACGGATCTTACATGAGTGCTCTATTGTTACTGAATCAATCTACAGGGGTGTAAAATTTCCAAATAAGCAACTTCTCCTTCATGTCCCAAATTTATTTCTGAGATGCTGTAAATAAGAAATTACTACACAAGTTGTCAAAACTTTTACTGCCCTGCATAACATTTTACTCGCAAATGCGGTCGAGTGGAATTTTACACCCCTGTATTAAACAACTTGGGGAAAAGAGATAGAGTTTGAGGCTTGCTGAGCCTTTTTCCCCTTTTTGGCACCGAGTTTAATAAATTCAATAATACAGAAGCATCATGTTATATTCATTTTGTCAAAGGGCATTAAAAGCCCAGGGGGGGTACTCTAATTTTTTCCGCATACATAGGCTCGGACCCAGCATCTACCGTTCACCCAAAAAAAATATCAGGAATTTCAAACACCCCAAAAAATATTTGAAATTTTAGCAACCCAAAAAAATATCCCAATTCTGTACCTTGACCTTTAAAAATAACCCTAAATTGCATAGAAATGACCCTCAAACTAGCCCAATTTTGTGATGACCCCAAAATAATATCCACAAAATCTTAATACCCCCAAAAAAATTCATTTTTCTGAAAACCCCCAAAAATATTGAAATTCAGAATTTTGAACCCCAAAAAATGGACCGAGCCTACGTATGTGTGAAAATATCAGAGTACCACCCCTAGGATTAAAAGTACTTTGAAATTACCTTTTTGGTATGCAAAACTCAAGATTTTGCCATATACAGCAAAACCTGTCTTAAGCAGCCACTCAAAAATAGACAAAACAAAGCAAATGGTAGCTTAATGAAGGTCAAAAGTATTGCAGAATGCTCCCCTTGGAGCATTCTGCAATACTTTTGACCTGCATTAAGCGAGAATTGGTCATAAAAAACAACTTTTGTCTTCTTTTTGAATGATTGCTTAAGACAGGTTTTACTGTATACATGTATGTGATGTTATGGTCATCATTACATAATGTTACAAAATATTTAAACCACTGGTTTGATTTTAATACATGGCATTATCTCACTTCCAGTGGCAACATCATGATATAAATAGTTATAATAGTATACAGCAGTTATTGACAGTAGACTCACCAATCACCAAATAATATTCAAACTACAGTTGAACTTCAATGGCTTGAACTCTGATAGCTCATTCACCTGGGCTAGCAAGAACTATCATCATGGTCCCTACCAATCATTTTAGCCATATTACACCCAGGATGGGTGGAAATACCCTTGGCTATATCTAATTTTCATGGTCCCAGGCCTGTTCTAGCCATTAAAGTTCTACTGTATATGGAAAAAATCACTGAACCATTTAAAAGTACTGGTATAGGTGAAAAGGATCTACTTTTCTGATTAAACATATTGCATTGCTGAAATTTAACCAAGACAATCTTTACAAAAATCAAAGAGTCTTCAAGATATGATAAATGAGCCATGAGTTTGGTCAGTAGCTTAAAGTTCATAGAATATTAAAGCGACCAGCAAAGGCTCTGATCAGACTTGTGCGTATGCGCAGGCTGGTCTGAGCCTTTGCTGGTCACATAATCCACATTGTTGGAAATCTCATGTCACGGCTCAAATACCAATGATCTGTTTCTCCATTTTAAGTCAATGGGAAAATCTTTAGGTGCTCAGTGGCAGGTAATTCAATACTTAGTGGTCTGATTCAAATTGTGCCCAAACACAAATTTGTTGGAGATTTTTATACTTTCCCTGATTATCCATAAGTTTAATACAGGTGCAATTAGTATACTGAGGGACTTTAAAAACGCACCATTTTACATTCTCTGTCTCTTCCACATGATTTATTTGAGGATTTTTTCTTTATCATTTTTTATCCTTTTGCAAAATGGACCATGATTTGCCATTATTTTGATTTTTTCATGCTGTTCATTCTGACATAAAATCCACGTAAGTGTTTTTCATAAATTGTCGTCTGACAAATCTGAATGTGATTCAATTTGAAAACAAACACTTTTAGGTGGTAGCCAGATATCTTAACAAATGGAAAAACACAAAAGTTTTCAGAAATAATCGTTTTAATACACTCCCACTTGCAGCGTTTCTTTGCTAACGTCAGTCTTAAATTTTCAAACATCAATAACAGACGGGTGACGTCCGCGCATGTCGCGATACTTTTGTCTTGTATACAACTGATTGAGGAATATCTGTTGGCAACAAAAAGATTTTGATTATTCGTGATCCTTTGGATATAAACAGCCAATTACGTCAAAAATCAATGACGTCACGTAGACGTAATGAATGTTGCCAGAGGCCTAAAACTTCATATTTTGATTTTGTCTTTCCTTTTGCTTTCAAGAACAAACATCGGTTCGAAAAAATTTTTTCGATCATAATGGAAGGTATGGGGACTCTGTGACTTTTTGAATTTGAGTTGTCTCAGAATTATCGCGACGTCATGGCAATCATAAGCCACAGCGTTTCGATTTTCTTATTGAATGCAAGCTAAATGACGGAACTTGTCAATTTTATTTTTCACATAATGAAAATATCATATTTTCGACATAGATTGGCATTTAAGCAGGCGGTGCATTTTTAAAGTCCTTCAGTATATTAATATGACCAAATACTAAGTAGGCTATGCCTCGGCCAGTTTTAATTATGGGTTTTTTACCACAAAATGTCCTAGATATAGCATGACTAAACAAAGGTGTATTACATCCACTTGGGGAGTTAGATATAAACATTGGAAAACAACAATAACAGTCTATCTGTAGCCATACTTACCCAGGGTAAGCTCTAGGTTGTTGTCTGAGTCTATTAGGTCCTCTAAGGTAGTTAGCGGCACTCTTTGCCCTATAGCCATACTGTGAACTTTGTCTTCGAGTGGACACTTTCTTGATGACCTCAGCATCAGACCTTGATTTTTCATTTCTGTAAATAAATAGAGCAAAAAAAACACAATGACAATAATGCTTTCTATAATTTCATAAGAACTTTATGGGTTTGCTATGTACACTGGAATGCTGATACAACAAAGACAGATATAGCATGGAGATCATTATAACCCTGCTGCAATGTGGCTTTTTTTTCTGAGGTAGTCTTGTGGCATGCATTTTTCTGCAGATCATTCGAAGTAAGTAAGGGTGCAAAGATCAGGAATCGATACAATCAAGTACCAAACCTGACCCAGGATACCAATGGGAAAGTGACAAACTCACAGCTAGACACCACAAACGAGAGCCAAGAGGCCAGCCCCCTCCCAGCAGGCGACCACAAAGCACATATAAACAGACGCGCACAATGACATAGCAAACACAAGACAGAACAAAAACATAAAAGATCCACAAAAGAAGTACCGCCTTGGAACAGTCAGTAAAATATTTTACTGGAGGGCTTAAACCAGTTTAACAGCACCAACCTCACCCTTAATTCAGATGTGGATCAAGACACATAGATATTTGGTTTCCATGAAAGACCCCTAACTTATCAATGCATCATCTCCTAAAACATATAAATCAAGATATAACAAGGAGATAAAGCAAAGATAAGGACTCAACAGTAAATAAAACTGAATACCAGAGCAAAAGAAATCCAACAGGTAAACCCCGGTGGGCCTGACAAACAGCCAAAGCATCAGGCCCCTACCATCTCATCAATAGATAAGTCTTTAAGTCGGAACCATCATAGAGTCTGGAGTCCGACAAACCAGCATGCAATTAAAGAGGAAAGCAAAGTTGCCAACCGTGATTGGGTTGACCACCAAGCATGCAGTCTGATGCAATACATTAATGTTATAGCCAATCTTTTTATAATGGGAAATTATTTTAATGAGCTGCGCTGAAAAATTATTAGAGCAAACAATCTTCTTCAATTTATACACCAAGTCAGTATAGAAATCAGGTTCCGAAAGCCCTTGGTGCAAGAGAGATTTAAGTCCAACTTGGAATTTAGAAATCAAATCATAGTATCGTCTATAAAATTTTGATATTTTTTGCAAAGTTTATGATACCGATAGCCTTGTTTCAAAAGTTTCTGAGTTAACAATTTATTGCGAGTGTTGAAGTCAGCAACATAGCTAGATGCACTAGCAAAACGAATGAGTTGAGAGATATAGACTTCATAGGATGTAGAACGAGGAACATCAACATCTAAAAATGGGAAATTGACAATTTCAAAATCAAAGTCATCAAGTTTATCATAATTTTGGTAGAAACAATATCATTAGAAATTGACAAATCGTCGCTTCAGTGCTACAGTGTTCTATCTACCATTGCACAAGTTTTGAGAAAAATGAGTTTTGAAAATTTTAGCATCCTGATTTTTGATGCCTTATTTATCACAGACCTTTGAATCATACCAGAGGGTTAAAATGTATACATAAAGTGTAAATGACCTTGGTTTGAAGAAATTTTTACAGTAATATGGAATTTACAGGCATTTTACAGTTTGCAGATAGAACTTTATGCCCTAAAAATCGCGTTCTGCGTTCAGTGCTATAGTGTTCTATATTTTCCTACAGCTTATTGTTCTGGTTATGGAGTCAATTCATATACTAGTCTGAACAGAAATGATTATTTGTACCTAAAAGTAGCAGATTTAGTTATTTATTTGGCATAACAGTAACAAAAAGCACGGATTATGCCATTAAAATTTATGCAAGGGAGGTAATCTGTTTCTACAGTTAATTTTTCTGTCAATGTGGTCAATTGTATAATATTTTAGACTGATCTGATTATTTGGACCTAAAAGTAGCAGATTAACCATTGTATTGTAATAACATCGACAAATTACTTCAATTAAAGCGGTTTAGATATGTGTAAGGGAGGTAATCTGTTTCTACAGCTTATTATTCTGTCCATGGATCATTTTGTGCTATATTTTTGACTGAGCGGATTATTTCGACCTAAAAGTAGCCGATATAGCCATTAGCTCGTCATAAGACCGACAAACCGCTTCAATTTAGGAAATTCAAATTTATGTAAGGGAGGTAACTGCAATTTTTAGCTATTTTTCAAGGGAAGTGAATTTATGTAGATAGAACAGTATGACACTGAACTCATCTAGTCACGTGACATAATCGTCATTGGCTATTGGAGGAAAATCACTTAGAACACTATAGCACTTAACAAAATTGTATTTTTGTAGATAGAACAGAAACACACAACGATTTTAAGCTTACTGGGAGGAGATAGGCAAATGAAACCTTCACCAGTAGATAGAACATTTGATCCCCTTTCCAACTGTATGCATAACTCATTTTTTATCAAAATGTCACTTAGAACACTGTAGCACTGAAGCAACGTAATGCAAGTCTAAAAATGCAGCTTCGGTATCAGAGGTTTTGGCTTTATTCAGTTGGAGCTCTGAAGGGTATATTTGACTAACCATATTGTCAAAATAAACATTATTAATATTTAAAATATCGTCCAAATATCTGGATGTAGTGTTAAACTCATCAACAACGTAAGCCTGCTTATCATCAAAAAGAGACATCATACAGTCCCTCTCATAACAAAACAGGAATAAATCTGCAACCAGGGGAGCACAATTAGTGCCCATAGGAATCCCAACTACTTCTCTATACAGCTTGGTGCCAAATCAAATAAAAATGTTGTCCAACAAAAAGGTCAGCGCATCACATACATTTTAACACGACCATGCACAATATTTTTTAGGTTTTTCTGAAGTAAAAAATGCATTTCTGTCATTACATGCAAGGTAAGGAGAGCCTTCTCTCTGGAAGGTTCTTTCAATAAGATCAATAAGTTTATCTTTAATTAAATTATGAGGTAAAGTAGTGTAAAGCATAGAAAAATCATAAGTAGACAAACTGGTCGCATTGAAATCTCTAGCTTTAAGTTTATCTAAAATTTCACCTGAATTTTTTATAGACCAAAATAGGTTTTTACCGGATCTCCCATATACCTTTTCACAATACTTGATAACATGTTTTTTAACAGCTGTAAGACATGAGGTTAACAATTTAGAAAGTTCTGTTGTCGAACAAGAACTAGAATTAGCAATAAATCTTGCTTTATACATTTTTTATGGAGTTTAGGTAACCAGTATAAGGTAGGAACTTTGTCTTGATTTTCTTTAGCTTTGACACCAAAATGTAGGGCTGTATGACAACCATGCCCATCAACAATCACCCTCTCACTTAAAGAAGGCTGCAGTTTATAGGCATTAGTGTCAACAAGCTCACGCTTAAGAGTATTAATATAATACAATCGTCAAACAACTACAACATTGTTAGCAGCTTTATCTGTTGGAACCAAAACATAGTTCATGTGAAAATCCTGGATACCTCGTTTAAGATGACGAAAAGAAGATTTAGGTTTAGGGGGTAAAAGATGTGTATTACAAGAGTAAAAGGAAAAACGAGTATCAATAATTTTAAAAATGTTAATCTTCCATTCCTTCAAGGCATCAGGTTCAACATTTTCCCGTTTGCACCAACGAAGCCTACTTCCCCCACCCACTCCCCCTAAATTTTGTCTAATGTTGGTTTTAACACATTTCTGTCAGTGCCTAGAGCTATCAATATTTAATAAGCTGACCTGATCATCAGCATTATCTCCCTTCTTGTAATGTTACTATCTTTGAACTGTTGTCAGTTATTTTTCCAAGAGACGATTATATTTTTTATAATGTGCTTTAGTTATTAAAGCTATTAGTCATCTGAATTCCAATTATCTTGGAAAACAAGTACAAGCACATATATTTACATTTCCACTGCAAGTCTTTAAATGAACCTCTACATTTGAGATGTGGTTCATACCTTCATGAACACATTGTTTTAAGCCACACCCACATACGCGACATTCGAGCGGGCTAACGTCAAGTCAATCTAATAACGTTGCTTGTTTACTGACGTTTGTGTGACGTTGAACACATATCGCCATGACGTTAAGGGTGGAAATTTGGCCTTTTGGCTATTTCAAACCCTACGTTATGTCTGATTTAATTCAAAATATCTGGAAAACCAGCCAAGTTAGGTGAAAAATGAAAATTGATGCTTGACTGATAATATAAAATGTAAATATAAGTAATAAATTCAATTTTTGGAATGTTCATGGAATCATGATTCCACGAACCTTCCAAAAATCGAATTCATTTCTTAAATGGACCTCAACGTGAGAAAACCTATCTTCGAGGTTTCCGAAAAGGTCATTGATGGATCTTCACTGTATGATGACTGATTTGCCTATCAAAAGTTGAATTTCTGAGGGCCTCATGGAACATTAACTACTACATGATTGTATTTTTGCATGTGCTAAATGTTGTAACACTCTATAAAAAAATTCTTTACTTATTTACTATAAAAACAAAGAAAAATACCACCCAACAACTCCAAAAAGAGAAATGGACATGTCCAATTGATAAGAATGGAAAAGTCCATTCAGCTTATATGGGTTAAAAAAGTATAAATCACTTACCCAGGAAGTCACTTACCCAGGAAGACTAAGATCTTTACAACTGCCGTCTGACTGAGCATTATCAATCTCACTCTCTGTAGTACTATTGGAGAAAGACCTCGGCCTCAAGTCTCGGGGAGATACCTGAATTTTTTAAGTGTAAGAGAATCAAGCAATAAAAAGAATATACTATTTGTGTGAGGATGGGATAGAAAATCCATCCCCCAGGATCACATTTAGTCATCACATGACAAGCCCCATGGTGCCAAAAGCTGATTTTCTATCAAGCCATCACACTCATAATAAATTCTTCTTCCACACTGGGTAAGGATATCTGATATTTTATCCTGGGTCAGAAAGCCTTATCTTACCCATGTTGTCTTACCCAGGCTGTCACAAGAGAACTTTTCATGGGTTGTATTGGAACTCACGCACATGGTTGCCAAGTGACGTCAATGTTAGGTCAAAATGAAGCCATCATGTGATATTGCATCTCAGCGTATCCAGGGATTTCTAGGAGCTTATTTCAAAATCAACAGTCAATGGTGAGCAAGAAAAAAATCCATTATTTGTGTGAGGATGAGATAGAAAAACCGTCCCTCGGGACCACAATTTGTCATCAATCGGCAAGCATCTTGATCGATGCCAAATGGTGATCCTATGGACAGATTTTTCTATCCCACCCTCACACTCACGATGGATTCTTATCTTATAGCCTTGGAGCTCTAGTGTATTTTGTAACAACGCCTAGAACAAAAATGACACAGAACTACACCACTGTATAAGAATTTGATTTGTTATAGAGCCATCCCTAATAGTTGACCCAAGCTACCACGCTATTTCAATGTTCCAGTGTACTCCTTTCAGAGCAAACAGATGTCCCCTACCACATTAACTCAAATTTGACCTATTTATTTCTGCTGTGACCTTGAAAATTAGGGCAAGGTCATCAAAACCTAATCAAATTTCATCTTGCCGCAGCTATATCCATGCAAATTAGGTTCCATTATAGACCGTGTCACATAGTCAGAAAAGTTGACAAATCCACAGTGCACGAAGAGCCAATTATACATATATAGAGGATCTTACAAGAGTGCTCATGTTTTATAGAATTTATTAATTGAATTGGGGAAAAGAGAACACATGTGAGACTTGCCCATCTTGAAAAGAGATATCTTGCACATAAGAAAGCATCATGCTATAAATGCATACAGTATGCACATGGCCTCAAATTTGGTGGGACATAAATATGCATTCTCAACTCAAAAAAGAACTAAGAGTGTACTAACAGTGGAGTTAGAACTAAAGTTCACACCCTCTGTGCACACTGTATGCATCTGAGGTGCATACTTTACTATTATTCTTTAGCCATATTGTGTGCATCTCTTGTGGTCAACAGGTGCACAAATGTGTAAACTTTAGACTTTAATTCAGACTTTACTGTAAACGAGAATGTGGGTATATCAGGGTGTACATGGTACAGTAAAACCTGTCTTAAAGCTGCAAGGTCTGTAACTTTTGATCTTCTATTTTTAGAAATAATGTTTCTAATTTTCAAGAACACAGTAATATAGCTAAATTTCGGGTATACATTTTACCAGTTTTGTAAACCTTAACAAATTATCACAGTGACTATGAAAACAACAGCATTTATGTTAAAACTTAACTGTCTAGAATTTCTGCAGGGACGTAAATAATTACCAACAAGAGAAAAACACCTGTTTTTATAAGACGATTCACTTTTTCATGCAGTTCTTAGCTGTAGTGAACAGATTTATTGTGAAAGCATAACTTCATTCTATTTTTACAATTGATTTAAAAAGAAAATATTTTTTTTCGGAAAATGTTCATTATTGCAGACCTAGAAATTTAAGGGACCACTCAAAAATAGACAAAACAAAGATTTTAATGACAAATGGTAGCTTAATGAAGATTGAAAGTATTGCAGAACGCTCCCCTTGCAGCATTCTGCAATACTTTTGACCTGCAATAAGCGATGATTGGTCTAGAAAACCAATTTTAGCTCTTCTTTTTGAGTGGCCGCTGTAGACAGGTTTTACTGTACTCTTTCTAACCTTCTGAAGTGTTGATGATGTCAATTCTTGTTTGATCCCTCTTGGGCTCGGCTTCTTCTCTGGCAGTGATTTACATGGTGTTAAATCTCGGTTTATTTGTATACTAGACATAGAGCTGTCAATAGTGCCACGGTTGAGATCGGAATCTGACTGGTCACTTGTGTTATCCGCTTCATTGCCGTCATTCACTTCCATTTCTGACAGAGCCAATTCTTGCTGAATCCAGGTGGGAACCTACAAACACAGAAAAGTATTTAAATCTTTCCTTGTCGTCTGCTGATTACCATTGCAAACAGTTTGGATCCAAAGCAGGACAGACAGAATGTTGCATATTGTAAGATATTTGGAGGATCTGTGTGTGTTTGAGTTTTAATGTCCCACCAACAGCTTAGGTCATATTGAGACAGGCCACAGCTTAGAGTCTCATCCGACAGACTGGAGGAGCCGAGGATCGAACTAGGGGCCGGTGGACACAAGGCGCTTGGTTTATCCACAACACCATGGCGGCTCCTATAGAGGATTGTATGTGAGTGCTCAATATATATTACTTACTTCATTAAACATGTTGCAAAAAAATGATAAAACATTTAGCAGGCTTAATTGTTTCTTCTGTTGAGGCAGATTTACAGTCAAATCTTGGTAATCCCAAGTGCCACGGACTAGAGAATTTAATTCCAAGTATCGAAAATTCTAATTATACGGAGGTGTACATAAGAATACAACCCCTCCCACTAAAAATGGTTATTATTTATCATTGTTTTCCTTTCAAACATATGTTTTGTGTGTGTAAAAGAAACATCTCCTTGAGATGTTTCTTTTATGCACACAAAACGTATGTTAATTATAGACATATATTAAAATAGATCATGAATAGATCTCTGAATCCAGTGGGTCACAAATATATTTCCAATTAGCGAATATTCCTTAAAATCAAGGTTCAAATTTTGGATATTTTACTGTATTTGATTCCTCTTGAAATCCTCCCACATGGAAGAAAACAAATGTCACATTTGTTACTTCTGTACAGATGTTGCACACAGTTTTTACCATTTAAGTTAAAAGGATAGGATGAGCTTGAAATTGTGCAGGCTGGGATGTTAACGAGTAGGAAAACTTGATTTCTTTTACCCACTTAGGATGATCACAATATTTAAATAAATGGGCAGCAATGCAATAAAACCTGTCTTTGGAGTTTTCAACAAAGTGACATTCAATCTAGCCTGCTCAGCTACAGGGACTGGTTTAAAGAAAATAGAAATTTTGCTCATAGACTTAGAAAGTCTAATTATAATAATTTACAATAAGCAAACAACAAAGACCCTGATCAGACTGCACAGATGCGCAGGCTGGTCTGTGCCTTTGTTGTTCACAAACCCCCAAAGACAGGTTTTCTCGCATTTAGGCCAAAATGTTGGACTTTAGCTTCAAATGTGCAAATTTCACAAATTATTAACACAGTGAAAATCCTGAATACATAAAGCATTACCTGTGTGTCCATTTCTGAGGCCTCAGAGGAGTATTCATCACCTCCCTCCCTACTAGAAGCAGAGGTAACATTATCTGGTATAGGCAGAGTAGAGCCACTGTATCTCTTCCTAAAATATAAAGACCGTAAGTTTTAACATCTGAATACTAATGGGATCTTCCTACTAATTTGGTACAATTATATATGGATGGTCCATTGTATATCATACTGTTGAGTTACAAGTTATACATTGTAATTTCCAAATAATCTTGTATTTCTCTCTCTAAAGAATTTGATGAAATGCTGAATTTTTCACTGCCTGTCATATAACCCATCTTTTCAGAAAACAAAAGGCCAAAGGATTAGCTATTATATCAGGGACATGTGACCCCGTGGCAGGGTCATTTTTTGCCCCAAGGGGGATAATTTGAACAAACTTGGTAGAGGACCACTAAATGATGCTACATACCAAATTTCAAGGCTCTAGGCCTTGTGGTTTCAGACAAGAAGATTTTCAAAGTTTTCATCTCAAAAATCTATTTAGCCTGTGTGACCTAGATATGAAACAGACCGAAACCATTTGAACAAATTTTAAAGGGGGCCATATAAGGATCATTCCTGCCAAGTTTGGTCAAAATCCAGCCAGTAGTTTAGGAGGAGATGTCCTTTGAAGCAATTGTTGACGACATATGACGCATGACCGACATCCAACGATCACAATAGCTCACCATGAGCCAATGGCTCAGGTGAGCTAAAAACCCATATTTAATGCACTGAAGAGACAATGATTATGACATCTATGAATGAAAAATATGTCAAAGGAACATGCATTCTTAATTTTCAAAAACCTTACATAAGTAGTGCAGAAGAAGCAGTCTGACATGTACCTGAACTCTTTGCAGTTCTGGCTAGCTCTGACCCAATTACTGTTGTTGTTTTTGCCTTGTGGGTAATAATTATAAAGACTTAAGTTAAGATAAAAGGTTCATAATATCTTCTTAACATGTTGTGCCCTTGTCCTTGCAAATTTTGATGAACACAAATGAAAAAAAAATCAAATAAGTATTTTTTGAGTGACGCCCATTTTAAGTAACATTGTGCAAACATTATGGTACCTGATTCCTCTTTTCTTTCTACTCCTCCGTCTAGGTGGAGGGGCTGTTGTCTCTAACTGAACAAACAGGTTCTCTCCATGACAAAAGAATGACGCGAGGCTGAGGGACTCTTCAGCTGGTAGAATTCTGAAATCATTAACATAAATGGTAAAAAATCAGTTGTCTCTAACTGAACAAACAGGTTCTCTCCATGACAAAAGAATGACACAAGGCTGAGGGACTCTTCAGCTGGTAGAATTCTGAAATCATAAACATATTAATGGTAAAAAGTCAGTTGTATCAAACTAACAAATAGGTTCAGAACGATGTGAGAATGAGAGAATCTTGGGTTGGTAGCATTCTGAAGTCATAAACAAGGTTATGGTAAAGGAAAAGATGTAAACCTCCTAGCTAAGGAGAAAGCGGTAACTAGAAAGACCGGAATATACTTTTAAACCGGAAATCTCAGGAAACTGCCGGAAAACGCCAATAAACACCAAAAATATAGCAAAAATGCATGCTTAAAGGGGTCATGGGTGGAAGGGTGGTAGACTAGTATGATCAAAAGGGGTATGGTGGTTCGGGCGTGATATATAGGTCGTATATGGCCGCCGAAAAACACTTATTCCGGCTGCTAAAAAACACAATTTTATCGAGATTATCCACCGAAAAACCTAAAATATTCCGGCGTTATGCGGCAGTTTCCTGCAAAAAAGTAGATTCCGGTTTTTCTAGTAACCCAGGAGAAAGTTACTACATGAAAATCTTGTTTCTTCTCTGCAGTACTGCATTAGGGTTCATACAGGGAAATCTGTATAAAAATTCAAGGACTTTTCAAGGACTTCTAAAGACTATCCTACAGTTCTCAAGGACTACTCGGACCCAGTATAAACTGACTGGTCACTGAGGGACATACAAAATTATGTTATATTATTTTAGCGCTATTTTGAAGTACTACAGCATTAAAATTGATTCTGAACATACGCAAGATTATATGAGGTTACTCCCGTAATGCGAGGCTGAAATATTACAAGTTACAGTAAAATAAATTGAAGTTTTCTCATCTTTTTAAGTTGATTTCAGACATTTTTCGGCAAAAAGTGCCGAAAATAGCTAAAAAAGATACCTAGGTTTCTTGCTGATGTTCATAAAGACGGAGAAACATTCAATGAATAAAACAATATAGTCTTAAAGATGGTATATTGAACCATTGCTTTTTTTGAAGAAAATTCAAAGATATGCAGGGAAATAACGGAGATATGATTATTTAATCTTCAATATACGTCAGTTTTGAAAGCTCAGCCACTGTTGAGCCACGACAACGTATTTCCAATATATACACTTACCTGTGTGTAAGTGACCAGTCCGTGTTTATTGGGTCCGAGAGGACTATGAGCTATGAAAAGTATTTGACACACACAATAGAATTCAACTTCCCAAATGCTTATCACATACAATCTCTATGTTTAACTCTTTGTCTGCTAGTGTCGCCTGCTTTTCAATCAGTTTGGACCCAGATCAGGCCCCACAAAACAACAGGCCTGATCTAGATTCAAACTTCCTGCTACTGTGATGGTATTCCTAAAATAATTTTTCGAAAAAGGTAACTTTGAAAAAATCAGCAGACGACAAAAATGCATGAAAAATTACCAAGGAGGCCAAAAATTTAAACACAAGTCAATATTCAGGAACATCAGGGTGATGACCCTAATTAACTGAGAAAACTCTGCTTACTTATGCCAGTGTTTATTCTATGCATATTGGAGGATCCCCCCCCCTTTTTTTGAAATATCTCCCCTCATTTTTAGAAGGAGGAGATATTCTTATATAGACAAAGAATGAAAAATATTAAAATTGAGTAAAAATGCTCACTTTATATATATAAAAAAATCACCCTGGTTCTCAAATCCTAGAGTAGATACAGCTTATGCAAGTTAACTCGTTGCCTACTGGGTAATTTTGCATGCTTTTTTGTCGTCTGCTGATTTTTTCAAAATCAACTTTTTCATAAAATTCTTTCAGGAATACAATCAGAATGTCAAGCAGTTTGGATCCAGATCAGGCCCGACAAAAGTCAAGCCTGATCTGGGTCCGAACTGTTTGCAAAAGTTATCAGCAGATGACACCAGGGAGCAAAGAGATAAAGGCCTAAATATTTACTCTATAATAGGGTTACCACTAATTATGACTCTCCCTAGGAATTACACCAGGCAGATCAAAAGCCAGGCACCATAAGGTGATTATGAACTCATTGCAGGGGTTATAGAGGTCCCTTGAAGGGATTAGGTATTTTCCGATAAAATTTTGATATTTATCTTGGTGGAAGAAATTTGGTTTCATACACTCAGGTAAGTCTCCTCTTAAAACATCTTCAGTTCAGTGAGATACTGTGATTGACTTAAACTGTCCCTGATCAGTTAATCTGCTAATGACTTCTTATATACGAGGGGTGATCCAGAAATACGCGGAAAAGTGCCATTATTTCCACAATTTTAATGCGAATTACATTATTTTTGTACACAATCAAGCAAAATTTATGCCGATTCGAAACATGGTCTTTAAATGTATTTAAGTTTAATGACGTCATTTTAGACGACGTCATGGCAATGTCATATCGCGCGACCCGGCGCACCAGTATGAAAAGTCTGTTCCATCATTGTTAACAAGCACATTGGTGCACAATACAATGTCATTCCCTCTCAAAATGGTATCCTTTGTAATCCACACACTTTCTGCAGCGTTTTACAAGAAAGAAAACGCTATCTATACGAGTTAACTGGTATTTCATCAATAGCCTGCTGAACTACATTTGGAAGATCAGCAACATCCTCAAATCGCGTTCCTCTTAAAACACTCTTGATCAATTGAAATAGAAAAAAATCACAAGGGGCCAAGTCTGGTGAGTAAGGGGGTGATCTAAAAGTTCAAATCCGAGTCTTTTTATTGTCTCTGTAGTCTGTGTTGCTCTATGAGATGGTGCGTTGTCATGGTGAAGGATAGCCGTTTGAAGCATACTGGGCCTTTTTTCCGCATAACATGTATCAAATCACGGTATTCATCTCACACAGATTCTCCTCATACCTAGTTCATTATGAATAATTCTAAACACTGTACCTAAGGTATACCAGTCCTAATCGTAAAATCTCTAAAGGTCATCCGACGATCGGAGTCCAGCAGTTTGACTGTTTCAATTTTCTTTGTTGAGATGAATCAGTAACAGAATTATTGCCTCTCCCAAACTTACTGTACCATTTATACAAAGCAGTTTTCTTCATAGCATTGTTCCCAAAAGCCGTTTTTAACATTTCGAACGTTTCCTGTCTTGATTTTTTGTTTGCTACACAAAATTTAATCGCAAACCGCTGTTGAAGGGCAGCCATTTTGCTTATTCGGATTTTCTGTGTCACACGCTTTTGTTCGACATGGAATGACGTCAAAATTGGCATTGTGACGTCACACACACCCACCTGAAATCATGGCCATTGTTTAGATATTACTAAATACAGAAAGGGACTGTCAGAGAGCTTCTGTTTGAACACTGAATTTCTGGTTAAAACTGATGAAAATGTTAAATTATGTCATGTGCGCCGGGTAGCGTTACCCTTACGTCGCTAAGGTAACGATTCCATTAAAACAATGTATTCCATGTGTTTGAAATTAGCTTCCAATATTCATAATAAATCAAAGAACAGATTTTGTAAGTATCAAAGGGATTGCTAAATTAACAAAAATAATATAGCATTTTTCCGCGTATTTCTGGATCACCCCTCGAACTTTAATATCGGCCTTTAAAAACTAACCTCATAAGATGGTTTGGAGGGAATATAATCTCAGAGTCATCTTTGCTGGCTTCAGTTTCTTTCTCTTTGCCTTCCCTGCTGCTAGCACTTGTTGATCTTCGGGGAACGCTACCTTAAATTACAAGCAGTTATAATTACAGGACATATATATCTTCCCTGCTGTTCCCATATGTAGATCTCTTAAATTAAGCACTTGTTGATCTTCAGGGAACGCTACCTTAAATTACAATATAATAATAAGCACAGGACAGATATAGCTTCCCTGCTACTAGCACCTGTTAATCTTTGAGGAACACTACCATAAATTACATAATAATAATAAGTACAGAACATATATGGCTTCCCTGTTGCTAGTATTTGTTGACCTTAATTTACAAGCAGTTATAATTACAGGACAGATATGGCTTCACTGCTGCTCACATTTGTAGATCTTAGAGAAATTTCACCTTAAGCTACAAACATAGTTACAGGACAGATATATCTTCCCTGCTGCTAGCTCTTTTTACGCTACCTTAAAGTAAAAAGTACAGTGCAGTCTCATAATTATAGGACTATGTTTGTGGTCCACAGAAATGACCTGTGTTATAAGTGATTTGTGCTATAAATGGACAATTTTACAAAAGTACAGTCATAATTTTTGTATCTTTTGCAAGTATAAGCCTAAAACTCTTTATCTACTAGTGTCATCTGCGGATAACTTTTGCATGCAGTTTCAAATTGGTTCCAGATCAGGCCCGACAAAACGCTGAGCCTGATCTGGATCCAAAACAGCTTGACACTCTGCTGGTATTCCTGAGAGAATTTCAAAACTAGAGGCCCTGACGGTCCTAAAGTGCTCTCCGGATCTCCTTAATAATGTTAAAATAGGTCAAGATCAACTATGGCTTATAATGAAACATATTTTGTTTTATGGGGGTTGCGGCCATTTTGGTCAAGTGACCTAAAACAATCTAATGAATACTCCATCAAACAGCCCAGTGATTTCTAAGGAAAAGATGTTTAGATATGTGGCAGTCCAAATGAGTGGCCTTGCATAAAAGGTCAGCTTGACATTTGGTACTTATATAATACTGTAGTCTCATTAGGTTAAACATTTCTTGCAAGTATTATGATTTCCGCCTAAGTAGTTTAGAAAAACGAACATTTCAAGATTTTTCCCATATAAATGCATTAGGAGTCAAATTTGACCTTGCCATAAAGTAGGTCAAGGTCAACCTAGATTCATCATTTGTGCAAATCTAGTAGGCCCACATCCACAATGCTAATACTAAGACCGAAGGCCATTGGCCTTTTGGTTCCAGAGAAGAATTTTAAAGGGTTTTTACCATATATGGGCGTGGTGGCCATCTTGGTCTTGTGACCAGTACAATTGGTTTAAATTTTGGCTAACCTATCATAAGGAGTCTTTATATGAAATTTGAGTTCAATTGGCCCCGTGGTTTCCGAGAAAACTATGTTTTAATGTGTTGATGGGACTCAAATATGAGCGACCTTGGCTGAAAAGTTAAAGGTCAACCTTGACCTTTGAAACTTATTTATAGCCATTGTCTCATTAGGTTTAGCACATCAAGTGAGAATAATGACTTTGGCTTCAACAGCTTATTAAAAAACCAACTCTTTTAAAAAAATCCCATTTAAATGCATTAGGAAGCAAATTTGACCTTGACGTTAAGTAGGTCAAGATCAACTTAGGATCATAATTTGAATAAACTTGGTAGGCCCTACATCCCCAATGCTACATACCAAGTCCCAAGGTCACAGGCTTTCTAGTTCTGGAGATGAAGAATTTTAAAGGGTTTTTACAATATATGGGCATGGTGGTCATCTTGGTCAGGTGACCAAAATATTTGGTATAAATTTTGGCTAACTTAGATTAAGGTGTCTTCACATGAAATTTGAGTTCAATTGGGTCAATGGTTTGTGAGAAAACTATGTTTTAATATATTGATGGGACTCCAATATGAGCGCCTTAGATGAAAGGTCAACCTTGACCTCTGGAACTTATCTATAGCCATTGTCTCATTAGGTTAAACATATCAAGTGCGAATAATGACTAAGGCTTTTACAGTTATCAACTTTTCAAAAAATTTCCCATATAAATGCATAAGGAAGCAAATTTGACCTTGACGTTAAGTAGGTCAAGGTCAACCTAGGATCATCATTTTAACAAACTTGGTAGGCCCAACATCCCAAATGCTACATACCAAGTCCCGAGGTCATCGGCCTTCCGGTTCTAGAGAAGAAGATTTTTAAAGGGTTTTTACCATATATGGGCATGGCAACCATCTTGGTCATGTGACCAGGACCATTTGAACAAACTTTCGTTCCCGCGTCCTAAGTAGTCTGCATATGAAATTTAAGTTTAATTGGCCAAGTGGTTTCAGAGAAGATGCTTGAAAATATTGACAGAAGGACGATGGACGGACGGACGCCGGAGTGACTGGTAAACTATACTTAAAGCCATTAAAAGCGCAACTGGTACAAGTGTTATTTATCCTATAAATATCAGCTTGATAAACTTTGTCTATGTACTAACAAGCGTCCCTAACTTAGGAGAAAGTTTTACCAAAACTTGAGCTCAATTGCACACTTCTGCTCGAAAATTTGGTGAAAAATGACAAATTCGTCAAATTTTTTGGTAAACATGTTTAATCTTGAAATTTCAATTAATTTCAGCGTGCAAGTACTGCGTTTCACTCAAACAAGCCAAAAAACGGTTTACAACATAAAATTCACTTTGCTGGAAGGACCTAAAATTTTTGTTTTTAATTTCAAATTTCTTGAAATTTCCCCAAAATTTGAGAAATCGCTAAAGCTTCAATAAAACTGAATCATTTAAAAATTGGCAAACGTAAGTTGTAAGGTCATAACCTATGGTTATCATTAGTCGCAATATTTACCGTCGAAAGTGTCGCATTTTCGTTAACTTTCGGTTTTCATGCTGAAACTTTGATGACCATTTTAAAGGTCAAAACTTCAATACAAAAACAATCTGTTGCGTGTGCATAGAAAGTAGAGCAATGTTGAAATTTTCCGAAAGTTTGAATTAAAAAGACCGTTCAAACTGAAGATCTGATATCCAGATTAATAAGGTGATTTTGTAGTTTTTGTGTCAAAGTTCGAGTTGTGTCCCTTTATCAAAAAATACAGCCTGGCTTATCTTGATTGCTTTATCTGCATCAAAAGAGTATTGGCTTGATATCCCAACCATAGGTTTATGCTTTTATTTTATTAGAATGATAAAATAGCATTAAAACTCGAGTAAGGTTATACTGTAAAAATTGCGTTTTTACTGGCGTTAAGTATATTCGCTCACCCATGATCCTTCGGCTCAGGTGAGCTTAAAAGTTGAATTTGAAAAAATCAGCAGACGACACAAAAGCATGCAAATTTACCCAGTAGACAGAGTTAACAAAGCTGTCAGTTCTCAGATACACAGAGTATGGGAGTTTAGGAAGGCTTGTAGATCAGAATCAAGGGTGAGGTTGGCACGGTTAAACTGGTTAAAGCCCTCCTGCCAGTAAAATATTTTACTGACTGTTCCAAGACTTCTTTTGTGGATCTTTTATGTTTTTTTCTGTCTTGTGTTTACTATGTCTTTGTGCGCATCTGTTTATATATGCTTTGTGGTCACCGGCTGGGAAAGGGCTGACCTCTTGGCTCTCGTTTGTGGTGTCTAACTGTGAATTTGTCACTTTCCCATTGGTATCCGGGGTCAGGTGTGTTACTTGATTGTATCGATTCCTGATCTTTGCACCCTTACTTACTTTGGATTAAAACGGCTCTGAGCCCATTTAACCCTTTGTATACTAATGGATTTTTCCTTCTGGTTTAATACAATAAACTTGGGATAGTCCATTGTACATATCTAGGGGCGTCAGGTTATAATTTTCAAAACATATTGTATTCTTTTGTCCGAAGATCTTTTTTACCTTTACATACTGCGTAAACCCTCATGAAATGCAGCATTCTGCTGCATTTCATCTGGGTCTTCACTGTTTGTAAAAGTACCCATTTGGGGGTTTCTCGAATACAAAGGGTTAAGCCAAATGGAATTTTCAATCTTTATCAAATGAACCAGTCCATTTCCAACTTTTAATGTTGTTGGGTAGTATTTTTCATGTATGTTCAAATTTTAATGTAACATTCTGCTAGCAAATAAAAGACACTGATCAGATGCATCTGAACAGTGTCTGCACTGTTTGAAATTGTACGGTAATAAATAATAATAGACTTATATGGGTGAAATTATGGCTTACAGACAAAATTCCTAGATAGTGGCTATCTATAAGAGGCATTAAGTGGGCGGAGCTTAGCTACTGTCAGATTAGACCACCGATCTGGTCTAGCTGATATGCAGCTTGATCATTGAGCTGCTATGAAATGTCAATTATTTCCCCGGTAATATCTGTCAGCCAATCAAATTAGAGATAAAAGCTACAGAAGGTGATGTAGATGTTACTGTTGACTCTTTGACTGTTATTAGATTTATGAGGAAAGGTGGCTAATTTTAACTAATATCTCATGTAATGACACATATATACATACTTAAAGGTCTGAATCCTGCCCTGGTGGCTATATCTGATGTAGCAGTGTAATGTTCTGTGAAGCCACTATCAGTGAGACCTGACAAACTACCATCTACACTAGTCTGTGAACCTTGACGCTGCTTCACTTCAGTCTCCTTGTCCGGTATACCTGGAAGAAGAAAGACTTCCATGTAACACAAAAATAATTCCTCATTGGGGTTCAGTGGGGACAGAAAAATCTCAACCAGAGGGGCCACTATTGCAGTGGGAAACGAATTTCCCACTGGATGGTGGACCCGAGGGTTGGGAATTTCCTGTTCCCACTGAACACCAATTATCAATTATTTTCTCACATACCTTACAATTTTACATTTACAGATGTACGAGGGGAGTTCAATATGTAATGAAAACACATTCATAACGCCATCCACAAACGCGTTAGGATTTTATGCCATATGCCAAACAAAAGATCAAAGCGTGGCCGTTATAATGGTGCATGAAATATTATTTTATCCTTCAAAATTTAATAAGTTACAGCCTTTTTAAAAACAAACTAATATACACTGCATATATTTTCCTCCGAATTGTAAAGACTCATTTTAACAAAGGATAAAAGGCATGCTGTATTTTCTAAAACAAACATTTAACATGCATGAATCTAATATCGATAGTTTTCTGGCTCATTTCCCTTTATCTGCTATAACGATAAAAACTTTTGACCGGTACCGATTTCTCGTGCAAACCGTTTTATTACGTTACCCTCGCTTACGTTGACGTCGTTTAAAGCAATGGACGTAACACTAAAATGCGCACGGTTCTTGAAAATCAGAAATATGACTTTGTACCAGGAAAGGACAATTTTGATTGTATCGAAGTTTCAATACACACAGTGCATAGGCAGCAGACCAGTAAAACTGAAACCAATATCTAGGAGTATCCCATCTGAGTGGTATACCATTTTCGTTTCCTATAATATTATCGTCTGAAATTAGCCAGCCAGATTACGTACATGCTAATACGTGTAACAATGTCCAAATATTGCATCCGAATGCAAACATTGATGAAACACGGTATTTTGTCTGATCCATTTCAGTGTAAACCAGAGATGGCATTCTTTTAAGTGCTTTTCTTATTTTAAATGACCTATTTGGGGGTACTTAATGAGTGGGATTAGATGTGGAAATGTCAAAAACGGCTGTATTACTTGCAAATGAACATCAAAGCGACAAGAAGAAATGTTACAAATGATTTTCGTATACACTTTTGCTATGTAATCGTTCATGCAAAAACGACTCTATCAATGAAATGCCAGAGAATGTAGCATCAAGGAGGATTTTAACCAAAATGGCAACCTTATTATTTCAAAGAATAAAAAGCAATTTCAAAGATTTTTGCAGTTAAAAATCACCAATATATGGATATTTACCACACGAAGAAGCAGCCTGAAAACATCCCTCGTTCATGTAGTTAACTGCTTTTGAAAACATTGTTTTATTTCATATCGCAGTGTACTTTAGTACCCTATTTTGAAAGTGTCTTGTGTAAATTAGATAAGAAGCTGGACAACTGCAGTTTTACAATTATTTAGCCAAGAAACAGACCTTTTAATGAAAGTAATTATGAAGTGTGTAAATATAAAACTTTGTGGTATACTGGGCTATTTTCATTACATATTGAACGCCCCTCGTACTGTATAATATTTGCTGGTGACATCACTGAGAGGAAGTTTACATAGGCGCACACTGTAAATGGTGATCTTTTTGTTGGCCAAAAATAGTACCACCTTTTGAGTCTTAAGCACAGGAGAGCTAAACAATAGTAAAAACTCAAAAAATCCTACTCTTATTGTTCTAAATACTCAATTTTTTAAATTAAATTTAGGACACACTGGATTTAGAGAATAGGGTCATTTATAAACCCACAAGTATAAGAAATTCCTAGGGCCAGAGGAAGAGGGAGACCTAAGAAGACCTGGTCTGAGTGTGTTAAGGCACTGACATTGTGCAGCCTTGGCAGCATTGAATCACTGAACAGAGAGGCATGGAGTTTGGGTGTTAGACATTTTAGCCACCTGCTGCCTATCCCAGTACCTGGGACACCCGCAGCAGTAGAAAAATAAACTCAGAATCAAGTCAAGTTTTTTAACTGTCTATAAAAACATATGTTTTTGGCGCGTAAAAGAATCATCTACCCGAGATGTTTCTTTTAGCGCCCAAAATGTATGTTTGTTAGGAAAAAACTGATAAACATTTTTGGGGGGTTATATATGTCTATCGCCTATAATTCTACTGATAACTCAAAATAAAATCTCTAGTCCTGAGGACTTCAAATTTATGAGATTTTACTGTACAACTTACTAGTGATGCTGTTAACACTAGATATACTCGTCTGCCTGGAGTGACTCGTGGCATTTCTAGGTGTCACAGACTCCACTCTCAAATCATCTTTGTTCACAAAGCTGTCATTGGTACTGGACTTGCTCTCCGAGTCTTCCACGTAGGGCCCCGGCTCCTTGAACCGCAGTCCCCAGTACAGCAGTTCACTCTTGTGTGTACTGGCCACAGTATAGTGATCTCCTGACTGAACCCTCTGAAAGAACAAGCCTTAAGTTCAAAAAGTGATTACCCAAAAAATGATTTTCTTATTCCTCAAGGAAAACATATGTTGTGAGTACTCAAAAAAAAGGTCTCAATGAGACGCTTCTTTTGAGCACCCAAAACATATGCTAAAACTGATTGGTAAGACAATATTTACAATTTTACACTCAAAAATTTGTTTTATCTAAACCACCTTTATTAAATGAGCCAGTATCTAGCATGAGGTACAAGTCTATACAGTTAAGATTCAAAACACAACATTTTTTGCCGAGGGAACCCATTTTAAATTTGTATGAAGACGGGTTATCAGACTGCCAGAGTAAAGTTTTTCAAATAAATAACACACAAATCAGTCTGTATTTTATTTTACTACAGGTGATCAGGTATAATCAGTGAAGTGGTAGGACTCACTCCCTTTATTTTATCTGGTACTATTTTTAAATAGTTATTTGTGGGAATTTAGACATCCACAATCGTAAACCGGAAATCAGTCATGAAAATCAGTACGATTAAAACAAAATTGTCATGGTTGGCATCCCTGCTAGTGGTTTACAGATTTAGTAACTTAGCCTAATAAGATCTATTTTAATGTTGCATAAAAGATGGCAAGATCTTGATGTTTTCATGCAAAAAATGTGAATTTTAAGTAATTTTAACGACATGTGATAAACAGAATCTACCATTCATGCTCCTGTAATATTGAATTTATTCAACTTGTTGCGAAAAAGCAATAAAATGCTCTGCAAGCCATGCATTTATCCCTTTTTCCCCAACTTGTTTAATGAAATCAATAAAACATGAGCACTCATGTAAGATCCTCTATGTCAGGAGCTGGCCAATAAGGCCCATCATTTTTTTTAAAAAGCTTAAGCCAGGGGTGTGGAAATAGTAAAATTTTCTACTTGTCCAGGGACAAGTAAATGGTCATTATATACTTGTCCAAAGAAAATTTTACTTGTCCAAAAGTACAGATAAGCTTATACCTTTCTGTGCTTAAACCATTTACACTTTTGAAAACAGTATGAAACCATGCAGATATCAACTCTTGTAAACAGTGTAGCTCCAGATCAGCTGGCTTCTAAAGAAGCCAGCTGATCAGGATCCACACTGTTTTCAATACAGCATGTGAACTTATAAAAATTGAAATACAAAATTTTTATTAACTTTATACAAATTTTGCACTTGTCCAAGGACAAGTAAATTGAAATTTTCAACTTGTCCTGAATGAAATGGGACCAGATCGGACAAGTCTGGCATGGTATTTCCACAGCCCTGCTTAAGCATTAAATCTTACATTCACAGTGCTCTCTTCTGTGATAGCCTTTACTTCCATGATGTTGTTCTGTGGTTTAGTATTGCCAATTCCCAACTGACCTTCTATATTTCTACCAAATGTGTACACGTGTCCCGGCTCTACGATAACGGCAGTGTGGTTCAGTCCCATTGAAATATCTAACACCTTGTGACGGGAGAGATTTCTCACTGAGGTTGGAACTTTTTGTCCCTCTACTTCCGTCTGTAAATAGGTTAATATAAGCACAGGTTTAGATAAACAAAAAATTTCAGCATAAAAGTGTTAATATTTTCTTACCCATTAATTTTAACATATGTTTTGGGTGCTCAAAAGAACCGTCTCATTGAGACGGTTCTTTTGAGTACCCACAACAGATGTTTTGGTTGGGAAATAAGAAAGTTAAATTTTTGTTACGCACTCTTAACTTAAGTCCTGATATAAGAATCTTATAGATTTAGTTATTTCTACCAAATGTGTACACATGTCCCGGCTCTACGATAACAGCAGTATAGTTTTTCACATTGATATATCTGACGTGAGAGATTTCTCACTGAGGTTGGAACCTTTTGTCCCTCAACTTCCGTCTGTAAATAGATTAATATAATATTCTTATAGAATTAGTTATTTCTACCAAATGTGTACACATGTCCCAGCTTAAGGATTACAGCAGTATGGTTCAGTCCCATGGATATGTCTAACACCTTGTGACAGGAGAGATTTCTCACTGAGGTTGGAACTTTTTGTCCCTCAACTTCCGTCTGTAAATTGATTAATATAAGAATCTTATAGAATTAGTTATTTCTACCAAATGTGTACACGTGTCCCAGCAGTATGGTTCTGTCCCATTGAAATGTCTAACACCTTGTGACGAGACAGATTTCTCACTGAGGTTGGAACCTTTTGTCCCCCAACTTCTATCTGTAAATAGATTAATAAAAGGCTCTTATAGCATTAGTTATTTCTGCCAAATGTGTAAACAAGGCCCGGCTTAAGGATTACAGCAATGTAGCTCAGTCCCATGGATATGTCTAACACCTTGTGACGTGAGAGATTTCTCACTGAGGTTGGAACTTTTTGTCCCTGAACTTCTGTCTGTAATAAATAGATTTATATAAGACTCTTATAGAATTAGTTATTTCTGTCAAATGTGTACACATGTCCCAGCTTAAGGATTACAGCAGTATGATTCTGTCCCATTGAAAAGTCTAACATCTTGTGACGGGAGAGATTTCTCACTGAAATTGGAACCTTTTTTCCCTCAATTCCTGTCTGTAACCAGATTATAAAAAATACATGTACAAGGGTTAGTCAAAAATACTTGAGCCCTACCTTATAACATTTAACTCAAGTAAAATGGACATGTATTTAAATGATATTTCATTACAGGTATATGTCATCTATTCAATAGCCTAATTTATATCTGGCTTAATATAATGGTTGCTAGGCAACCAAACATGACCTGTCAAACGGGTGCGTTCACGCTGAAGTACATCAATATCTAAGCGTTGCCATGGAAACAATAATGCCAATGTAATGCTGCATCCAATGTCGTTTGATACCTATTACACGTACCTACTCAGTGCCACAAAAAAGAAAACAACTGACCCCAAATAAGAGATGCTGTGGTAGTTTGATTTCAGAATTTAGCAAATTTTTACGTGCCTCAAGTCCTAAAATTTACCCCACCCACATTCATATTAACACAATTTTAATAGAAATCATAAAATAATAGCCTAATAATGCTTTTGCAGTACTGCATACACAAACAAACCCTAAGAAATATTAAATTCCTTGTTTGGAGTAAATGATTCTGTTTCCATGGCAACACAATCCTCATATATTTGGAAATTAGTGAAATTTTGACTTATTTTGTTGCTAGGCAACGCATGCAATCAGTATTCACCTAAACATTTACGAACCAAGTATAATGAAAAGACAATATGACATATTATGTTATTCAAATAAATGTCAAATATGTCTTTCACAAAAACTATCGAGCCCACAAGCTTTTTAAAGACATACTGTATATTCCTGGTGGCGGAGATCATTAACGCATCACTCTGACTGACGATCTTTAGTTGCCTAGCAACCATAAATGAAGCTTCACCGGGGTAATTATTTTGGGTCAAAACGTCCATGACATGTTAAACTTATAAAAGATGATCACATTTCTTGTCTACAATGTGAGGCTAAGATATAATGAGGCAGGGCTCAGTTATTTTTGATTAACCCTCGTATTATAGAATTAGACATTTCTACCAAATGTGTTCAAATGTCAGTCACAGCTTCAGGATTCTGTATATAGATTATGAGAATCTTATAGAATTAGTTGAATTAGAAATAATTTCTACCAAATTTGTATCCAATGGGGTGGTTGTTGCAAATGATTGGTGTATAAACAAACAGTAAGGATACAAGAACAATTGGTCTACATGTCTTTGGCGAGTATGTTCAGCATTTTAGATGCCCTTATCCAGTTTATCTCTATCACAGTGCTTACTCTTGTAAATATATTTATCAAAGCCATATTGAGTCATGCCTGTTGTTATATCACTTAGCTTACCCTTGTAAATATATTTCTCATAGCCATGATGAAGCCATGTCTGTTGTTCAAGCCCAGCTTGTTGTCTTTATTACAGCCACAGGCAAACACACCCCCAACATCTGTGAGAAACATGGTACCATCAACTCCACAGAATACATCTGTTATCATCACAGGCTCTGAGACAGTCACTCTCATTGGCTGACAGCTGTAAGATATTCAAAATAGATTATCATCACAGGCTCTGAGACAGTCACTCTCATTGGCTGACAGCTGTAAGATATTCAAAATTCAATACCATCACAGGCTCAAGGACATTCACACCAATTGGCTGACAGCTGCAAGATATTCAAATTACATGATCACCACAGGCTCTAGGACAGTCACTCTCATTGGCTGACAGCTGCAAGATATTCAAAATGAATTATAATCACAAGCTCTGAGACAGTTACTCTCATTGGCTGACAACTGAAAGATATTCTAAGTGAATTAACATCACAGGCTCTGAGACAGTCACTCTCATTGGCTGACAGCTGCAAGATATTCAAAATCAATTATCATCACAGGTTCTGAGACAGTCACTCTCATTGGCTGACAGCTGCAAGATATTCATAATAAATTATCACCACATGCTCTGAGACAATCACTCTCATCGACTGACAGCAGCAGGAGATTCAAACTAAATTATCATCATAGGCTCTGAGACAGTAATTCCCATTGGCTGATAGTTGTAAAATATTCAAAATAATCATCACCACAGGCTCTGAGACAGTAACTCTCATTGGCTGACAGCTGCAAGGAATTCAAATTCAATTATTATCACAGGCTCTGAGACAGTCCCTCTCATTGGCTGATAGCTGCAAAATATTCAAAATGATTATCACCACAGGTTCTGAGATAGTCACTCTCATTGGCTGACAGCTGCAAGATATTCAAAATAAATTATCATCACAGGCTCTGAGACAGTCACTCTCATTGGCTGACAGCTGCAAGTTAGTCAAAATACATTATCACCACAGGTTCTGAGACAGTCACTCTCATTGGCTGACAGCTGCAAGTTATTTAAAATAAATTATCATCACAGGCTCTGAATATGAAGGAATGAAAACTGTTGGAGACTAAACTGTTACAGATTACAAAAACCAGGCACCTACTAAGCATTTCTGATGGAAAAATGTCTAAGTTCATCACCTCTCAAAAAAGAGAAAACATTTATCAAATGTGCACAAAATAGCGGGTTTTTGTTTGGTATGATTCTTTACGTCCCAGTCAACAGTCTTTCAGTCATGTTGGAACAGGTTTTCCTGGGTTGAACCAGTACTAAACAGTGTCTTGCTCAAGGGCACAATAGCACAGTGCCTCTGGTGAGGCTCAAACCCACAACCCCTTGATCCAGAGTCAAGCACTTTACCATTGAGCCACTGCGCTGTGCACATCTTCAATGTGTGAAGAATCACTATGCAAAGGATTGAAAACTGTTGGACCTACAGATTATACAAACCAGACACCATCTAAGCATTTTGGACGGAAAAATGTCTATGTTCAACTCCCCTCAAAAATGACAAATATTCATGAAATGTGCACAAAATAGGAGGTGCAGATCTTCAATGTGTGAACAATCATTATGAAAAGTTTGAATATAAAGGAATGAAAATTTTTTGAGTTACAGATTACACAACCTAGGCACTCCAAAAGTGTTCTGGAGGCACAGACAGAGGGACAGACGGACCGAGTGGACCCACTACTAGATCTGCGCTTGGCTTAAACGACACAGGTAAAAATGGTATATTATTTTGAAATTTTTTTATGTGCACAGGGTGCTTGTAAGGTTGAATATGGTAATGACTTACTGATCTTCTTCATTGCCAAGTCCTAGTTTTCCATCGGCCCCATTGCCCCAGGCAAACACCTCTCCTTCTGAACCAACTACCACCACATGTTCCTTGCCACAAGCCACTGCCGTCACATCCACACTGAAAAATTTAAGTCAAGGAAGAAAGGAATATAAAGCTCAGCATAGTGCAGCCCCTTAATAACACATCTTGTTATAACATAGATTTAGGTACAACACCAGGGGCGGATCCAGGATTTCTGAAAAAGATGTTCATATGTATAATGGTGTGGGGCTTTGCTTTGCTGATTTTATCTCATTTTTCATAAATATCCCATGAAAATGAAATAATTTGGTCACACTGAGACCAAATTATTTCATTTTCATAGGATATTTAAGACAGGGGTGCGGGAAGGCGAGTTCAAGCGAACTCCCTGAACCCCCTCTGGATCCGCCACTGAACACTATCATTTTATGGCTCCAAAAGGATTTTCACATGGAATTTTACAAAGGAAATTTAGAAGAATAATCATAATGCTTAAGACGGGTTTCACTGTACGAGCAGCGACTGCACTGGTGAGTCTAACCATTAGAGCATGCTCTCCTGAGCCCCCGTAGCACAATGTGATAAGTACCAAAATCTCGTGCTGGTTCCTAAAGATTACTTACCTAAGTAAGGACTCAATAAGCCTTGGCCTGTAGGCTGGGCTCCAATCACCATGTCCCAGACATCCCTTACTGCCATCACCACAGGTTAGAACAATACCACGGTCACTAACAAACACGCTGAAGCCTTCCCCACAACATGCCCTAGGGAAGAAAAAGGAAGCAAAAAAATGAATATGATTCACAGTAAATGCTCTTAACCCTTAATGCGTCAATCGCAACAAAAGTTGTCTGCTTTTCTCGTCTGCTGAAATGTTTAAGAAGCTTCTATGGCAAACAGTGTGGACCCAGACCAGACTGCTCCAGTCTGTTGTTTGCTTCTATACCTTATTTGTCAGTAATGTCAGGCAATTATTTGCAGCAGACTATTTCAGCAGACCACATTTTCAGATGCATTTTTTCTTGGCGCTTTAAGGGTTCAGTTTAGAACACTTTTTTGTTTCTGCTCTCAGTGAGATGTTTGTTATCAGGGCTGGAAATCACAAGATGCTTGTCAGATTAACAAACAGGGAAGACCCTGATCAGGCTGCTTCTTCTAAAACAGTCTGATTAGGGTCTGCACTGTTTGTCTAAAATTTTTCGGAAGGCATCTAGTATTCAAAAATTTAGAACATTTAAAAGCCATTTTATAGTACAAAGCCTCAAAATTATCATTTATGGCAGTAAAAGACCCATATTTATGCCCATGGGTGAAAGTTCAAAATTTCCAAAATCCTGAACTTTAGAAATTCAAATTTGATAACTTGCAGGACGCCACAAAAATGAATAATTTCAAGTTTAAATGGTTAATTGTGTTTTGATCATCCGAAAACTAATCAGTGAAGCTATTTAAATCTGCCTAAATCAGCATTTTAAGGTTGACTTTCTATGGAAAGTCAGCCTCAAAATCCTGAAAACTTTCACCCATGCATGCCTGACTTAGTACCATCACCTCAATCTACTTTTCATCATGATTGACTTCCTAACCAGATGGTTCAGCCCTCCAGTCAATATCTCAATTCTCAAAAGTATTTATGAAAGTGTACACCAGATTTTTAATGTGTGGCCACATAAGTATAAACTGATCAGAAATAAGTTTAGCACCATGTCACTTTTTTCCATAGGCATAATCATGTTGATATCTCAAAAATATCTAAAGCAAATGAAATTTCTAACTCAACTCAAGTTAGTCAACAATGTTTTAGGTGTAATTACACAAAGTTTCAATTGAAATACAGATTGTCTTTCAATATGTGCTCAACTTTCCAAGAGTACCCATATTTTTGCCATTTTTACTATAGGAATGAAAGGGAACGAAACAGGACATTTACTGAAATGTGTGAAGCTCTATGAAAATTTTTTCATTATCAATGAAACCTATCACATGCTGAAAAGAAACATTTCTGCTACTTCACTGAAAATTTAATGCAAAAATTTTTATTCAGTAATGTGTTATTTGTTTGATTTGATTCTTTACATCCCATCAACAATCTGTCAGTTATAAAAGGATGGGTCTTCCTGGGTTGAACCAGTACTAAGGTAGGATTAATGTTCCTGCTCAAGGACACAACACAGTGACGCTGGTGAGGCTGGAACCCATGTCCCCTCGGTCTTGAGTCAAGCATTCTACCACTGAGCCACTGCGCTCCCACAGGTAGTAGAGTGTTATGATTAAACAAACATGAAAGTTTTTGCATGAAGTCTATGGGGTAATTTCCGCTTGGGTTTAATATTTTGACCAGTCTACTTTTTAATAATATAAGAAAAGAATTTCTAGCTAATGACTTAACAAGTTATGGGCTTAGAATCAATGTTCCCAAGACCAAGCTGACTCTCAATACAAGCTTTCCATGTGTGCATCTGACTCTTCTCAAATTTGATAACCATTAAACATAATTGTAAACATGTAAAACCTGTCTTAATAGGCCACTCAAAAAAAAATAAAAAAAAATTGTGTGTGTGTTTTTTTTAAAGACTGATTATCGCATCATGCAGGTCAAAAGTATTGCAGAATGCTCCCAGGAAGCATTCTGCAATACTTTTGACCTGCATGATGCGATAATCAATCTTTAAAAAAGGGAGCATTCTGCAATACTTTTGACCTTCATTTAACCTTCAGGTTTTACTGTATAGTCCTACTATAGGCAATAAAGTTAAATACGAAAAAATAAATATTTTTTAAAGATAACACTGTTTAAATTGGACAATTCTCTAAGGTTGCAATGAAATTGAAAAAAAAAATCTTGACTGAAAATTGAGATTTTTTTTTTTGAGTAGAGCCTATTTCTTGGGGTCGGTCAGGTAAGGGGAAACAAATAAAATTTTAATTTAGGCCCAATCTGCCATCTACCCTTGTGTACACATTATGCTCTGTAGTTACTTTCTTGGTTGACTTACCCAACCAGTTTCTTCACAAGTTCTTATTTTGCCCTTGAGTTAATCTCCCCATGACCTAGCTTAGACTCAATACCATCTTCCCATGTATACACCTGACTCTTAATATACTATACCTCATTATCGACTTCCTAGCCAGTGTCTTTACTAGCTCTGGTTTAGACCTAGAGACCATGTCTCCATGACCCAGCTGACCATCAATGCCGTCTCCCCATGTGTACACCTGACCCTCAATATACTATACCTTGTTATCAACTTCCCAGCCAGTGTCTTTACTAGTTCTGTTTTAGACCTAGAGTCCATGTCTCCATGACCCAGCTGACCCTCAATGCCGTCTCCCCATGTATACACCTGACACTCAATATACTACACCTTGTTATTGACTTCCAAGCAAGTGTCTTTACCAGTTCTGTTTTAGACCTAGAGTCCATGTCTCCATGACCCAGCTGACCCTCAATGCCGTCTCCCCATGTATACACCTGACACTCAATATACTATACCTTGTTATCAACTTCCCACCCAGTGTCTTTACTAGTTCTGTTTTAGACCTAGAGTCCATGTCTCCATGACCAAGCTGACCCTCAATGCCGTCTCCCCATGTATACACCTGACTCTCAATATACTATACCTTGTTATTGACTTCCCAGCAAGTGTCTTCACTAGTTCTGGTTTAGACCTAGAGTCCATGTCTCCATGACCCAGCTGACCCTCAATACCATCGCCTCGTGTATACACCTGACACTCAATATACTATACCTTGTTATTGACTTCCCAGCCAGTGTCTTGACTAGTTCTGGTTTAGAGCTAGAGTCCATGTCTCCATGACCCAGCTGACCTTCAATTCCATCTCCCCATGTGTACACATGACACTCAAAATACTATACCTTGTTATTGACTTCCGAGCCATTGTCTTGACTAGTTCTCCTTTAGACCTAGAGTCCATGTATCCATGACCCAGCTGACCCTCCATAACATCTCCCCATGTATACACCTGACTCTCAATATACTATACCTTGTTATCGACTTCCAAGCCAGTGTCTTTACTAGTTCTGGCTTAGACCTGGAGTCCATGTCTCCATGACCCAGCTGACCCTCAATGCCATCTCCCCCTGTGTAAACCTGACACTCAATATACTATACCTTGTTATCGACTTCCCAGCCAGTGTCTTGACTAGTTCTGGTTTAGACCTAGAGTCCATGTCTCCATGACCCAGCTGACCCTCAATGCTGTCTCCCCATGTATATACCTGACTCTCAATATACTATACCTTGTTATTGACTTCCCAGCCAGTATCTTTACTAGTTCTGGTTTAGACCTAGAGTCCATGTCTCCATGACCCAGCTGACCCTCAATACCGTCTCCCCATGTATACGCTTGACACTCAATATACTATACCTTGTTATTGACTTCCCAGGGAGTGTCTTTACTAGTTCTGGTTTAGACCTAGAGTCCATGTCTCCATGACCCAGCTGACCCTCAATACCATCTCCCCATGTATACGCTTGACACTCAATATACTATTCCTTGTTTAAACTTCCCAGCCAGTGTCTTGACTAGTTCTGGTTTAGACCTAGAGTCCATGTCTCCATGACCCACCTGACCCTCAATACCAACTCCCCATGTGTAAACCTGACACTCAATATACTATACTTTGTTATTGACTTCCCAGCCAGTGTCTTGACTAGTTCTCCTTTTGACCTAGAGTCCATGTCTCCATGACCCAGCTGACCCTCAATACCATCTCCCCATGTATACACCTGACACTCAATATACTATACCTTGTTATCGACTTCCCAGCCAGTGTTTTCACTAGCTCTGGTTTAGACCTAGAATCCATGTCTCCATGACCCAGCTGACCCTCAATACCATCTCCCCATGTGTACACCTGACACTCAATATACTATACCTTGTTATTGACTTCCCAGCCAGTGTCTTGACTAGTTCTGGTTTAGACCTAGAATCCATGTCTCCATGACCGAGCTGACCCTCAATATCATCTCCCCATGTGTAAACCTGACACTCAATATACTATACATTGTTATCGACTTCCCAGCCAGTGTCTTTACCAGTTCTGGTTTAGACCTAGAATCCATGTCTCCATGACCCAGCTGACCCTCAATGCCATCACCCAATGTGTACACCTGACACTCAATATACTATACCTTGTTATCGACTTCCCAGCCAGTGTCTTGACTAGCTATGGTTTAGACCTAGAGTCCATGTCTCCATGCCCCAGCTGACCCTCAATACCATCACCCCATGCATTAACCTGCCACTCAACCTCAGTTCTTCAGAGCAATTCTTGCATCTAAAACACTTTGAAATGATATATAACCATACCTAATATTATTAAACTCTCTATACCTTGTTATTGACTTCCCAGCCAGTGTCTTCATTAGTTCTGGCTTAGACCTAGAGTCCATTTCTCCATGACGTACCAAGCTGACCCTCAATGCCATCTCCCAATGTATACACCTGACACTCAATATACTATACCTTGTTATGGACTTCCCAGCGAGTGTCTTTACTAGTTCTGGTTTAGACCTAGAGTGTTTGTCTCCATGACCCAGCTGACCCTCAATGCCATCTCCCCCTGTGTAAACCTGACACTCAATATACTATACCTTGTTATGGACTTCCCAGCCAGTGTCTTGACTAGCTCTGGTTTAGACCTAGAGTCCATGTCTCCATGACCCAGCTGACCCTCAATGCCATCTCCCCATGTGTACACCTGACTCTCGGTTGTCACGACAATTACATGATCAGGACCTACAGCTGTCTACAAAATAAAACCATAAAAAGCAATCAGACAATTGGCTGATCCCCAGACCTAAAGATAAATTAGTCCTCGTCACGAGAAAACCTGTCTTCGGGGGTCTGCAAACAATAAAGGCGCAGACCAGCATGCGCATCCGGGCAGTCTGATCAGCGCCTTTGAAATTCGCTTACTGGAAAGTATCATATATATACTTGCTTCATGCAAAATTTCCATGTTCTAGCTAGTCTCTGTAGCTGAAGAGACCAGCTTAAATCGGGCCTTGTCGGAAACCCAGAAGACAGGTTTTATCGCAACGAGGCCCAATTATAAGCAGTTACAAACTGTCAAGATGTAAACAAAGTACATACAGTGAAAACTCTTTATAATGACACTCTTTATAACAGCAAAATTCTTTATACCATCAGCAGTATTTGCACAAATGTACCAGTTTAGCTTGAATTTGAATTAATTACAACAGAAATTCTTTGGGGATAAACACTGTCCTTGTAAAGAGGGTTGACTATATATATTGACCTGCATTAAGTGATAATCGGTCTTGAAAACCAATTTTTGGTCTTCTTTTTGAGAGGCCACTTAAGACAGGTTTTATGAAAATTCATCCAAGGGAGATAAATCAAAATGTCAGTTCTTCAGAGTAATCTTTCTTGCATCCAAAACACACTTTGACATGGTACATAACCATGGTTACATAATTGGCCCCTACCCCTTACTTTTTTGTTCAAAGTATTTGTCTTGCATATATGAAGATGTTCACAAGTTTTGATGAAAATCTAACTTTGACTCTTCAAGATATTAAGGAAACAAAAGGTTACGGACGGACAAGGTGAAAACAGTATACCCACCACAAACAAAGTTTGCATGGGGTATAAATCTCTCAAAGGGTATGCAAGCTATCTATCAAGGGAGATACATGTAACTCAAACAGCAAGCTTTCCTCTTTAAAGTTCATTCAAGGGAGATAACCCAAACAGAAAGCAAGGAATAGGGCTACACACCATCTTGACCCAATGTATTTGCCAACCAAATATCATCAAAGTATCTCAAAGGGTATATAAGTTAATGAGCGTAAAGCTTTTCCTTTTGAACTTCATTCAAGGTAATAACTCAATCAGAAAAACATGGAAGGGCACCATTCTTGCATGTGACACACCGTCTTGTCCTCATTTAATATATGCCTACAAAATGCATGTACAGTAAAAACTGCCTAAACCGATCATTGAAAATACCGACATCTTGTCCAAACCGGACTTGGGAAAAGGTCCCTGCCAAAACCCTATATAAATACATGTATAATTACCCTGACATACCGACAATTGTCCATTACACCTTATTTTGGTCTCTAGTCTAAGAGTAAAATGCAATGCAAAATTCACTTGTTAAAACCACCTTGATCCAACAGTCGGACTTGATCAAAACACATTTAAAGCGCACAGGTAAGTCCCTTTGTTCTTTGCTGCGGTACTTCAAGCCAGTCTGACCCGATAATCATGATTTCTTCACCTTTCTCAGAGGTCAATTATCTTTTGCAGTGTAAATATCACTATGTTGAATATAGCTCATGGATAAATAAGTAGTTGAACTCTTTGCATGCTGGTAATTATGATTGTTGATTAAGCCAATTCTTTTCCAAATTTAACTTTATAAAACACAAAGAGCTTATTGTTTCAAGTTTAAAGGTGTACCACCAGACTGTCAAACAGTTTGATTCCAGATCAGAGCTGCTCATTTTCAACAGAGCTCCTATGTAACGTATCCCATACAGTGAATATCTGTGTGGTCATTGTCGCAAAACGCATGATGTTCGCAAGTGTTTTTTTTTATTGATTTGTGTGAACATGTACATAAGCATGATACTTTTAATCTTTTAGATTTATATGTTAAATAAAATGGACCATTCTTATTGATTCTACCCATGGATTCAACGTCTTTGAAGGATAATTTAGCTGCCGAATTACGACAATTTCAAACGTGAGAACATGTTAACATGCCTTCAACAATTTTCCAACGTAACTAAACCATTTGTTTTAACACACCGACACACTGTGAAAACCGGATTTTTTCTGTGGTCCCATGGTGTGTCGGTATTGGCAGGTTTTACTGTATCATCAATTATCTAAAAGGCTATGAGAGCTATTGAGCGCACAAGCTTTCCTCTTTGGATGCAGACAGACAGATGGATGCAAGATTGATTGCTATACCCCCTGTATCTTGTGAGTGGGCAAAAGATAAAAGAGTAAACCAAACTTACAGTTCTAATTTTAATTTTCGGCATCAGTTCAACAGGTGTCAGATTGGCAGTGGCACTGTCAAAGTAGTAGAGAATAGATCTGCAAAAGAAATGAACCCGTTTAACCCTTTAAGTGCCAATCACAACTGCAGCAGACGACAAATTTTGCGACATTTTTTCCCATTTTTCATCAATTAAGGTATGATATTACATGAGAATCATCAGCCAGCAGGCGATTCTCATGAAATATCATGCCTTATTTGTTATTTTTGAAAAAGTGACAAAATTTTCAATTGTCGTCTGCTGCAAATTATAGGTGGCGCTTTAAGGGTTAAAGCATATCATGCAGAATATACAGAGGATCTTACATGAGTGCTCATGTTTTATTAAATCTATTAAACAAGTTGGGAAAAAGAGATAAAATGCGAGGCTTGTCGAGCATTTTATCTCTTTTTTGCAACGAGTTTAATAAATTCAATAATACACGAGCACGAATGTTAGATTCTATTTATCATATTATGACAAATACTTTGAAATCTCATTTTTTGGCGTGAAAAGGTTATAATTTTGTCATTATGTACGCAACGTTGTTATGGAGGTCATAACATTTCCTGTAAATCGATAAACCACTAGTGGTTTACAGATTTTATTGCATGGCGTTATTTCACTCCCAGACGCGACGTCATATGATAAATGTTTGTTCGTTTTGTTTGGTTTGATTCTTTACATTCCCAGTCAACCATTTGTCAGTCATGTCGGGACAGGTCTTCCTAGGTTGAACCAGTACTAAGCAGCGGATAAAGTGTCTTGCTTAAGGTCACAACACAGTGGCTCTGCCGGTGATGAGACTTGAACTAGCTACCCTTCGATTGCCAGTATATTGTTCTACCAAATGAGCCACTGTGCTCGGATATATTTGTATGCACCAACACTGCTCCCCAAAATTTTTAATCTGATAAACTCATAGTATTCAAGTTATAAGTATGCATATATACAAGCAGAGTGGAAAACATAGAAGATCCTGATCAGATGGCTTCTTTGAAGCCAGCTGATCTTGTTCTTTGCTTTCAAAACAGTCCAAGATATCAGAAATTTTCATTGCCATTTTGTCGTCTGCTGATGATCTTTACAAACAGTTTGGATCCAGATCAGGCCCGACAAGATCTGGATACAAGCTCTATGACACTCTCATGTCATTCCTGAAAGAATATTTAGAAAAAAGTAATGTTGAAAAATATCTGCAGATGACAAAAAATCATGAAAAATTGTCAAGCATGCAAAGTGGTTGTCACGATGGCCAATCAAAATAACCATTTTTTATCACAAAGCATCAAATTAACTTATCAATTATATATATGACATTGTTGTTTGGAAAATGTGAAGACATTATGTTAAATAACACTTTTCTATTTAAATGCAAAGATATTATGTGGCATTCATTACATAGAAGATCTTACATGAGTGCTAATTACTTGATTCAGTATATTTATCATATAGCACTAGATGACAAAAAAAATATTTTCAAAATTGCCTTTTTTGGCATGAGAATGCTCAGATTTTTCAATATATACATGACACTGTTATAGCCCTTGTTACATAATGTTACTAAATATGTTAACCACTAGTGGTTTATGGATTAAAATGCATGGCGTTATATGACTGCCAGATATGGCATCATCATATTAAATTACTTTGCCACTCACAAAATAGTTAGTTTCACTTCTAGCCATATTCAACAAAAACATTTGAATATCCTCTACATAAATCCAACATCTCTAGTATTAGTCTGAAGTACTAGCAAGAAAAAATGTGAATAAGCAAAGCTGTGTGATTCCATCAAACAAAAGCTTAAAGTATTAGTAATCAACAAAATATTCTATTTAATCTAATTATGAAACTGCACATATATATGCATGACGCTGTTATGGACCTCATTAAATAACGTTACTAAATATGTAAACTACAAAACGTGACTGAGAAATCTAGCCAGGGCTGCCACCACTATGGACTCCTGGGCTCTGTCCATGGCTTGAACACAACTAACCTGACCTAGGTTTCGTCTAAGAAGACTCTTCAGGGGTTTCCTGCTATGTTTTGGACTCTATGGTTGTGAGTCCAATGATGCCTGAACAGCAATCATTCCTGCTTTATATAGTTGTGGGAAGCGGCTCCAAAAGCGGCTCTAGGCTCCCAAAAACGGCTCCTGTAGCCGTTTTCAAAGTGAGGCTACATGGCTCCCTGACAACAGGCCAAAAAACGGCTCCTGGCTTTCAAAAGTGGCTTGGGAAGCCGCCTAAAAGGTGAGGCGGTATGCTCCCAAAAACAGCTCACCAGCTTCAGAAACCAGCTCATAAGTGGAAAATGTACAAGGACGTGACTGAGAAATCTAGCCAGGGCTGCCACCACTATGGACTCCTGGGCTCTGTCCATGATTTCTCAGTCACGTCCTTGTACATTTACCACTTCAGTCTGGTCAGGACCTGCCACCCAGTACAGCAGGCATAAGCAGCATGTCTCTGTCCACGGAAGTTTCAGTCTCCTATACTTTCGTGGCCAACAACCAACATGAGCAAGAAGAGACTGCTTAGCAACCATTACGTCAACAGACGTAAAATGCCAAAATTTACTATGCAGCTACAATCACTTAAATGGGTCAAGATGAGTTTGGATCAAGACGACCACCCCTCAGTCACTTTCTTCTTATTGTACACTCAAGGATGTCTTCCCAGATTCATTGCAGACATCTCTCATACTCCAAATAGAATTCCCAAAACGGTGAATACTCACCTTGGCCCCAAATAATTTATCCACATGCCGGGGAGTTCAGCAATGTTGTCCATCATAAACCTAACGTGACAGTCTTAGATGATTGGAAACTTTGTTTATGTGTCTGTAGACCTCCTATTTTGGGTCACAATAGGCGTTTATATTGTCATGGGAACTGGTAAGATGGGGGCCAGACACAGCCCGCCAACCCCCAGGAATACACTCCAGAAGCAAGGCCCCACCCTGCAAATTCTACTGCAAAGAAAAGACAGGTCGTAGGTGCAGCCCCTGAGCTGGTTTCTGAAGCTGGTGAGCCGATTTCGTGCCGTTTTTGGAAGCAAACCGCCTCACCTTTGAGGCGGCTCACCAAGCCACTTTTGGAAGCCAGGAGACGTTTTTGGCCTGTTGCCAGGGAGCCATGTAGCCTCCCTTTGAAAATGGCTCCAGGAGCCGTTTTTGGGAGCCTAGAGCCGCTTTTGGAGCCGCTTCCCCAACTATATAAAGCACAAATGATTGCTGTTCAGGCATCATTGGACTCACAACCACAGAGTTCACATCATAGCAGGAAACCCCTGGAGAGTCTTCTTATAGACAAAACCTAGGTCAGGTTAGTCGTGTTCAAGCCATGGACAGAGCCCAGGAGTCCATAATGGTGGCAGCCCTGGCTAGATTTCTCAGTCACGTCCTTGTACATTTACCACTTCAGTCTGGTTAGGACCTGCCACCCAGTTGTCAAAAACGAGAAACCCCATACATTAGCATGCGCTTCTCCAGTACAGCAGGCATAAGCAGCATGTCTCTGTCCACGGAAGTTTCAGTCTCCTATACTTTCGTGGCCAACAACCAACATGAGCAATAAGAGACTGCTTAGCAACCATTACGTCAACAGACGTAAAATGCCAAATGTACTAAGCAGCTACAATCGCTGAAATGGGTCAAGATGAGTTTGGATCAAGACGACCACCCCTCAGTCACTTTCTTCTAAATATGTAAACTACTAGTTGTTTATGGATTTTAATACATGGCTTTATATGACTGTCAGATGCAACAACATGTGATAAATTAATTTGCCACTCAATAAATATACATTTTCACTTCCCTAGATGTAATTAAGAGTCATATTTAAAAAACAACAATATTTGATTATCCTCTATATAAATCAAACATTTCTAGTATTATATTCGTGAAACTGCACATATAACTTTTCGAAATTATCTTTACCCTCCTTAAAATACAGTGAGTACACAGATCAGACAGCTAATCAGGATCCACAATGTTCTTCATCCCTTTACCTCATAGAGATGCCTTTCGGGCCCACCGGGGTTTACCTGTTGGATTTCTTTTGCTCCGGTATTCAGTTTAATTTACTGTTGAGTCCTTATCCTTGCTTTATCTCCTTGTTATATCTTGATTTATATGTTTTAGGAGATGATGCATTGATAAGTTAGGGGTCTTTCATGCAAACCATATATCTATGTGTTTTGATCCACATCTGAATTAAGGGTGAGGTTGGCGCCGTTAAACCGGTTTAAGCCCTCCAGTAAAATATTTTACTGACCATTCCAAGGCGGTACTTCTTTTGTGGATCTTTTATGTTTTTGTTCTGTCTTGTGTTTGCTATGTCTTTGTACACGTCTGTTTATATGTGCTTTGTGGTCACCTGCTGGGGAAGGGCTGACCTCTTGGCTCTCGTTTGTGGTGTCTACTGTTAGTTTGTCACTTTCCCATTGGTATCCTGGGTCGGGTGTGGTACTTGATTGTATCGATTCCTGATCTTTGCACCCTTACTTACTTTTTTTAACACTTTTGCAAATAGAGCAGACCTATATCAGGAAGCTCTTGTAAGAGCTGCCTGCTCAGGGTCTACTCTGTTTGCTTATGAAAATATGATTAAATATGATCCTACACTAGTCGATCTGGCGAGTAATTTCTTTGTTCTTTGTACCAACATGAAAGTTTGTTTATATAATTATTCATGATAGTGGGTGGAGCCTTTCATGAATATTCATGAAGGAAAGGGTTTTCCACATTATGAATCCATATCAATAAGGAAATTGCATCCCTGGACTTTATGACATCTGGAATTCAGGGGTTAATATTGCATTCACACAGGTTTAGATAAACACAATTTTTGAGCTGAAAATTGTATATTTTTTCTTACCCATCAATTTAAACATATGTTTTGGGTGCTCAAAAGAAGCGTCTCATTGAGATGGTCCTTTTGAGTACCCACAACACATGTTTTGGTTCAGAAATCAGATTTTTTTGGTACACACTCTTAACTAAAGGCCTGATTTACCACCCAAAAAAGTGTGTACTTGTAGGAGCATGTACTTTTATTACTGGGGAAAACAAGATGTCTTGTGGCTACTTATATCAACACCTATAGGATCTGCACCAAAAATAATATGACCTCCTATCCATTCTGTAGGGGCAAACAAGCTTGATTAGTCTAAGCACAAATGAAACAAAAGCTTTTGGTAGGAATTTCAGAAAGTTATCCTTATAGATATAGTTGAGTGTTAGTAAATGAATAATATGCACATTATAAGGTGACTTGCTTTTTATTCAACACAGAATATAAAGTCATTTCTAGGCTTCAGAAAAAGTGTACTACGAGTGTTGAAGACAGCAAGCTAGTTTCTTTATTCAAATTTCTCTTTGTGACCACATTCACATAAATAAAAGGCCATAACTGTAAAAACGCCACTGTGACTGTGTTTTGAAATGCAAAAAAAAAGAAAATGTTATTATCTATAGCACAAAAACAACTACAACAAAAAGAAAAGTTTTCCACTTTAAGTAGTGCACATGAATAGATACTACAGTCAATTCTGAAAACAATGGTGAAGATCAGGGCATCTGCTTAAAAATAACATTGTGATACACAAGTGACCCCAAGATTAAGATATATTTGGAACTATTTTGCTAACCTATAGGCACAGGGCAATCAAAGACAATCAATAGCTTAGAAGAAAATTGAATTAATTTTATCATATGACGTCGCGTCTGGGAGTGTAATAACGCCATGCAATAAAATCGATAAAACACTAGTGGTTTACAGATGTACAGGAAACGTTATGACGTCCATAACACGATGCGTACATAACAAAATTATAACGTTTTTACGGCAGGAATGAGATTTAAAAGTAATTTTAATGTCATATGATAAATAGAATCTAACATTTGTGCACATGATTTATTGAATTTATTAAACGAGTTGGGGGAAAAGAGATAAAATACTCGGCAAGCCTGGCATTTTATCTCTTTTCCCCAACTCGTTTAATAAATTCAATACAACATGAGCACTCATGTAAGATCCTCTATTTATTTAAGAGAATTGTGGCTTATTCCCATACCCACCCTGCGTCAAATAACTCAGAAATCAATCCAGAATGTTTACTTCAAGTTCTTCATCCATTTATGAATTCCAATCAATACAGTGTTCAAATATTCTTATGTGTTATGTCAGAACGACATTTGGGTATTTTTTTACAGTAAATCAGGGACCAAGCTGGCTCAAAATTTTAGGGAGAAGTGACTTTTCCCTGCAGGAAAATTAGGGAGAAGTCACAGTCAGATAGGGAGAAGTTATAGCACAAATTTTAGGGAGAAGTGACTTTTCCCTGCAGGAAAATTAGGGAGAAGTCACAGTCAGATAGGGAGAAGTTTAGAAGCACATTATCCATTACATATACTATTGCCATTTAATGGAAAAAGAAACAGGATGCAGTGGTAGTAGATTGTCTGGTCACCACAGCTTGCATTTGTGTGATGACAGAATGAAAATGAGTCTCCCTAAAAAAAAACAAAAAAAAAAAAAACATTTTTTTTTTTTTTTTTTAGGGAGACTCCCACTTCTCCCTGGGTCCCATTTAGGGTGAAATTTCAGCCCCTAGGGTGACTATTTTGCCCTAGTCACCCCCTAGCTTGATCCCTGGTAAATACAATGTATCCAAAATATGTGTCTCAGTACCCAGACAGATAGATAGGTCATGTGAAAGTAAGACACAATTTCCAAGTTTAGATCTTGCCACAAAATATGACAACTAGGATATCCTTTATGGAGCCGCAGACAGCCTGCCTTCCTAGTCTTGTGGATAACATGTCAGACTATGAAACCAGAGGATCCTGGTCTATTCCCAGGTGGGCACCTATTTTGCTTCCTTTTTAGCGGTCTAATGCTGAATTGCTTCTTATTAATAAAATGGAATTATAAAAATGACATAAATCGTCATTCCTGAACGTTTTATTTAGAATTAGGCATGAAATCTATGAAGGTGGGTTTATATTTGGCCTTCCATAAAGAAAATTAGTGTGCTGACCCCAGATTTTTTCCTCTTTCTAAAAGGTGTTATGATGGTCCATGAAATGAAATTTAAAAAAAAAAGATTTTTAACTCAAGTTTTTTAAATATATAATTTACTCTAAAAACCAAAATCCTTCTTTCGAGAAATTGCCAAAATATATCAGGCAATATATTTTCATGTCTTAGGATAACAATTAATATTTCTAGAAGGCTTGAAGTCATGTGTAATAATTAAAATATAGCAAGAAGTGAGCAAAGCTCACATACCCCCGGTGGTAGCCATCAGAGGTTGCAACACTTTCAGAGAAAAGACAAAATTGTAAAAGATTTCATAAGCCTTAATCAAGTAGTTTCTGAGAAAACTTTGATGAAAAATGTCCATATGTGTTATATAAGAGTGACAGAAGGAAAAATTGAAAAATTGAAAAAAGAAGGCAAAATGAGGATTAGCACCTTAATTTTCATTTACACATTACTTTGCCTATCTGAAAGTTTACACAAAATTTCATAATCCTAAATCAAGTAGTTGCTGAGAAAATTCTGACGAAAAACTAACATATGTGTTATATAGGAGTGACAGAAGGAAAAAATTGAAAAAAGAAGGCAAAATGAGCTTTGGCATCTTTATTTTCATTTACACAATACACTTAGCCTACCTGAAGGTGTACACAAAATTTAAAAACATTGGCTCCAATAGAAACCGAGAAATCTGCGACAGAAATTTTCATTGGAGAGAAAGAAAAATGAATAAATAAAGGGACTGATAAGCAATATGTGGCTGTTTTGATGGGACAAAAAGTTAACAAACAAACAAACAGACAAACAAACATAATTACAGAAAAGGCAAAACTATATACCCCCTATATACTTCGTACCGGGGGTATAATTAAAAGACAGGAGATAGTGACCATTATTTACGTAAAATTATTCTGGATTCTGATGAGTAGTTTCAGGAGAAGATTTATAAAGGTAACCTCAATAAGCCACTCCCCCTGGTGGCCATGTCAATTGGTTTGCAGGTGATTGTACAAGCTGGGGCAGACTTGATTTAGCTGTTCTCTTTACTCCTTCCACTCCAAACAGGCAGAACAGAAATCAAGTGCAGGCAGAACAGAAATCAAGTGCGCTGGAACACCTGTACTGGCATACGCCGGAGTACTCCATCTTCCAAGGTGGTGCAGACAGAACAGTCACGTGACCTGTTCCAAAATAAAATGGCGGAGCACTGCCTACACTGTACTGAGATATTTTTCAGCCTTTACCGGTAGGTCCTGATAATTATTTATAAGCACATGTATTTTGTCATTCTTTTTTCTTCTTCTTGGCAATTGGAATGTGTTATTTTTTCACAATTCAAACAGTAATCGCTTGTTTTATTCCGGAGTACTCCAAGGTGCCCAGTTTTGCTTGTTTTAGATGGCTGTTCTGGCGTAATCCGCGTACTTTAACCTGCTAAATCAAGTCCGCCCCTGATCAGTTACATGAGGTGAAACAGTTCCTCTAAAACACCTGATTAACTGTGCAAATTTCAAAAACATGTACCATAAAGACAATTCTTCTAAAGCTCTGATCAAACTGTGCGAAAATTCAAAAACATATACAATAATGTTACCTGTTATCAGATTTGCGACTGGAATATAAATAAGGCGCATCTATCAATGGCATATACCAAAATAAATAATTGGCCAGTACAGTAGATGCTCTAAAGTTTCGAACACTATGCGCCTGCCAAAAATGCTTGGAAAAACAGCGAAGACCCAGATCAGACTGCTTCTGAAGAAGCAGTCTGATCAGGGTCTTCCCTGTTTGTTAGTCTGACAAGTATTTTGTGAATCAGAGTTTTGATAACCAACAATTTATTTAAGAGTAGAAAGAGAAAAGTGTTCAAAATTTTAGAACACTTACCGTACATTACATGAGATTTTGGTACTAAATACATAGGCCATCAGAGAAGACTAAGATGAGCTTGTCAATCTGTGGAGTCTTGCCAGAGCCTTCACAGCTTGTATAGACAAATTTTAGGGATGCAGATGAAGGCGCAGACCAAAAATCAGGCCTCTAGCCCCACTAGATAGCTGGGTATGCCAATATCTAACAATAGGTGGCATGACTATTGCATACTGACCTATCTGATTTGAGCATTGTGGGTGCACGCTACATACTTATTTACCGATAGTGTCATCAAATCATGTGATTCTCCCGATTGGTTGATTCAAACTTGTTATCAATTTGCGTCATCACGCGTCCCTAAAAACACTTTTTTGACCTGGACATGCGGGACATGTTTCAAAATATATTTTAGTTTAGAAAATCTTGTCCTTGTATCACTAACTACTATAATACCAATCATTCTTATTGTTTAGCTAGCAAAGGTTACTTGATGTCCCCATAAACCGATTATTTATAGCCATTCAGTGCTTGCTACATTTTTAACGTAGTGTTTTGGATAACACACACTGCATGTTGACACAAAACCCAACTTTCCAGTCGTGATGTGTCTTAGCAGACAGGTCGATTCTTTTAGTATCGCGCCTGCACAGACAATGCTGAGCATGCATATTTTAAGAGTGACTTTAGTTATTTGCAATACATACCAAAATCTCATAAGCTGGCTCTTTTATTCATTAACCCTTATCCTGCTAAAATTTTTGGTCCAGAAAATAGTGTCTGCTTATTACATCTGCTGCATATATTCCAATGGACTCCAGACTTATTTTATCACTTTTACTGTGGTTATACTACTACGGCAATTTGGGGTTCATCAACCCACTCCGGTGTTATAGTAAAATTACCTTCAAATAAAGGCTGACAAAAATGAGAACTTTCGAATATGTTTGCTTCGAGATTGCATCCTCTAGTTAACAACCTATGTGTTGTTTTGCCAAATCGGAGTTAAAATCACATTTTAAATGTGTTTTTGTACAGCTATATTAAAACATTGTCTATTACGGTTTAGTCATAATTATACGGTTTTGCCATTGATTAATTATCCACGATGACAAATCTGTAATTAGTTATTTCATGCCTAGACATCAAATGTTAAAGTTTTCATTTAATTTTCAACCTAAAAGATACAATGTGAATTTGATGAACAAAAAACAATCGGAACCCAAGCATTTTGGGGCGTTTATCTGTGATTAAATGACGAATTTGAACATGATGAGAAAGTTACCGTAACACCAGAATAATTGAGGAAACCAAAATTGCTTTGTGGTATGACCACAGTGACTGAAGCAAACACTATGAACCCTGATCAGACTGCTCCTTAGGAGCAGTCTGATCTGGGTCCATATTGTTTGGATTAAATGTCACCAAAGTACATAAGAAGAAGCTCTTTTTTTGATTGATTTGATTCTTTTCGTCCCAGTCAACAATTTTTCAGTTATGCCAGGATGGGTCTTCCTGGGTTGAACCACTTCTAAGCAGGGATTAATGTGTCTTGCTCAAGGACACTACGCAGTGCCGCAGGTAAGGCTCGAACCCACAACCCCTGGATCTCGAGTCAAGTACTCTACCACTAAGCCACTGCGCTCCCCCATAAGGAGGAGAGAGACAACAATTATCTTTAACAGCGGGAAAAGGGTTAAGAATGTTAAAAACAAGCTGAACTAAAAAAACATTCTAAAAGTTATCCTAGCATAGCCTTGGGTGTCCAGATGCAGGCCTCCAGATAAGAGTGCGTAATTGAATATTTTTTTTACTTCTCAACAATAACATATGTTGTCGGTACTCAAAAGAAACTGTCTCATTGAGATGGTGTTCTTTTGGGCACCCTAAGAATATTTTAAACTGATGAGTAGATTGATATCATAATCCCTTTAACCCACCATGCAAAAGCTGGGTACACAATGATATAACTAAAGCATTTATGGTAGATTTATATTATAACCCCCTTTATCCCACCATGTAAAAGCTGGGTACACAATGATATAACTGAAGCACTTATGGTAGATTTATATTATAACCCCCTTTATCCCACCATGCAAAAGCTGGGTACACAATGATATAACTAAAGCATTTATGGTAGATTCATATTATAACCCCTTTATTCAACCAAGCAAAAGCTGGGTACACAATGATATAACTGAAGGACTTATTGTAGATTCATAACCCCTTTATCCCACCATGCAAAAGCTAGGTACACAATGCTTATGGTAGACTGATGTTATAAGCCCTTTATCCCACCATGCAAAAGCTGGGTACACAATGCTTATGGTAGACTGATAAAATAACCCCTTTATCCCACCATGCAAAAGCTGAGTACACAATGATATAACTGAAGCACTTATGGTAGATTCATAACCCCTTTATCCAACCAGGCAAAAGCTGGGTACACAATAATATTACTTCAGCATTTATAATAGATTCAAATTTAACTCTTAAAGCACCAATCGCAACAAAAGTTGTCTGCTTTTCTCGTCTGCTGAAATGTTTAAGAAGCCTATGACAAACAGTGCAGGGATCAAGCTAGGGGGCGATTAGGGCGAAATAGTCGCCCTAGGGGCCGAAATTTCGCCCTAAATGGAACCCAGGGAGAAGTGGGAGTCTCCCGAAAAAAAAAAAAAAAAAAAATTTTTATTTTTTTTTTTTTAGGGAGACTCATTTTCATTCTGTCACCACACAAATGCAAGCTGTGGTGACATTATAAAACAATCTACTACCACTGCATTGTGTTTCTCCTTCCATTAAATGGCAATAGTATGTGAAATGGCTAATTTGCTTCTAAATTGACAGAAAATGCCGTAATTTTGCGCTATAACTTCTCCCTATCTGACTGTCACTTCTCCCTAATTTTCCTGCAGTGAGAAGTCACTTCTCCCTAAAATTCTGGGCCAGCTTGGTCCCTGCAGTGTGGACCCAGATCAGAGTGCTCCTATAGCAGCAGTCTGATGTGGATTCACCCTGTTTGTTTCTATACTTAAATTTGTCAGTAATGTTAGGCAAAAATTTGCAGAAGCTGCCTTCAGCAGACGTCATTTTTCAGATGCATTTTTTCTTAGCGCTTTAAGGGTTAAACTTCTATGTCCCACCATATTAAAGCTGGGTACACAATGATAAAGCTTAAACTTTTATCGTAGATTCATATTTAAACTTATAAAATGCATTTTAAGAAGTTTATTTTTAAACATGTAGTCAGGTCGCCAGATAAGAGTGCGTAACTGAAAATTATTTTTCTTATTTCTCAACCAAAACATATGTTGTGGGTACTCAAAAGAACCGTCTCGATGAGACGGTTCTTTTGAGCACCCAAAACACATGTTTAAACTGATGTATGAGAAAATAATCACAATTTTACACAAGTTATATTTGCTTAACTGGCCCTATGATGTAGTCAGGTGTAGATCCTAACCAGCAGACTAGATAAATCTTCCTTACCTGGTCTTCTTTTTACTAGTTCCCCCATCTGTTGATGTTGTAAGATCTTCTTCCAGATCAGAAGACTCTTCATACCGATTCATCAACTAGAATTGAGCAATAAAAGCATTCATATCATTACAGAAAGATATACACTGGAGCATCATTAGTGGGCATAGAAGATCTAACATCTTTTATTGAATATATTAAACAAGTAGGGAAAAGAGATAAAATGCCAGGCTTGCTGAGCATTTTATCCCTTTTTCCCAACGAGTTTAAAAAATTCAATAATATAGGAGCACGAATGTTAGATTTTATTTATCATACGACCCTTAAACTACTTTAAATTTGTAAAAAAAAGATTTTGCCATATATATGCGAGGTTATAAGGGCGTCATTACATAGAGTTACTAAAATCTATAAACCACTAGTGGTTTATCGATTTTAATGCACGGCATAATATCACTCACAAACACGATGTCATATGATAAAGATTGTTAAACGCTTTTACAGGCATCAGTTTTTTTTTTCATGGATCATTCATAACTCACCTTTTCTCTACTCATTTTTGTCTAATGTCAAATTTAACGTGACCTAGAGCTGTCAATATTTCATAAGCTGTCCTGACTAATTGTTAAAAGTGTATCTAATAAACATTGTTAGTTTATTGTTATTGCAGTAAGGAGAGTAAAATTGCAGGAAAAAATCTAAATATCGACCTTCAATGTCAGCATATGCTTGGTAGTGGCATAAAAGAAAATATCATAATATTATTAGTTTCATGAAATAATTCCGTGGGGACAAAAAAAAAATAAAGCCCTCATAAAAATAATGTGATTCACAATTACCTATTCATAACCTTTTTCATTGACAAGTTTCCCAAATTATGGGTTACCTAGCCACTGAATGAATAATAAGCAATTCTCTGCCCCCTTCAATCAAAAATGGTAAATCAATGAACATGAGCTGATGAAAGCTGAAGGTCTTTTATTAGGAATCTTGTTTAACATAGTCATCCTTTGGTCCTTGTGATGACTAGGCAGGTCTCCAGATAAGAGTGTGTATTGGAAATCTATTTTCTTCATTACTCACCCAAAACATATGTTGTGGATACTCAAAAGAACTGTCTCATTGAGACGGTTCTTTTGAGCATCCAAAACACATGTTTAAGCTGATGGGTAAGGAAATAATTACAGTTTTACGCTAATATAATTTCCTTATCTGGGCCTATGACTAGGTCCTTGAGCACATGCTAAGGTTTCCTCCCTTTTCACTTGAAAAAGCAGAAACCCCCTGATCAAACAAAGTCCTTCTTGACATGAAAATTAACAAATTTATGTACCTTTGGTAGATCAATATACATAAGCTGATGAGCTGAAGGTCTGTCACTCGGGTCCTGGTTTAACATAGTCATTACTAGGTCTTTGAATTCCTGGCTATAGTTCCCTTTTACTGGAGCAAACTGACCCTGCAAGATTTTAAGATTACAAATTTAACCCATTGTTTTCTAATGGATTTTAATACAGCAAGGTTGAGATCATTCATTATACAGTAGACCTTCAATGGCTCCAACAGGCCCCGAGGTTATAAAACTTTTTTCATGCTCAACTCAACTCAGCACGAAATTTCAACTGCTCATAAAAAACTAAAATATCTACAAATGAAGAAGTTTCTTGCTCCAAGTCTCTCAGATGTTGTGTTTATCATGCTAATAAATGTTAAAATGCCAACAATTGTTGGCATTTTAACATTTATGAGCAGGATGAATTTCGTGCTCAGCTGAGTTGTTGAGCATGGAGAAAGTTTTATAACCTCGGGGCCAGGCTTGGGACCATGAAAAATAGTTGTAACCAAGGGTATTTCCAGCCATCCCGGGCAGATTATGCTTAAACTGACCTGTAGGGACCATGATGATAGCTCTTGCCAGCCCAGGTGAATGAACCATTAAAATTTGAGCCATTATGGTTCTACTGTATAGTGTAGGCCGTTGTGTAATCCCGTGGGAATTTTTGGGTAAAAGTGTCAAACATACATTTTCTTGTAGAAAAATGTATCCTGTTTAAGAAAAAAGATGTTTCCAATTTTTTCTTGCCGTTTTTACCTCATGGTGACGTCACAAAGTGATGTACCCATTTTTGGCTTATTCAGGGCTTGAAAATTTAGCACTATGAATTCCAGCTGGCGCAAACATATACTAATAGTAATATTATTGGCGATATAGTGTATTTGGAGCATAGACTCTGACTCAGAAATTTAAAGAGGTTACTTCAACATCAAAATGATGTCAAGAGAGGAAAAAATGACGTCAGTATCAACATGAACAGTATGTTTCAGTGAAAGCTCAAATGACATTAGCTCACAATATGCTAATAAACCCTCCTATCCCACTGCTGGAATATTGTACACTGTGCTTTACTGAAACTACATGATATGAGATACAAAATGACACAGGTAAGCTCTGACCTGTTACAGTCATGTTAACTACGTTACTCTATTGTAATTTCAAATCCTATTGTGCAAATACCAAGTTATATCTAATTCTTATTTATCGACATGCTGATTGCCTTAAAAGCATTTATCAAATAGCAGCAAACAGCAAGTATGCGTAAAAACAATACGCCTCTATGAAATGACAGTTATATATGTTACTTACTTAAAATGTATTACTACTTAATGTAGTACTATCAAAATACCCCTGAGGGAGATTTGTGTACACTAAATCTTTATAAAACCAAATATATAAGCCACAGAATAATGTATATTAACTCTATAGCGGTTACAGTGTTACTTCGCTACCCGCAGATAATAGGAATTCCTATCAAATTGTTCCTTATTCCTATGGACAATATAAGCTTAGACTTTTAGTTTTATTCAAACGACTAGCAATATGATTCTATCAAATAAAAAAATCTGTTAATACTGATATGTACTTTACTTTACTTTCTTTTAAATGCATTATGTTTCAGCTAAAACAGCAATTTAATATGAGTTTACACTGCTAGTGGTTTATGTACTGTCTTTTAACTTCCAGTAATTGCCATTAACTGAAATATCAACAAAGCATTGATAGTAAGGGAAGAAGTGTTAGCCTAAATCACATAATCGTCATTTCAAGTCCGTGTATTTTATCAAATTTATAAACAGCATTTTAGATGCTGCTTATTTTATGATCCATTAATGTTCTTAAAGACATATATTTTGTGATATATGGAATCATTAGTGACTTTACTGATAAGGGACAGTTTCAGTATCTCTCGAACTTAAAGGGGCCTCAAGAGGGGACTTACCTGTATACAACACAATTTCTTTCACTAAGATAAAGATCAATATTTTAACAGAAAATACCTAATCCCTTCATGGGACCACTTTATTGCCCCCTGTAAGGAAGTCATAATCACCTCATAAAGATTAGCCTTTGATCTGTCCAGTATGACCCCTGGAGAGAATCATAATGAGTGGTACCAGTATTATTGCTCAATTTTCTATGCCTTTAAATGCAAAAATTATATCTGGCACGATCTGTGAAAACCTGCCTTAATGACATTTAGGCCTTTTTATGTAAAACTCATTTGAAAAACACCAAAAATTAAGAAATTTGACATGTTTATATATTGCCTTAAAACCTATTCAGGTGGATAGTAGAATAAAACTGGCAATTATTTCTGATTGAATTTCTTCGTTATCATGCCATATGTTTCCATGGCAACAACTTTACCTTAGCAACTGTCAGAATTTTTAAAGTATGGTCAGTCGTTTCCAGATTATGCACACTCTAGGATAAATTGAACCAGTGTCAGATTTTCTGCGAATTCCATTGCACACATGCTAAGGATAATAAAAAAAAGTATGTAGCAAGAAATTGCATGTTTTTCATGCACCCGACAAACCCTCAAATCAGGAAGTTAACTTTGACGTCATTAGTAACATCATGACGTTTCTGACGTTGCGTGTTAAAGTTTAGACAGTGTATAGTTTCAAAAGACCATATTTCCATAAATAATGGGGATAACTTCATAAAATTTGCAGGACAACTTCTAAACACTTCGTAGATTGAGAGTGTGTAATTAACTTAATTTTGACGACTTCGTCATTAAGGCTGGTTTTCACAGATTGTGGCTCATATCTTTTATCTTACTGACACTCCAGTATTTGCTTCATTTTACACATGAAATGATAAAACACTGACTACACCTAATTTTAGATGACACAATACTATTAAGCATGAAGTAGCTTTAATATAGTATGATCTATCACACATTGTGTAACCCTATTATTGATTACACCAACTGTATTGATAAAGACAAAAACATACTCAGAATTCGTTATAAAAGTAGGTTATTCAGACTTAAGTCTAAATCCTGACCTTTATCCTTGTCTCCTGAAACAATAAACTGAAGTGTTTTGGAAACTTAACAACTATTTCCTAACATACGAGTATGACACACCCCAAGCCTATTACTATGGTTATAATCGCTTTATATCTGAAGAAGGATGTCTAGTTTGGTGAAGTAAAAATACCATTTATGTTGGTAAAATGCATAACAAGAGAAGCTTAAGGAGCATATTACACTTATCTTCCATTCTGTCTGGTTTTAAAAATTTGTGAAGCATTGAACAGACAGCATTTGTTCTAATGGTTCATGGTAGTCATACATTTGAAAGAAAATGGTTTATCACCTAGAAAAGCTCCCTGGCATTGTTAGTATAGCATATATACTGTAGCCATTGCTATATTAATGGACCCAAATAAAGTATTGGTTAATTTGTTTTGCATAATTCTATCAATTAGATTTAGTCTTGAAGTTGAATTTTGTTTCAGATAATATCATGTTGATATTAAGCCAATCAAATGTTAACATTGCGATAGATACAAAAATACATCCAATTACTTATTTGCATATTTAAAATCAAACAAAAAAGATTAACAGTAGTAATGGAAAGAATAATCAAAATAATTTAGCCAATTTGATTTTGGTACTTTGCAAGTGGGTCTATCATTGGCGACTGAGTTCAGTGTCCTCTTAATGCTGATATTAGCTTGAACAGTTAACATTTTTGCGTGCTTCTTTTGAATCTATATCCCGGTGAGTTTACAACTTATTCAAATGTTTAATACACATATAACTCTTTATTATTCCATTTACCATGTTTACAATGTTCCTGTAATATTTTGTCAAAGTCACAGTCAGTTCAGGTATGTAAGCATGTATTGCTAAAACTAAGTCAGAGCTTATACTTGCACTTTCTTATTAAATATTTCACTTTTCTATCCAACATTCTAAAAGAACATTGTAAAATCTATTTTACAATAACTTTAATGTCACCTGATCAAATGTGGCCTGACATAATTTGGGCTGATAAGATTTGGTTTTAAATTGGTATTTAAATAACAATTGACCTTTAACTAGTTTCCTTCAATATGGTCATATCTAATGTGATCATTGCCTTAGAGTAAAACCCACCACTGTTTTCCCATTATTGGTTGAGCAAGTGATCAGAAGTACTAAGTTGGCGTGATAGACAGTTTCGTTAATTAAACAACGAAAGCTATGTTGAATATAAACTTGAATTAATTTAAAAGCTTCAGTAATGCCTCGCCATCTGCATACACAACTAGATGCCAGGATACAAATTGATTTGGTGACAGTCTCTTTAAGCAATAACTGATGTCAGGCAGTTATAATGCATACCTCCCTCAAAACATTTAGTAAATAGAAGGGTTACTATTTTATGGTAATTGAACCTAAATAAACATGGATACATGGAATCTGGCCTGTATCATGCAACGTAACTAAATATGTGTACCCATAATTTGAACAACTGTAAACAGTTAAATAGTGTGATTGATTTTACTGATTATAATTATTACAATTTAACTTAGATTTCTCCAGATAAATACCACAAAACAAATCTCTAAACTCACCATGATATATTAGCTTTTCAGGCTCAATTATATATCATCTTTGACAACTTTTTTGATAAACATGGGGTCTTATGATATACTTTATACAGCTTTATATGTTATTTCAACAAATTCGACAGAAAATGGGAATGTATACTTCTAAGTACTGGTCTTGAGAGCTATCATGTTATTTGCTTATGAGTTTTAAAATCTTTAATTTTGGGCAAATCATTTTTTGAAGATATAAACAGTTAAAAGATATAATATTTTGCAAATGTTGCATGGTTGAATTGATACTTTTTTTCAGACAAACAAGAACCTGGATATCTATAAACAATTCATTTTTTCCATGCGAGCCAAACAATTGTTGTGCTTTAACAAAGACATAATCTAGGACTAAGATTTAAGCCCCCCCTCCTTCCGCTGCAGTGGCTTAGGCAGCTGTCCGTTCTAGGCTGGTGGTTTTGTTGTTGTTGATCCATTGCTTATTGTTACTCCCATTGATTGTGGGGGTTTTGTGTTTGGTCAACGGTACCATGTGTTGGTCTGCAGTGTGTGATTGTGGTATTTCCTATTCATACTTACTTGCTTTTTAGAAATGATATCAAAAACCGTATAACGTATAATATAAGGAATTAAGCAAGTCATACACAGTCTTGAAAGCTGTAATATACGTTACGTATTGCCACACAAATAACAAAAAGATAATTAACACAAGAAACGATGTTGGTTACATCATTTTACTATTGAATTTCAATATAATGCTCATACATTGTGTTTAAAGGTTTTTATATAGCAATACATACAATTTTAGAATGAAAATATTCTTACCTTATTTAACGTGCTTTTCAGTGGTATCATATTAAACAGCATATATCTCTTAAAGTTTAAAAAAAAAAAAAAAAACTGCTTGCAGTTATAAAATGGCCAATTAATTGTCTTTTGGAACATATTAATGAGAAGCTTATTAACTGAAACTATTTAACAACATTTCAATGGTTTTACAGGGGGAGGGGGAGTTTTAATGTAACATAAATAACATTACAATGGGCCCTATTAACTTAAACATAAATATTTGTAGGAAATGAAAAGTTCTTGTACAATAAATGAATTATTGGCCAATTTGATTATACCGGTACTACCTTAACAACCTTATTTTCATTATTTGTGTTTTAAACAATTGAGGGGTAACGTAGTTTACATGCTGTAACAGCCAAACCCCCCAACGTCAGAGAGCTAACATATTTCAAAAAGCTTAGCTAGAAACACAAATTTATGCTTACATTTGATTTTAATCGCAAGGCACACACAATCTGTCCAGAATTATATTTCTGTACACGATATATTTTGCTGCATACTGACATCAAATCGACGTCAATTTGACATTAAAATGAAGTCCACATTGAATCGATTTTCATTTTGGTCCTCCTATCGACGTTTTCAACCAATTCAACGCAATAAACAACATGACAATGCGATTAATTTAGGTGTATACAGTACTAGCAGATATAAACTGTTTGATTTATGTGAGAATACGGTACGTCATTTTGTGACGTCACTGTGACCTAAATACTGCAAGAAAAAATTGGAAACATCGTTTTCCTTAAACCGCATATATTTCTCTAGTTGAAAATCAACATTCATTACTTTTACCCAAAAATTCCCACGGGAGCCCAAATTTCGACACAGCGGCCTACACTAGTACATTTTAAGGGGTTTCCAAATTATGTTGTGTTTCAGTCTCTGAGGATTATTGTTTTTATCTTTAGAAAACAGTGCAGACCCTGATGAAATGCCACATATTGCATTTTTTTTATTCTCAATCTAAAACTTATATTGTGGGTACTCAAAGGAACTGTCTCAATGAGATGGTTCTTTTGATCACCCAAAACTTATGTTTTAACCGATAGGTAAGAATTTATTAATTACTATTTATGCTCAAAATTTTTGCTTAATTGTACCTATGTATACAATAAGCGGTTTTTCAACTGATGTCAAAGAAAATTGTTTATCATTTGGCTATCGGACAGTGCTTGCAAACTTCCATATCCAACCTGGCCTTTAGTTAAGAGTGTGTAACCAAAATTTAATTTTCTTATTTCTCAAACAAAACATATGTTGTCAGGGATGAGAATAGTCAGCAATTCTCAATCAGGAAAGTCTGTCGGTTGCATCCCGAATGGAGCAAAATAGATTTTTAAATCATTTATTAAAGGCTTAAAATCACAAAATATCAATAGAAATCAGTCAGTTTATATCTATTTTAAATTAAAAACTGAATTTAACTTTGTTCAAACTAAATTTCAGCAAAAAACAACAGGCAATAAATGCTTAATAAGCCAGTGCTCAATCAGCAAATCCTGATCAATCTTGAACATTCTCATCCCTGGTTGTGGGTACTCAAAAGAACCGTCTCAATGAGACAGTTCTTTTGTGCACCCAAAACATATTTTAAAATTGATGGGTAAGAAAATATTTACAATTTTACGCTGAAAATTTTTGTTTATCTAAACCTCTGTACAACTATGAACAATATTCACCAATATCCTTGCAATTACCCTAGGCACAGAATCACAGACAGATGCATGGATAACCAAAAAGGAATTGGCCCTTCCAACTTTGTTAAACCTCATCCCGTCACTATCTTTTTTCCTGAAAATGTCTTCTGGTTTTTACGTCTGCTGCATATAATCAAGTCCATTTCAAATCAGATTTCTTCATGGAGGCAAACAATATGAACCCTGATCTGGGTCCATATAGTTTGCAATATAGGCTACTCAAGAATATAAACAGACAAGAGTGGCAAAAGTCGTGACTGACAGGCTAAGTAAATAATTTTCATACCTTCATGATTTTGTTGACCAAGGCTGGTAAGTTTGATCCTTCAAACGTCTTCTGGAGGCATGCCATCTCGTAGAGTATACAGCCTAGTGCCCAGATATCAGACTTATCATTGTATGCTTTCCCTTCACACTGTTACAAAACAAAACAAGTACCTTTAAAAAAGATATTTTTTCTAAGTTTACAGTGAGGCAGTTTCTGTGAATAAGTAATTCAACTTCAAATTTCTTCTGCAGGCAAATAGAGTATACAGCCTAGTACCCAGATATCAGACTTGTCATTGTATGCTTTTCCCTCACACTCTTACAAAAGCAAGAAGTAACTTTTAAAAAAAGATAATTTTTGAAGTTTACATCACAACAGTTTCTTTGAATAAGTAACTCAACTTATTATGGAAAACAATACTTGATTCCTTTCAGCTTGATACATGCGTTTTAAATACTTCCAACAAAATTTTGCACTCAAAATTTGGTCACTTGTGAGCATTGGTCCCAGCTTTTATTCACAATCCACCAATTAGTGTTGCAATAGCTAACATTATCAAACAATGACAAATCTCTATGAGTGATCTACGTTTATTAGTTGTACATCCAGGCTGACTTTGTTTGGTGCGATAGCCTGGCTTGAGTCAGAGCTATTTCTGAAGGAAATGCTGCTTATGGCCTAAACCACATTTAATCTGTGGTCACTGAATTATGGCTATAGTAGCCTGATGATCTAAACGGACTAATTCTTCAGAAGTCAGCTGATCTGAGTCCACATTAAAAAAATTTAAAAAAGTTTGGAAAAGGTTATTCAAGCAGTGCACTTAATAGGGGTAATATGGTAATCACCATTTCTGGGCTGATGTAGTATGGCGTGCCCAGTACTGTGTTAGCTCCCTTGTTGACAGTGCTCATCATCTTGGAAATACCAAAATCTCCAACTTTTACGACACCCTCCTTCGTCAGAAATATATTGGCTGTCTTCAAATCTCTGCAACAAAAGTAAACATTCAAGGGTTTTACAGACAGGACTCATTTAAATTCAAGGATAGTTGGAAGAATTTTCAAAGACCTGAAACCTCTTGGACAGGAGTCTAGCACTCTAGCCAGCCACTCAAACTGCCCCAGATATAAACATTCATGGGTCTGTATGACCCATGAATGCTTATATCTGGGGCAGTTTGTTTATATCTGGGGCAGCAGGAGTTGGTTAACTTCCAGGAAGGACATTGCAACAACTTTTGAGTGACCAATATTCTGTTAAATTCAAGGGCTTCTGAAGGACAAACTAAAAGCAAGGGATTTTCAAAGACTTCTAAAGTGACTGTCACACCTTACCGGATAACGCTAACGGACGCGTAACTGACAGTAAAATTCTCTGTCTGTTCGAGTCCTTTCGTATGCGTTTCTTGTCCGTTCCTCATGCAGTGAATGCGTTTTGTGTCAGGTGATATCCATTTGGTCCGGTGTTCAAAACTTCGAACCGACGCCACAAGATAAAGATGTACAATATTCGTGCATATGTATGCAGTTTGTCTGGTTCTCTTGCACTTTCTCTGGTCCTCATACATCTTGTTGATGTCTGTTCCACCAGAGTTGTGAACTGTCAACTACAGGACATGTAACAGAGTTCCCCGGACAAGTATTGCATGTTCATTCTGCTCCCCTTCAACGAACGTTTTGTCTATTTCTTATATGATATATGTTCGTTTTGTCTGTTATACATCCATTACCATTATGTTAGTTGACCGTTCTTTGTCAGTTACGTGTGCGCTCCTTATGAGTTCTGTGACGACCTTCACCGCCAACAAGGCGACTTCCATCACCGTATAAACTTTTTTTGCATTTTTTCTGTCCGTTCGGCGTCCATTAACTTTATCTGTTAATATGTGACAGCACCATAAAGGATAACTCTTGTTAACATACAAGCATTCAAGGATAATACAAACGATATTCAGTTAAATTCAAAGACTTTTGAAGGACAAACTATTTTTAACCAGAAATGCATCACTGATAAGCATTCAAGATTCAGGAAAGACTCACTTAAACTCAAGGACATTTCAAGGACTTCTGAAAGACAAACTCTTATTAACTACAACTGCAACACTGATAAGCATTCAAGAGTGATTAAGGCTAGACTCACCTGGACTGAATACAGTCTCAGGCCACTGTGGAACCCTCCAGAGAAATGCCATTTGAATTGCGTTTGGCTGAGAGTGGCCTGCTTTAGTATGCTTATTGAAGTTAAATTCAAACACACATCAGCATGTAGAGACTCACAACAAGCATTCAGGATGCTTGAATCACCAGTCTGTAACCTTTTACTTATTTCTAACATTTTCAGATGTTGACAATATTTTTTCATTACTTCTGGCTCTCATCCCAATGAGTGAATACATTTTCATCAGTTACCTCTCATATAAGCTGCATTGTTGCACATTGACCTAATAAACTTTGCCTATCTCACGGCATTGTTCCTTCACCAGGCCATAATGACTTTGCACACTTTGAGTGATGTCGTCAATGACATTGAATTGACACAAAAATCTACAAGTCTGTCATTAAAGTTTGAACAGTGAAACAGCTTGTAAACTGATAAATAGAATGCCAGGCTCGTGCCTTTTGATATCAAGTTTACCAGGCTCGGCTTTGATAACCCATGTTGAATCCCTTGGCAAGCCTTGCGATGTCAACAAGTGTTCTCAAATCCTTGCCTGGTAAACTTGATATCAAAAGACACTCACCTAGTATTCTCTATTTATCAACTATTTCCACTAGTTTCGATATTTCCCACTATTATCCACTATTTCCCAGTAGTTCCCTAAAGCACTTACCTGTGTAGAATATTATGCTTATGTATATGAGTGATGGCCGCAACAATCTGTTGGAAAAGGGAGACAATTTCTTTCTCTTCCAGAGGTTTATCTTGGCTGGATAAAAACCTTGCAAGAGTACTACAATAAAAGCAATCATACCAATAAACTATAAGACAAAGGAGACAATTTCTTTCTACTAGCATGAGTGCTGCAACAAAAGCTAACAACAGGTTATTTGACTATGGGATGAAAGGCCTATGTCTTAGCTTTATTTTAGTACAAATTTTAGCAATCTACAACTAAAAGCAGCTGAGATTATTGATCTGTTACGTATACCCCCTTTCGTGAACCACATTTTTAATGTTTTCATAAATATTTATGAATATGCAAATTAGATAATTTGCATATGCAACAAGGGGATAATAGGCCTATGTCTAAGCTTTAATTTGGTATTAAATTTAGTAGTCTAGGATAAGTAACAGCTGAGATATGAGTAATTTTGTAGGCAGACCCCCCTTCTCAAATTCGCTATGGGTTGCCATAGAAACCATGCAATTTCACATAGCCCAAACCAAATTTTTTTTAGGACACCTTCATTTCCCATCCAGGGGGTCCCAATGAACAATTTGGCACCCATGAAAAATGTCCTGGGGGGGGGGGGTGCAAGGTAACCTAAATTGGATGCCGGGGTAAAACAGAAGGACCAAAAATATGCACAGGATTACTGGAATTGCGCCAAATCTCGGCATTTTGCGGAAGTGGCAACGCAGGGAATTTGAAATTTTGGGCCAATACTGCCAAAAAAGCGTAATTATTACACTCCCTCAGCCTAGAATCAACTGTGAAGTAAACCTGTCTTCAGAGGTTTGCGAACAACACAGGCGCAGACCAGCCTGCGCATCCATGCAGTCTGATCAGCGCCTTTGTTATTCACTTTTTGAAAAGTATCATATGCAAACTTGCTTTAGGTGAAATTTCAATCTTCTTTCTAGTCTCTGTAGCTGAGGGGACTGGTTTGAAACCCCGAAGACAGGTTTTCTCATGAGGAGGCCCAATCAATCCTTGTCCTGCTGCCTCCACATTTATCATTTTTTGAAAACACTGTAGATCCAGATCATCTGTTTCTGACATCCGATCAGGATCCACACTGTTTCCACTCTGATTGTAAACACATGCTTATATCTGGAATGCTACAGGTCTTCACAGGATAATACTTGGGGAGAAGTGTAGCATATGAAAATATTCAGAATGACAAGAGTTAAATGATTGCAACATATTATAAAGCTATTAGGTCACTGTAAAGGTGGCACCTCATGAATGCATAATTAGGACTGATATACCTTAGACATAGGTAAAAGCTGACAATGATGTGTGGTTTTATTTGAAAATAACAGTATCATCTTGCGCAGTAAAGTCACAGATTATTCAACCCTTAAAAGGCCAGCAAAACAACTTCATCTGAAAATGTCTATTTATTGGTTAACGTAAGTATAGAGGCAAATAGTGTGGACCCAGATCAGACTGCTCCTACAGGAGCAGTCTGATCTGATCCGGATCTACACTGTGTGTTGAAGAGGCTTCAAAACATTTCAGCAGATGACAAATGTAGGCAATTTTTTTTTTGTGATTGGCGCTTAAAGGAATAATAAATGTGAGTTCAGTGTTTATATGGTCACAATTTTCATGAAATGCATGCATGTTTGTGCTGCTCAAACAACATGTTAACTCTATTCCAAATAAATAGAATTCGATCTGATTTCCCTTCCTAAGCAGATGAAATAGCCCAACCACAACCAGATATGACTATTAAAGTTGCTGCCTTTACAATGACCCTAAAGCTCAATTATACCCTCCATCAGCATATTCCATCTCAATCATGATTACACCGTCTTCCTCAAAAGAGTCAAAGTAACTGATGATATTAGGGTGTTCTAACATTGCCAAAATATTCACCTGTGAAATAAAAAAGCATTTTATCGGTCAAGTTAGGTAAAATAAGCATATTGACTGGTCAAGGGTAAAATAAGAATATTGACTACTCAAGAAAGGTAAAATACAGTCAAACCTGTCTTAAGCAAGCGGTCAAGGGATAATCCAAAATAGCTTGCTTAAGACAGGTGGCTGCTTAATAGAGGTTCAGCTAAGATGGCCATATGATTGAGGACTCGAAAGAATATTGGCCTCGAGTTGAAGATACCCATATAATAATGAGTTGAAAAGTATAAAAAATAAGGTCTACACTGCTGCAGTAATTGCATTTCTTCATAAAAAAACACAATAAAATATGAAATAAACAAAACCATGTCCATTCAGTCTAAAGATTTCCATGTATGTCAAAAGAGTAGAGATAGCACTGCTAATCATATTTTTTCTAAAAGCTAAAACTTGATTTTTGATAAGCAAATGCATGTTTAATGGCCATGATACTATTGAACATGAAGAGAATGTTGTTAGAATTGTAAATTTATTCAGTTGAAAAAGAATCGGAAAATGGTTCAAATTTTGTTTCTTAAAAACATCTTCTTTTTTTTCTCAAAAGCTATTGCTTGTTGACTTTTAGCAAAGATTGCATCCTTGTGTATTAAGTATATGTCTCCAGCAAAGAGTATTACTTTGCATTTATATTTTCACACATTAACCGTTAAACATCTGTCACGGTATGGATGAATGAGCTTTGGCAGCGGCAAAATGCTTTGATGTCGACAATTTTATCAGCTGACTGGCTCTACGACTGGTTACCCGCTTGCAAAATGGCCGCTTAAGGGAGGGTCACGCTTAATAGAGGTGGCCGCAACAGCAGGTTTGACTATAAGCATTTTGATTGGTCAAGAGCAACCAAATTCTGTATACAGTAAAAGTTCTAAAAGTTCTAACACTTTTCTTCTTTTGTTCTCTAATAAAAGGTTGTTATCAGGGCTAGAATTCACAAAATAATTGTGGGAATGGCAAAAAGGGCAGACCCTTATCACAGTGCACTTTTTGCCTAAAGCTAGTATCTCACTGCCATGCGAGCAATTGGCGACTTATTTGAGACATGTTTTGGCGACAGAAATGCAACATTGCAACCATTTACATATTGCAGTCACACCGAATGGGTGATTAAGACATATTTGTGACAGTCGCACGATTGTCGTAGATTATCGCACGAATCATTGGTGAATGTTGCACGACATTCTCGCGACATTCGTGCGACATTCGCACGATGTTCGCCCGATGAAATTGCGAGCATTTATTGCCATCGACTGCCTCACTACGTTCCCATGAACGTCGTGCGACAGACGCGCGAAAGGTTGTGCGACAGTTACGCGAAGGACGTGCAAAAGTTGCACGATGATTTTGCGAGTAATAATAAACCAAGAAAAATAACATTCTATCAAGCATTGAAACTTCAGACTAGGAATGTACTAGGCTGCTGGAAGGAACTAGACGGCTGGAAGGAACTAGATCGTTGGAAGGTGTAACGCTGCTGGGTTATGTTGGGCTGTCGAATGGTAGCAAAACATTAAGTTAGAAAAAAGAATGGTGCCTTGAAGTCAACTCGTTTTAACTAATCAGCTGTTGCAGCCCTTCAAGCAGCTTAAGAAAGTCAGTCGAGGAAGCACAAAATGATTGCGACTAAATTGCGAGGGGTCGGCGACGGGTTCGGGACACCCGCCATGACTTTGCAACTATTTTGCGAGGAATTTTATCGCATAAATTTTTTGAACATGTTCAAAATTTTTGCGACTACTTTGCGCCACTTGGCGACATATGCAAGGAAATTACAAATTACTGGCGACCGTTTCAAGACTGTTTTACGACCCACTCCCGATGTCTGTCGCCAGCTGTCGCGAAACAGTCGCGGTCCAGTGAGATAGAGGCTTAAGCCTTTAGCAAAAAACTAATGTTAAAACTTTTAGAGCATCCACTGTATATGTATCAAGGACACAACTCAGTGCCTTCGCAAGTCCCGAACTAGCGATCCTTTGAGTCCAAGTCTAACACTCTACCACTGAGCCACTGTGCTCCTCCATCTGATTTTGTGTCCAATTCAAGGTATATCTGTTTGACAGCTTCAAAAAATAAAACAATCTGATCAAATTCCCTAGATAGGGCTTTAACTTTTGCTTTTTGCATGCTGGGTAATTTCTCATTGTCGTTTGCTGACTTTTTTCAAAATTAACTTTTTTCTAAAAATTATTTTAGGAACACTATCAGAGTCAAAAGGTCCAGATAAGGACTGATGATCCGTCCATCCTGATCTGGGTCAAAACTGTTTGGAAAGGTTATAAGCAGATGACAAAAGTCGCCGCTAGCAAGGAAAAAGTTAAAATTACCTCATTTAAGGCCATCTGCCTCTCAGAAGCATTGAGATCATACTTGCTTATCTCCTTGAGTTATAAGGCCATCTGTTTTTAAAAATAACCTTATTTAAGGCCATCTGTCTCTCAGAAGCATTGAGATCATGCATGCTTTTCTCCTTGAGTAATAATGCCATATGTTTTTAAAAATTACCTCATTTAAGGCCATCTGTCTCTCAGAAGCATTGAGATCATGCATGCTTATCTCCTTGAGTAATAAGGCCATCTGTTTTTGAAAATTTCCTCATTTAAGGCCATCTGTTTCTCAAAAGCATTGAGATCATGCATGTTTATCTCTTTGAGTATTAAGGCAATCTGTCTTTAAACATTACCTCATTTAAGGCCATCTGTCTCTCAGAAGCATTGAGATCATGCATGTTTATCTCCTTGAGTATTACCAGGGAATCATCATCTTTCTTCCTATACAGCACAGCAGCACCATAGGCACCTAAACAAAATTAGAATATGTGTTGTGAAACAGTCTGTAGCTCCAACCACATGCTTGTCCATCAGGATATTACATGTTTTCAATCATAAAGGGCAATAACTTGAATTTTTTTTAAGAAAATCAACAGGAAATATACTCATTATCCTCTATCAGGTGACCAAGTTTGAAGCTCCTAGCTATATTGTTATTGAGATATATATTTTGGGTACACAAAAGAATCATTGAAACAGTTCTTTTGAGTACCCACAACATATATTTTAGTTAAGTAATAAGAAAAATAGTTTTTAATTACGCTCCCTTATCTGGAGACCTGCCTTGACACAAGAAAAATGGTCTTTGGGGTTTCGATTGAAATAATTGTCTTCTTCAAAAGTCATATGGGCATGCAAGAGCACATTCATTTTGGCCCTATCCCTAGGGGCCCTGGGAAGAGGTCAAAAGCTATCAAAAGCATGGGTATTTGTTATGGCGTGCCATCCTCAGTGAGATTCTGGTTTCAAATGCTCTTATCCAGGATACCTGTATAATGACTAAGGTTGTACATACCTTTACCAACCGTCTGTATTTTCTCAAATCCTGCTAATGTCTGTTGTTGCTGACCACTCCAACCGCGCAGTCTGTCCAACTTCAGATAGAGTTCACCTACACTACTCAAGGAAAAACATTATACTATATTATTAATCCAGTGATTATTTCCTATTGGCCCAGTTACAGGTCTGAGGTCAGCTGTATTGGCCCTAGGCCAAAGGCCAATACAAATCACTTGATTAATGCCATTTTTATCAATTAACTACTTTTAAAATATATAGCACTTTACTTTGATTTGACCTCAGCTTATTACAACTGACCTGACACAAATATTGTTGACCTCAAGTCAATATTGATTTACCTATGATCAATACAGTGGTGTTAATTAATAAAAGATAACATTGGTCCAGATAAGCAGAATTTTCCAGCGTAAAATTGTGATTATTATCTTACCAATCGGTCTGAACATATGTTTTGGGTACTCATTGAGACGGTTCTTAGAGTACACACAACATATGTTTTGGTTGAGAAATATGAAATTCAATTTTTGATTACAAACTCTTAACTGGAGTCCTGAGATAATATCAACCATAATCAACATAATAAGTCTACATATTCTTAAAAGCTAATGCTTATTTTATCCGTTGTTTACACTATAGGAGCTTCTCATTTTCAGTAAATCCAGTAGTGCTGCATCCTTATTAATATGGATTCTTTATAGGGATGAAAGGTTGTGTATTCTGATGAGCTGGTTTATCTGGATCTACATTGTTTTCAAAAGAGGCTTGGAATTTCGCCCCTCCAACAGACCCAAACTCATTCCCTCTAAAACACAATCTGTATTTTGACAGAGTATTTACCTATACATACTGTAAATCCGGAAATTTTCATGAGGGTTTTATTTTCGCAAAACTTCGCATATGCAAGTTGCATGAAAATAAACCCCTGGCTAAGGAGAAATCATTCTGTCATTTACTGATATTGGTAAATCATGCCCTAGTCGAGAATTTCAAACGTCGCAAATATGTCTTTTAACGCCATTTGCGTAAATAAAATTCTCGCAAAAATTTACGGATTTACAGTAAATAGTTTCAATCCTATGAAAATTCACACTTTATTTTTTATATGCTTAAAACAGCCATTCAAAAATAGACACAACAAAGATCTTAATGACAAATGGCAGCTTAATGAAAGTAGAAAGTATTGCAGAATGCTCCCCTTGGAGCATTCTGCAATACTTTGACCTGCATTAATGGATAATTGGTCTTAAAAACCAATTTGTGGTCTTTGTGAGAGTGTCCGCTTCACACAGGTTTTAATGTATATATGCACTGATACACATTACTTCACTGTGCACAGTGCAAACTGCCTGCTTTTCAACTGCAAATTTATAGATGTATGCATTTTCTTTTTAACAGAGATAGGGCCTTATTGGCAAGGACATTTTTTTTCAACCAAGGTAAACCTAAAAGTTACCCTAATCAGTGACTTGTCTTGTGTCCAATTAATATGTTCCTCGTTTTTTCTTGTTATAATATAAAATTGAATAACAGTTTCAAATATTATTAAGATTAAGGTAAGGCAATAATCAGGTAGCCTAGTTGAACCACATTGTTCCTCAACTTATGCATTGTCTTATGTTCTTGTTCTTATCCTATTATAAGGCAATATTTACATAACTTAGGTAAACCACATTTTTACACAATAAAGGCCAGAGCTTTTTCAGCAATTTTGGGAAAAGGACCCTGGCCAAAATTGGGAAAAAATGTTCGCCTAACATCAAAATTGGGAGAAATTAATGACATAGAACATAACAATGATAGCAAAATATATTTTCAAGATCAAGTTATTTTAGATTGTATTATGTTAAGCATACCTTTAAGCTCAAGTGTTTAAGTATTATCTGATATGGGTCATTGTTTCTCATAAGTAGTGGTCTCTAAAAATAAAAGATTTTTTTTTACTTTTCTTAATTGGAAAAAACAGACATGGTATTGGGAAAAAAGGTAGCTATTTTCGATTGGGAATGGGGCCAAAATTCAGAGAAGGGCAGAAAATCCCCTGAAGGCCATGCTATATGCTCTTGAGCTTATTTACCTTGTGACTTTTGGTGTCTCATCCTGGGTCTTCTGTACAGTGACATCACAGCCAACCAGATCTTTGTGCAATTTTACTGGGACCTAAAATATAATATAAATGACCATATATACAATTATTGTTGATTTTTGAGGCAATATTAATATTTATCTACTTAGAATGTTGGTCCTGATCTGGATCAAAACCATTTGATACTTTAATAGTGTTCCTAAAGGAAATTTCTGAAAAAGTTTGTTTCGAAAAAAAGCAAGCAGACGACACAAATAAGCATGAAAAATTAGTAGAAAGTGTTGTTATATAGATCATACTATAAATACACTGGCCATGCTGTGGAAAGGCACAGTCTGATCAGTGTCTTTGGTGTTGTGTTAAACAAAGGTTTTTCTATGCATGACTCATGGGGCTCTTGTAAAATTTAGAATAATACCATGCTGAATATTCACACCTTTCATCTATGTCTCGGCCACTACCCCTTTTGTAGCTGTATACTAAGACATAAAACCATCATAACATGACCATATGGTTTTTATAGGGGCGTTAAACATGAAAACAAAACAAAGACATAACCACGGTGCAGTCCCTTTATAACATGCCTCATTATAACATGGATTTGGATATAACACGGTCATGCTGTGACTCACAATTTTTTTACCATGGAGTTTTACAAAAGAATTATAGGAAAATGAGCATTCTGTTATTCCTTTTTCTGTAATTTGACTGGAAAGTGACTGGATATTTGGAACAGAATGACTGTCCTTCTCTGGCTCCTTGGTTTTATCCATAACTGTTGACTCGGCTAACCCGATCTAGGTTTCGTCTATATGTAGACTCTTCAGGGGTTTCCTGTTTAGATGTGAACTCTATAATAATGATTCCAGGAATGCTGAGAGAGCATACCAGGGCAATTTATATAGTTGTGGGAAACAGCTCCAAAATGGCTCCCAGCTCCTGAAAATGGCTAGGGGTGCCGCCTAGGCGTGTGCCTAGACAGCTCCCCAAGCCCCTTCCGAATGGTTGCTAGGCGGCTTGTTTTTTTTTCCTTTTTTTCTGTAATTCCTTTGTAAAATTGTCCCTTTATAACATGGTTTACTTATAACACGGTCCATTGCTATGGACCCCAAAACCAGGAGGGGTCAAATTTAGTCAATTCTACCTTGATAAATGCTAGTATTTTTTCCAAAAATCAAGGAGAAATTACAATCACTTGCTATGTTTATCAAGCCAATATTAGTCACTCTCACATCAATCATACAACGTTACATAATCTACATGACAAACATTGTAGATCCTGATCAGCCAGCTTCTGAAGAATCTGGCTGGTCTGGATCCACACTATTTGCAAGGCAACTTAAATTGGATACAGTAAGGCAAATATTGAAAATAGATTTTTGACATACTATCATGCCAATTGAATTTGCTCAGATTTTTAATTACAGTAATTAGCAATATATCTTGGAAAAAAATGAGCTCATTTTCAGCAAGTTAGCAAGTTGATCATCACATTCGGCAATTGAGGAAAATATTCATATGCTATTTTTAGCAAAAGGTTAAAAATCTTAAATTTAAGCCTGAAAACTTAACGTTATATAGAGACTGGACTGTACTAACCCCTACGAACGACTCCAATTCTTTATCAAGTCCTCCCCCATCAGTGTGTAACATGAGGTTACAGGCCAAGAAATCCAGCCGGGCACCAGACAAAGTCTTGTCAAGATGGTCAGTCACCAAAGATGAGAAAAACTCTCTAACAGACTGGTTCTCTGAAACATTTTCTTTAGTCAGCACTTGAAGCTGTAATAAAAGAGGACAGTCCATGAAAGAAGACTGAAAGGAAAAAAAAATCATCAGATATCATATATTAGACACCAAGATGTGAATTTGAAACACCATTCTCGCAGAAATTAAAAAACACATTTCCATGATTTTTCCAAGATCAACAATGTAATTTCCATGACTATTTTATGCATGGCCTCAAACCTCCCCCTTTAGCAGCATCTTCACCACACTGAGCATAAATGTGGAATTCAGCAACAGTAATGTATTTAAATTAGCATGCTTGTAGACCATGCATGCATTTTGAAATAATTTAAACTCGAAACCCCCAGTAGCCAGAAAACTAGCTGTCAGACACACAAATTTTGTGTGTCTAACAGCTAGTTTTCTGGCTACTGGTGGTTTTGTCAAATTATTTCACAAAATTCCATGATTTTTCCATTATTATTCACCTATTTTTTTTTCAAATTCCATGATTTTTCCATGCATGAAACATTATATGTAATTTTCCAGGTTTTACATGATTTCCAGAGCTTGTGGAAACCCTGTTGTAAAATATCTATGAAATTTCAGGTTGCATTTTCCTACATGAAGTAACCTCTTACATTCGTGCTCATGTATTATTGAACTTATTACACAAGCTGGGAAGGATAAAAGGCGAGGCATGCTTAGCATCTCTTTTTCGCAACAAGTTTAATAAATTCAATAATACTAGAGCACAAATGTGAGATTCTATTTATCATATGACATTAAGATAACTTTAAAATCTCATTTCTGCCGTAAAAATGTTATTATTTTGTCATTATGTACGCAGGCAGCATTGTTATGGGTGTAATAACCTTTTCCGAGAATCCTGTAAACCAATTGTGGTTTATCGATTTAATTGTATGGCCTTATTTCACTCCCAGACGCAATGACATATGATAATTAGGTAAAACTTTCTAAAGGAATTACAGGAAAAATCATCAAATAACGAAGGTGCTGATGAGTGCATGGTCGACTGCGCCTTTGTTGCTAAAGCAAATAGCAGTTTGGGATTTCCTTATCCCATCCAAGTGACCAGCCAGTTGTTGAAATACCCCTCAACATTACTTAGGTCACAAGATGCAGGACTCAAGCTACATGTAGGAGGCTGATTCTATGATTGCTACATTTCCTGGTCATTGATATTTGTATTTTGGAGAGAAAACGCTAATTTTGGAAAGGAAAAAGCTAATTTTTGAGGGAAAAAGCTAATTATGGAGGGAAAAAGCTAATTTTTGAGGGAAAAGGCTTATTTTGGAGGGAAAAAGCTAATTTTGGAGGGAAAAGGCTAATTTTGGAGGGAAAATGCTAATTTTGCTTAGAAAAGGCTATTAACTTAATTAATCTACCTTTTCATCTTTCCCACACAGTTGTATGGAGAGACCTGAGCAGCTCAGGATCAGTGCGATACTTTCACACTTCTTGTCTCCAAGGCTCTTGCCTATCAAACCTGAAACAGCAAAACATAACAATGAGCATGTGTTTCATTTCTAGCCTATGAAATATCTTGTTACTGATGCAATACCAGCAGGCCTTCAGATTTATGGTGGGCCCGATTCATTGTCCCATGATTTCAAAATATGGCCCATCACTTTCCAAGGCAGTGGACCCAGTGGACCCATCTTTTTTAGCTGTGAACAAATCTCACTTTAATAAAAATATTCATCTTACAGCGAGTCTATTAACTCCACAAAACAGAAAGTTCATGTAGGTAGTCAATACAGTAAACATGTCCTAAGCAGCCACTCAAAAAAGACAAAAAAAAAAGATCTTAATAACAAATGGTAGCTTAATGAAGGTCAAAAGGATTGCAGAATGCTCCCCTTGGAGTATTCTGCAATACTTTTGACCTGCATTAAGCGATAATTGGTCTTCTTTTTTAAGTGGCCACTTAAGACAGACTTTACATATATGCATACAAGTGTTGGTAAAGTATACTACCTAAATGTCAACTGTGGCTAGTTTGATATGCTTGGGACCATCATTTCAGAAAATGAACCACCATTTTTGCTCCATGGGCCACTTCGGCCCACCAATCTTGAAAAAAATCTGAATTATGAATCCATTTTCTAGTGAATTCGGTGTTGCAACTTTATTGTTAATACAACTTCATGTTGTGGATGAAAAATAGTGTGGCTTCTGATCAGCTGACTTCATCTGAAGCTAATGTAGGAGGGTCTGGATGGGGTGTCTGGTATTCACTATTCATTAACAATTTAGCCTATTATTCATCTCATTAAAATTGTGAGAAGAAAAAAATAATGAATAGTAAATAATCAGATATTAATGAATTATTTTGATGAATAATTTATTCATTAAAATAATTCATTAATATCTGATTATTTACTATTCATTATTTTTTTCTTCTATTCATTAAAAAAATAGGATTATTCATCATTTTTTACTAGTCATTATTTTTTTCTTCTATTCATTAAAAAAATAGGATTATTCATCATTTTTAGGTACTCATTACTCACTATTCATTTATTTTTTGGCTCATTATTCACTATTCATTATAAAAAAAGACCATTATTCACTAATCATTATACCCCATCCAGACCCTCATGTAGCCCATAGGTAAAATGCAGATATATTTTACTAGCATTACTTTCTCCCTAAAATGTTCCTTGATATTGTAAGTTGAGGACATATATTTGATATTTTTGTGTGAAAACACATCTTATTAAGACAGATCTTTTGAGTACCCTCATAATTATTATTCATGATATGCTTTGATTGAGAAATAATACAAAAATATTTTTTGAATTCTGCACTCTTAGCTGGAAAGCCTGTGCATATATATTACAAATACAATGTTATTAATCAGAAGATTTCATACTAACCAAGTTATAGGTCTGAGATCAACTCTATAGGCCAGAGGCTGAAGCCCAATACAGTTGAATACTGACCCCTAACTGGGCCTTTACTAAATCATTTGATTAATGGCATTTGTATTAACTCGGACCCAGTATAAACAGACTGGTCACTGACGGATATTCAAAATTATGTTGTCAAGGCTTTATTTTAGCGCTATTTCAAAGTAGTACAGCCAATAAAATTGATTCTGAACATACACGAGATTATAAGAGGTTACTCCCGGTATGCGAAGCTGAAATATTACAGGCTACAGTAAATAGAATTGAAGTTTCTATCTTATTTATGTTGATTTCTAAAGATTTTTGGCTAAAAGTGCCGAAAATAGCTAAAAAAAGTACATAGGTTTCTTGTTGAGGTTCATAAAGACGGTTAAATTTTCAATAAATATAACGATACAGTCTTAATGACAGTATATTGAACCATTACTTTTTGAAGAAAATTCTAAGATGTGCAGAGAAATAACAGAGAAATGATTATTTAATCATCAATATATGTCAGTTTTGTAAGCTCAGCTACCGTTGAGCCACGAAAACGTATTTCCAATATATACATTTACCTGTATGTAAAGTACCAGTCCTTGTTTATTGGGTCCTAGGTATTAATTATCTACTTCATATATCGCACTTTCACAAGCAAATGTGACTGTGTCATATTGGTTTGACCTCAGCTTAATATAGGTGACCTGAGACCAATACTGCTGACCTCAAATCAATATATGTATGGAGGATCTTACATGAGTGCTCATGTTTTATTGAATTTATTAAACGAGCTGGGGAAAAGAGATAAAACGCGAGGCTTGCCGAGTATTTTATCCCTTTTTCGCATGAGTTTAAAAAATTCAATAATACAAGAGCAAGAATGTTAGATTCTATTTATCATATGACAAATACTTTGAAATCTCAGTTCTGGCGTAAAACGTTATACTTTTGTCATCATGTACGCAACGTTGTTATGGATGTCATAACGTTTCCCGAAAATCGATAAACCACTAGTGGCTTACAGATTTTATCGCATGGCGTTATTTCACTCACAGACGTGACTTCATATGATAATGATTGTTATTTGATCCATGCAATGTAGTACATTAATAATATACTGGAATTGCATTTTTACCTAATAAATCTTCCAATGTACAGCTATCATACTTATACTGCACTAAGTTTACATTGGGCTGTAAGGCATGCCTTAGTGCTGTAGTGTTCCTAAGTTTGCTAGAGACTATCACCAGCCGTGGTGCCGAGCCCTCCTCAATCTGTTCTGGGTTGCCGGCCCCCGTGTCGCTGATGTCCACGGCCTCATCCCGGTAGGCAATGATGACTTCTTCTTCATTGGTCCTTGAGTCTGTTGAACCAAACGAGCCGGTTGAGCCCCTATTCTTCACATCATGTGACTCTGATGTGCTCCTGAATCGGAATTAAAAAAATGACAGACATCTTCTAACTTCGGGGTGAGAAAGCCAAAGCAACTTATAAAGCTCAATGAATTTCTAATCTAAAATTTAGCCAACTGCATATACATATACTTGAAATATTAGAAAAAATATTACTATTTTGATTGTTTGTTTTGTCACTTTAGATCCCAAGTCAACAGCCATGGTCATGGCGTGACGGTCAGTAATCACCTAACCACACTTTTTCTTAGGAAAGCTTGAACAAGCAGTTAACCAGTACATCTTGCACATACTTTCCCTTGTAACTGACAACAACCCTTCTTGAATGATTCAGCAGAAGGTAGGAGAATGACCATAGAAATTATTTCACGATCAATCTCCACGAAAGTATAGGACCTCCGGGATCGAACTTGCGACCCCTGGATCTGCAGTCAGATTTGCATCTGTTGCCAGACACGTTACTGACTGCGCTACGCAGCCCGGTATTACTTTTGATTAGCTTTTAAATTTATTTATAAACTATAAAATAATTTTGTTAAACATGTACTTCATAATATTTTATTTTTAGTGAAACCCACACTTCTCCCTGGCTCCTGATTATGCAACCTATTGTTAATTTACGCAACAAAATAGCTTGATTATTAGGATATCATAATAAGAATCTATCATGAGTGTGAGGGGCAGACAGAAAAATCACCATTTGGCATCAAGAAGCTTGCAGAGTGATGACAAAGGGTTATCCAGAGTGACAAACAATTGATTCTATTTCTTGCTCAACACTATAATTAAACCGCATTTGTAACTGGTAACTTCAATTTTATTTACTGTTGCTTGAAATTTTCAAGTAATTTAAAACATATAATTTATAACAACATATTACAATCTCTGCTATTATTCAAAATCAATTTTAATGATACATGTAGTTGCACTTTTCAATAGTACATGTACCAATACAGTGTATGAACAGCCACAAACATTTTTTGACATTTCTGTCAGTTACCATTCTGGGTATACCAGACCTGTTGGAGCAGTCTGGTCTAGGTAAATCTATATAATTTGTTTATATCTAGGACAGGGCTGTGGAAATACCATGCCTGACTTGTTGGACCTGGTCCGATTTTATTCAGGACAAGTTAGAAATTTCTATCTACTTGTCCTGAGACAAGTATAAATAAAGTTAATTCAATTCTGTACTTTGAATTAGGTCAATTATTATTATTAAACTTGCATGCTGTTTGGAAAACAGTGTGGATCCTGATCAGCTGGCTTCTTCAGAAGCCAGCTGATCAGGATCTACACTGTCTGCAATTTGAGTTTATATCTGGCCATACTGGTTTCATTTTTTTGTACATTTTGGTATCATCACTGGTAAATGTATACGTCGATTTGCTGGTATTCATGGGTATTGCCGGTACCTCATAGACGGGATGTGGGAGATATTGGTGTTAATACTATATAGAAAAACATGCTGTATGCCAAAGGGACTATAGAATTCGATCATTTTTAAGTATTCGGCATGCACATGGTGATTTATGTAAGCATTTGGGAATAGATTTGAGTACCAATCCGGATGATAGGTATTCTATCAGTACTCGAATCTATTCCTAAATGCTTAAATAAATTGACATGCACATACTGAATATTTAAAAATGATTGAAGTCTATAGTCCCTTTGGCATATGGCATGTTTTTCTATATAGTATTAACACCGACAAAAATAAAAAATACCTACCACATCAGCTCTATTAAGTACCGGCAATAATTCCGGCAAAGCAACGTTTACCAGTGTGACATATCAGGGATAAACTTTAGAAGTTGTTTGTGCATTATCCATCCTTTGGGACAACATCACAAGTAAAATTTTCTTTGGGCAAGTACATCATGGCCATTTCCACACCACTGGTCAGTGGTCAGATAGTATACCTGTATAAAAATGCCCTATTTCTGGCCCCAATAGATTCTGCAGCATTTCCTCCTGAAGGGGGCTTCCCTTTTGGCTCACAGCTATCAGTTGACTTAACCCTGTTGTCACATGATTCCACCTGTCCAATCAAACTCTTTGTTCTAACATCACATGACTCAGATTGTCCAATGAAATTTTTATTCTTTGGTGTAGCATCACATGACTTAATCTGCCCAATGGAACCTCTATTTCTTGTGTCATGTGACTCTGTCTGTCCAATCACACTCAATGGCTTACCTTCAGGAACACAATTTGGATGATTCACATACTCTTGTTGTTTGTTTGCCTCAAGTTTGAGATTTGACAAAGAACTTGAAATTTGTATTTCTTTCAAACCTGATTGTTTCACACTAAGATCGTCTGCTGTAAGGAACTTATCATTATCCAACTCTTTGCTCATACTTGGAGCATCATCCCAGGTGTAAAATAATGGGTCATGTGATCAAAATATTGCAATAATGAAGGCATCTACTAGTGATTATGATAAGTGAGACACCCTCACATGTGTTTTCAGTCATTCGCTTTTAAAGATCCTGAAAAAAAAGAAGATCACAAAGCATGATGCGTAAATCACTGGTCCAGATAAACATATTTTTTTATGCGTAAAATTCAATTGTAAATAATTCATTATCTGCAGGGCTGGAAAGGATCATTGACTGTTTGGGGCTTATACGCCTATTTTTCTGATTCCCAGAACGCTGCTTTTGGGCTTCTGGTGTGGTGCATGTGGTAACAGTGCAATAGGTAAATCTAATGGCAAGAGCCAGCTAGCAATATATTTTCAAAATTCCTACACACTCGAGAGTTATGGCGGGTAGAAAGGGGAGGGGGTCTGAAATTTCATGACAATAAAAAGTGCTTTAAAAAGTGATTTCTGCACGTTTTCGGGATTTATTTGGTAGGCATGGTGATATCTATTGAACATATCATATGCAGAGTATTAACGAATCACAATAATTTATGAAATTGTTTTAAAAACAAAATATGTTTTGTAATAAAATGATTTTGGGGAGATAAATTCAGAAGATACCTGTACATTTTTGACTACATGTACCGTAAATAATGCAAAACTGAAAGCTCAATAAAAGAAATGAATACTTTTGAAGGAATGAAAGTATCCCATTTAGCATTGGAAAGTAAAACTGATTCTAACTAGATCCTTTGAATATTACTTTTGCTTTGTTTAAAGGGCATAGCATGTCAAATGTATTAAATGTATTTATAGTGCCCGAATATTTATGGTATACATATTACATGTATATTCAAGTTGAAAGCTACCTATATGAGACAATATAGATTGAACACTAAAGTATTTACATGTTATAACTTTTTGCATGCCAGCAGATAATTTTGTCGTCTGCCAATAGCCTTTTGCAAACAGTTTGAACACAGATGAAGAACAACAGATTGTTTGACACTCTGATGGTGGTCTTGGGTGGTTTTTGTGTAAAAACTTAATTTTGAAGAAAGTCAGAAGACAAACATAAAAACATTAACACTTCCCTAGCATGCAAATAGACAAGTACAGGACATTTGCAAAAGAATGTGTGATTAAATTACAATGAGATTTTTTCTTATGAAAACATGCATAAACCTTGCTAATTCTACTTTTAATCTTTATGTACTTTATATTAAACTAGCACAGAATACAAAGCAATTTAGGAGGTTGGTTCTAGAGGACTTCATTTCTTATTCCGTAGAAAAGGCATTTTATGGGCTTAGGTCCTGGGTTTTTGGGCTGTTAAACATCTTTCCCCAGCCACTTCCATACAATGTGTAAACTTTAAAAAATGTTTTCTGATTTCTATATATTTTAATGTAAAACTGATTGTTCTACCCAAAAGTGTATATCTTTGAAGCACTTAATATCGAAAATGGATTTCACTGCAATAAAGCACTCAGGTTAGGGTAGCTTCAAGGTGAAGAAAGGGACGATTGAAAAACTTTTATATTTACTGAAAACCATAGGTATTTACCAATAGCAAGTGTCAATGATCCTTTTTTTCAAAGTCCACTTGTCCCATGAGATGAGTGCCATAAAATTTTTACTCGTCCTTACATGGTTCTGCTCGTCCTATATCAAACTGCCACTGAATACTTTTCTTCCAAAAATCTGACCTAATACATTGTACATGTAGTCAGTCATACTGTAGAGACTAGAGAGAGTAATAGAAAGTGTTGAAATAATATTTAAACAGTGATGTATATTTGTTTAGGGAATTTATGGCAAATTTGGCAAAATAAAGCATTTGCTGTCTCACGGAATTCTGTCCAGCTCCACTGTCATCAAAACTTTCAAAACGCGCTGCCTTATAGTCCTGCCAAAGTAAGTAAGGGTGCAAAGATCAGGAATTGATACAATCAAGTACCACCACACCTGATCCAGGATACCAATGGGAAAGTGACAAACTCACAGTAAGACACCACAAACGAGAGCCAAGAGGTCAGCCCTTTCCCAGAAGGTGACCACAAGGCACATATAAACAGACGCGCACAAAGGTATAGCAAACACAATACAGAAAAAAACATAAAAAGATCCACAAAAGAAGTACCGCCTCGGAACGGTCAGTAAAATATTTTACCCGAGGGCTTGAACCGGGTTTCACGATGCCAACTCACCCTTAATTCAAATGTGGAACAAGACACATATGTATTTGGTTTGCATGAAAGACCCCTAACTTATCAATGCATTATCTCCTAGAACATATAAATCAAGATATAAGAAGGAGATAAAGCAATGAGTTTACTCTTGCTTGTTCAGCAGCTTGTTTAACGTTTTTCCACTATCTCCACCGCCAGTTTTGGCCGAAAGTTGCTGTCATCGGCTCCTTTTTTTGTCTGTTTTTTACCCAATATTTTTCTTATGAGGGAATCACTAGCTGACTGGTTGTAAAATTGTCAGAATGAAAATACACTACCTATATTAATTATCAAATGTGATATGCAGTCTGCCTCGTTCTGGTGGTAAGCACTGCTCTTGACAACTGAAGTTTTAACAAATCAATTATGATGTTTCCAGATAAAATAAATCAAATTCCTTTGTGCATATGACTGTTTCCCATTTCTACGGCACAGACAGCAAATTTTTTATTTTATGAAAGCAATTTTACTCGCCCTTAAGGACAAGCAGATTAAGAAGTTTACTTGTCAACGAGAATTTCCACTAGCCATGGCGAGCGGACGAGTAGAATTTTCCGGCCCTGATCTGTCAGTTTTAACATATGTTGTGGTACTCAAAAGAACCGTCTCATTGAGACGGTTCTTTTGAATATCCACAGTATATGTTTTGGATAAGAGATAAGAAAATTAGTTTTTTTAATGACACACTCTTAACTAATGGCCTGATGAATATTTTATAATTTTGTACATTTTTTTTTTCTGTCAGCTCAATTAAATCTTTCACTACTAGTGGCATCTTTTGTTGTCAGCTGATAGTGCTTCCAAACAGTTTGGACCTTAACAAGGCCTGGCAAAAAGTCTGGCACTAAGCTCTCAGGATGACCTATTCCATGGCATGGACCCATCAACCAATAAATCAGATCCCATTCCCATTGTAGATAAACCAGGGGGAAAAATGCTGCCCAATAGGGGGCTCCAACCTATCACCCCGGGACACTAATTACCTACCACCCCCGGGACATTAATTGGGTGCTCTAATCACCAGAGCTACCCGGTTGGTCCTGTCCTAACCACCACCTACAGAAATTATGTCCATAGTTAAACTGTAAGTTAAGCTTTCCACAATAAGCAGACACACTTTTCCAAAGGCATTTTCTCTTTTATTTTTCAATGAAAATATCATTTTCTAATGATATAGCAGTGAATCTGCATCATGATTTTGGACTACACTAGCTATATAAGTAAGTCACTTACTCTCAGAAACAACATTTCTGATTCTTTTTCTTTGAATATGAGAGAAAAATTTATTGTAAACAATGTTGGATGAAATATTCCAAATGATAATAATGCATGTGACAGTCATTTGGAGGAAACGGAATACACCGGTAATTAGTATACACCGGTAATAAGTGAAGGAGGGATATATTCAACTGAAAAAATTCTGATTTTCTTGAGTTTCCCCTTAGAGCCAAATATTACGCATTCTGTTTTCCCCTTATGCAAGGAAAGTTTATTATCAGCTAACCACTTGCTGCACATCACCAGTTCTAAGCCAAGTTTATCAGATATAACCTGAGGATACTTGTTTGAGTATACTGGGATAATCAGTTTTCGCCAACGTAAGCAAATATGGCTCTGAGGATAGCAAAACAAAATACAGCCTGACCAGAAAATGATTTTATCATATAATTTCAACCTTTTATAATAATGTGTGATATCTTAGACCATCAAAATATGCTATTTAATTTTCAAAAAACTTTGATTTGTTTGTGCACCCGTTTTTCCGCCATTTTGAAAATAGTAATCTAATTTCGACAACTCTTGTTGACCTGAAAAAAGAGGCCTCAAAAAGGGTTGGATAGACAAAAAATCAATAGATGTTATGAGACAAGCCATTTTTTTCATTCAATGAATATAAATTATTGTGAATCTTCTATCAATTAATTTATTGTAATCAAAAATATTTCAGTCATGTTTTTTTGCTATATTCAATTCATATTCAGATTGATTTGAACCCCAAGGTTCATCGGGGTGCTACCGCACAGACAGTAAATGAAAAAATGGACATAAAAACTTTCTTTTATGTACTTTAGGAATACATGAAGCCATTGCAGGGATAGATTTATATAAATTAACAAAAAATCATTTTTAGATATATGGTCCGTACAGCTGCTTATTAGTCATACCATTGTTTCTGAGTCTTAACATTAATAAGAACCCCCTTATGATAAAATCAATGATTTTCCCCACTTGGGACCCCAATACATCACTGAGTTTTTTTACCTCCATCGTGAGGATGTCAACAGAAATGAAGATGAAGGAAGCGATGTATTCAATGAATAAAACATATCAGGATCATAATTTAAAGATTGGGGTTAAAAAGAATTAGTGAAAATGGCGGGAAAACATTGATCCAGATATGAGACCATTATTTTACCACTCAGATATGCATTTTCTTACTTCTAAAATAACTAAACAGACAGCTTTTCTTTTGCCCTTGGAAATCTCCTTTTCAGAATGAGCCTGTGATGTCACACAAGTGAAAAAACGGTGCGAATGTTCAATTGGCGAAATTACATTCTTGGCGAAATTAGCTTACTCCACTATACAGAATGGTGTCAATAGATTTTAATTTTATTGACATTTTGATAAATATTATTGGTTCAAAAATTGGTCATTTATACTACATATAATATGAAAGGTACTTAAGATGCTGTTAATCGCCCCAATGCATTGTCTTCTCTTCTATGCTTGTATTCAATTTTTATTTTTGTGAAAGCTTATACTTGTAATTAAATCTTTTACTTCAACTTTGATCAATACTGAGATTATTTAAGGAACGTAAAGTTCTGTTTAAATTTGCTAAGTTATTGTAGATGAAATGTGACTATAAAGGATCCATGTGTAAAGCGGTAATATATTAAAACTCATTATCAATTAGTAAAACCGCATTTTTTTTACCTGACCCATATCTAACGTCAACAAACAGCTAGCCGTATAACGCCCGTGTTCCGGTCGCTGGTACGTCCCCAAGTCAAAGCGCCTCAATTTTAAGTATCAAAACGTCCCGTCCCGTCTGTCTACATGTCTATCTGGGCGGACTTGATTTAGCAATTTTTAGAGTACTCGGCGTACGCCAGAACAGCCACATAAACAAGTAAAACTGGGCACTTTGGAGTACTCTGGAATAAATCAAGCAATACAAAATATTTCCGCACATGCAGGCAATGATCCGCCATCGATTTTGGAACAGGTCACGTGGCTGTTCTGTCTGCACCACCTCGAAAGACGGAGTACTCCGGCGTACGCCAGCACAGATGTTCCAGCGCACTTGATTTCTGTTCTGCCTGTTCGGAGTGGAAGGAGTAAAGAGAACAGCTAAATCAAGCCTGCCCTCTGTCTATAGCGGAGTTCGTGCGTTAACCAGACTATAGTCCAGTCCCTTCGGTCCATAGAAAGACCAAAACGCACCAAAACGCACAGGTACTTACCAAAACGCACTATGATTATTGGATTTTTCTATATAGGGTATGACACAGTGTAGTGTTTAATGATAATAGGGATTAAGATTGAGGGGGGATATTGAAATATCAAACAAAAATATCGCAGTTTGATTTTAATCCTGGGACTTAGTAAGTCACCTGCCGCTATCATTTAAAGTTAAAAAATAATGTGCGTGTCAATTAGTGTTTTTCGATTAATGTCTTTGTTGCTATGCCAGTTCAATGTTGCATTGCGTTAACCGGAACGCACTTCGCCCTAAACATTTACCAAAACGCATTACAAAAATGATTTATGTGCATCATGTGTGCATTATCCAAAGCCCAAAATGATTACCCCAGTATCAATGTTCAACATAAAAAGGGTCACGTTCCTAAACTCATACACATGTTCATAAAAATCCTATAATCATAGTGCGTTTTGGTAAATACCTGTGCGTTTTGGTGTTTTGGTGCGTTTTGGTCTTTCTACGGACCCCAGTCCCTTTAGTCGGACCATAGAGCGATAAAACTCTCTCTGGTTTTATGCACTGCGCATGTCTGGTTTCACCAGAGGAACCAGACCAAATCTGTGGTCGGACCATAGTTGATTGGTTCCCGTCCTCCAATGCAAACTTGGAATCGCCAGAAACCTGTAGGTTTTGTATCGAAGGCTGTGATTGGTTGACTTTTTTACTGGGGAGGAACGCTGACAGTCGGAAGAGCAACCATAGTCTCTATGGTCAACGCGCGAACTCCACCTATATGTCTGTGTGTCTGTATCACTACCTCCCTCCTGCCTGCCTACCCGCCCGTGTTCTAATCGCTGATCAATACGTTCCCAAGTCAAAACGCCTTAAGTGTCAAAACGTCGCGTCTGTCTACAAGCTAATATGGATAGAATTAAGGATAGTTTGAACATTGATTGGAAGCAGAAATTAGATGGGAAGGACACATTTTCAAGTTAGAATGAATTTAAGACATTACTTAATAACAGCATTAACAATAATGTACCTATGAAAAAGAGAAGAACCAAAACAAATAAGAAAATATGGATAACAACAGAAAATTGTCAGACAAGTAAGAAAGAAAAAAACATCTGTATATGAACTATAGATTAACAAGAGAACATCAGACCTATAATTGGTACAAAGAAGTTGAAGCACATGTGAAACAACTCATTAAAGACTCTGTTCAGCGTTTTGAGCAAAAGTTAGGCGATAATATAAAACATGACTCTAAATCCTTTTACAAGTATGTAAAGAGCAAACAGCAAGTTAAAGACAGTATTGGTCCCCTGAAGGGGCAGACTGGGGAAGTTAGTTCAGATTCGAAGTTTATGGCTGAAGAGTTAAATGCTTTCTTTGCATCGTCATTTACACAAGAGAATACTGAAAATATTACAAGTTCAAACGTTAAATTCAAAGGAGATTCTGAAGAAAAACTTACAGACATTGATATCACTCCAGAATTAGTCAGAAAACATCTGCTTAAATTGAAATGGAATAAATCACCTGGACCTGATAATATTGGCTCCTCACTTCTGTAGGACATTTGTGATTATATTTCAGAGCCATTAAGTTTAATTTTTAATATGAGTATTCATCTCAAACAAGTGCCTACTGACTGGAAACATGCCAATGTTACTGCCATATTTAAGAAAGGTGATTAATCGGATCCTGGGAATTACCGACCAATAAGCTTAACTTCACAGATCTGCAAAGTTCTTGAATCCATTTTACGAGACAATACTGTGAACCATCTAAATACACATACATTACTGTTAAAGTCCCAACATGGCTTTACTAAAGGAAAATCTTGTTTAACCAACTTATTATCATTCTTGGAAGATGTTACGAAAGCAATTGATGAAGGCAAGCCTTTGGATGTGATTTATCTTGACTTTAGCAAAGCCTTTGATAAGGTGCCTCACAAAAGACTTCTGCACAAAATTGAATCTCACGGTATAAGTGGCAATGTAGCAGCATGGATCGGTGAATGGCTGTGTGATCGCAAGCAACAGGTTGTATTGAATGGCAAATTTTCAAGATTACAGGACGTTTTATCGGGTGTACCCCAAGGCTCTGTGCTTGGACCGATACTTTTTATCTATTTTTGTAAATGACATTGATACAGTGGTGTCCAGCCACATCCAGAAGTTTGCAGTTAATTGTAAATTTTACAGATCTGCTCCGACAGCAAAGGATATAGAGGATATTTACTTTTTTTGAGGTGAATACCAAATATATTTCATCGAGTGTGTTGAAAACATTAGAATTTTCATGAGTGCGCAGCACGAATGAAAATTTCGATGTTTTCAACTCACGAGATGAAATATATTTGGTATTTACTAAAAAAAGTAAATTTTCTTTTTATTTTACATTTTTTAGAAGATTTACAGTTAATCAATTTGTTAACCATGCTTCAAGCCGAATCACAATAATGTAAAAGAAGACTAAGGAGTAATTGTGACAGAATACCTGGATCAATCTACATGATATATAGTCATCAGGACTTACAGATAAAAAAAAAATTATTCAGCGTCAAAGTGCGAGACAAGTGACGTCATAAGCGACGTCATAATTTGTTGATGACGTTGCGTAGCATGGGTTACATGCATTGCCTCACTCACTGAAGCGGGGGATGTTGAAAATCCAAAATCGAAAAATTTCAGCAAATCTGAATTATTTTGGTACCAAAGTGTTCCTCATGTTCTAACTAAGAAAATGACTACCTACACTTGATGTTTTTGTTCACAAATAAGAAAGTTATAGGCGTTTGAACTTTCGAAGTGATCTGCATTAAGTGAATGGAAAAGTCAGAGGTGATCCAAAAATGCTACAGTGAAAATATAGGCTGATATAAATCACTAGTGATTGATATCATATCATTTCACTAGTGATTGATATCACTTTTATTTGTTTTTATATGCTTTGATTTCACTGCTAAGTATAAAATAAATTGATATACTTCAACAAGATATAAACAATTTATGTCAATGGTTCAAAGATTGGCAAATGCTTTTTACTGTGAAGAAATGCAAAGTGCTCCATATAGGACATAACAATGCATATTGTGAGTATAGTATGAATGGTGAAATTTTACAATCTGTTACAAAATGACTACCTACACTTGATGTTTTTGTTCACAAATAAGAAAGTTATAGGCGTTTGAACTTTCGAAGTGATCTGCATTAAGTGAATGGAAAAGTCAGAGGTGATCCAAAAATGCTACAGTGAAAATATAGGCTGATATAAATCACTAGTGATTGATATCATATCATTTCACTAGTGATTGATATCACTTTTATTTGTTTTTATATGCTTTGATTTCACTGCTAAGTATAAAATAAATTGATATACTTCAACAAGATATAAACAATTTATGTCAATGGTTCAAAGATTAGCAAATGCTTTTTACTGTGAAGAAATGCAAAGTGCTCCATATAGGACATAACAATGCATATTGTGAGTATAGTATGAATGGTGAAATTTTACAATCTGTTACAGAAGAGACTGACTTAGGTATTATTCTGTCAAATGACTTGAAGCCTTCAAAACAATGTGTTAGCGCAGTTAAGAAAGCCAATAAGACATTAGGAATGATTAAACGCCATATAGTATCAAGAGATAAAACACCATTGTCAGACTTTACAAAAGCTTTGTGAGACCAAAGTTAGAATATTGTATACAAGCATAGAATCCGTCATTAATCAAAGATATAGAACTACTTGAACAAGTTCAACACAGAGCACCCAAGTTGATACCTGAAATAGCTCACTTGTCATATCATGATAGACTTAAGTATTTAAATCTTACAACCCTAGAGTTAGAAGACATCGTGGAGACCTTATTGAAACATTCAAAATACTTAAAGGATTAGAAGGTATTCCCTCGAATAGCCATTTTGAATTAAATACTTCTGTCACTAGAGGAAATTCTCTCAAGTTAAATAAACCAAGATCAAGATTGAACATCAGATATAATAATTTCAGTCAACGTGTGATCAATGCGTGGAATCGACTTCCAGAGCGAGTAATATCATCTACTACAGTGAACGGATTCAAAAACAACATATATAGACATTTTTGATAATTACATGGGGTTTCTATGACTCGGTCGCTTAACGCCAAGGCTGCACTTTAGGGTGTGGCCAATAGGTATAACAGGTATGTCTGTCTGTCTATACGTCTGTCTTTCTGTATCACTGCCTATATATCTGCCTTCATCCCTGCCTGCCTGTAAGGCCCTTGAAAGTTAACTCGTACCTGCAGAGAAAGTTGTATCCAATTTTTTTTCGATGGCCGACTTTGTCTTGTTCGAATAATAATTATAGTAAATTGAAAAAAAAAATCAGCCGAGAAATTATCCAGTGGTTCTTTTTATTAAAGGCAGATCATATCAGCGTCTGTATGGTTCCAATGAACGGCGATTATGTTGTATATAGTGCTGTTGTTAGCGTGCGATTGATTAAGTTCCTAATCTAACGATTTTGTTGCTATGGTGGTCAGAAATGGCCATACATTTTACCAGCAGATAATGTCGAATTTCGGAATTATTTGCATATTGTCAAAAACCCATCCATTTAATCTTAGCAGGTTATGCAAGGAAAGTGATATGATGTCAAACACAGCGTCTGATACGATTTCCCCTTAAACAGTGACTTATGTAACATAGGTTACTGCTCAAAAGTTAGATTCAACCGACAAAGTGTTGATGAACAGAATGGAACCCTGGCAATGGGTAAGTGTTAAATTAATCATCACTTACATGATTTTGATCAGCCAACATTAATTGGTATCACACTATTGGCAGTTCTCAGAAGCTGTTAAGAAATAATATGATATGTTGCAAAAGTCTGAAAATTCCGATAAATACATATAGTAGCAGACGACTTTTTCAAACAAAAGAGTATCCCAATCAAGTGGTGCACTTCATTATGCGAGAAAGATAAAACGTTGTTAATTTGGGTCTGTTAAAGTAAGTAAGGGTGCAAATACCAGGAACCGATACAACCAAGTACCTAACGTGACCCAGGATACCCAGACACCACATACAAGAGCCAAGAGGTCAGCCTTTCTAGCAGGTGACCACAAGGCACATATAAACAGACGCGCACAAAGGCATAGTAAACATAGCAAACACAAGACAGAAAAAAGATCCACAAAAGAAGCACCGCTTTGTAACGGTCAGTAAAATATTTTACTAGAGGGCCCAACTGGTTTCACAGCGCCAACCCCACCCCCAATTCAGACGCATACCAAGACACGCAGATATCCTGCCTTCATACCTGGGTTACCGATTGTATGTGCTAAATGTTGTTATCCTAAAAATAAAGGCTTTACTTACTTACTTACTAACTTACTTACTTACATACTTACTTACTTACTTACTTACTTACTTATGACTACAAAAAAGAAAGGACTCAAAGAAACTATACCATACCCCCACATAATGGGAGCAACAACAACACAACGAACCAACAACAACAACAGAATCATTGCCTCAGAACAGACAGCAGCTACAGACACCGGAGGTGGGGGGAGGGGGTGGGGAAGTCTCTGACTTGAATATATTTGGCTGGCCAAATTTTGCCCTAGATTCTGTTGTTAGTAAAATGCATACATTGTTTACATCGCTTCGAGACTCATGCCATGTATATGTCGTCAGAGAGAAACACTCAATCAAATCTAACTAACTAATTCTGAAGAAAACTATAAACTATAAACTATACCATACCCCCAAATAATGGGAGCAACAACAACACAACGAACCAACAACAACAACAGAATCATTGCTTCAGAACAGACAGCAGCTACAGACACCGGAGGTGGGGCGAGGGGGTGGGGAAGTCTCTGACTTGAATATATTTGGCCGGCCAAATTTTGCCCTAGATTCTGTTGTTAGTAAAATGCATACAATGTTTACATCGCTTCGAGACTCATGCCATGTATATGTCGTCAGAGAGAAACACTCAATCAAATCTAACTAACTAATTCTGAAGAAAAGGCCCCATAACTCACATGCAGTCAAAGCTAAACGCAACCACAGTGGCACATACTAGAACTGATAAGGGCGTGGCGCCATATGGATGGGCCCCAGTGGGGTACTCTCAATTTTTCTTGATACATAAACTTGGACCAAGCTTCTACTGTTTACCCCATATATTATCAGGAATAACCGGCATACCAAAAATATATTTGAAATCTTAGCGACCCTAAAAATACTCCCATTCTGTACGTTGACCTTAAGAAAAGTCCTAAATTGTATTCAAATGACCCCCTAATAGTTCAGCATTGTAATGACCATCAAAAATATCCACAATTTCTTCATGCCCCAACCCCCAAAATATTCATTTTTCTCCCTGGAGAGTCCCTACCACCTTGCCGTGGTCTCTGGGGCACACTTCACACAGGGGACGATATTGATTGTAATACCACCAGTTTGCCGTGGGTGGCTTTCTCGTAACTCGAAGGGGATGGCCTGGAAGACTGAGAGCATGCAGAATATGGACGTTTATAAATTCTGTATGACTCAACACGTCTCTTTGGCCTCTTTGACGGGGTAGACTGAGGTGGAAACACGGCCCGGTGTTTCTAATCGGCTTTGTCATGCTGAGCCCCAGGATTCTGAAAATGTAAAAAAAATATTTCTTATATCTTCGTTCTATAGTATCGTTCTGATGCCAACCATGTGTCCATTATCTTAAACTTTCTTTCTTTTATAAAATAATCCTGGAAGGCAGTGGCTTAACGGGTCAATTGTGCAGATTCTATTTGTGCAAGTATACCTTCTATGTAACTCTAGCACTGGAGGTCGGAAACCCACTCCATTAAAGTGCTCCCTTGTTGGGCTCCACGGTGGGTGGAGAGCATGGAGGATGAATCAAACAAACAAACTACATGGCAAAAAGCAAAAAAAACGTCACATAGCAAATTCAGATACTGACTCTGAAAACTCGTACCCAGCTTCTCAACCAACTAATTCAAGTTCGTCTACCTCAACCAAAAAACCTTATGTACCCAGATTTTTAATAATCCATTCAGAAAAGGAAGATGAAAGTATTTCTTCTCTTTCTCCATTCCTTGTACATAAAACTATAATGAGTTTGACAGGTGAACCAAAAGCATAAAAAATCTACGGTCTGGTGACCTTCTGATACAGTGTGCGAAGGAAAAACATGAGACAACTCTTCTTAATTTGAAGAACTTCTGCGGACTGAAATGCAAAGTGACCCCACATTCTTCCTTGAACATATCCAAGGGTATTGTTCGCTGTCCTGCCTTGAACAGGCAGACCTGCGAGCATATTCTGGAGTTCATGGAAGGACAGGGTGTCACAGATGTTCGTAAAAATAGTGTCTTCCGTGATGGAGCAAAGAAACCGACAAACACATTTGTTTTCACGTTCAATTCACCAGTTTTACCATCAGTCGTCAAAATAGGTTTTATGCAAGTCAAAGTTGACGTATATATACCAAATCCACTTCGTTGTTATCAATGTCAAGCGTTTGGCCACCACGAAAACAAGTGTGGCAGACAGGCTTTATGCGTCAACTGCAGTATGCCTGAGCATTGCCCAGTTGGCCAGTGTCAAAGACCAGCCAAGTGTGTAAACTGCTCAGGGGAACACCCTGCCAACTCTAAACAGTGCCCAGCTAGGGAGAAAGAGAAGAAAATACTTAAGATAAAATGTGAACAGAACACCTTGTTCCCAGAAGCTCGAAAACAATATGAGCAATTTTATGATACTAGATCATATGCAAGTGCTGTAAAACCAGGCACTTGCAACAAATCTACACAAACCGACAACAAAAGCACGCAGACAGACGACAGTTTTACTGAATACTTAAAAAAACAAAAACAATCACCATCAGAAAAAACACCAAAAGAAACACCTAAGGGAAAACAAGACAAAAATACCTCATCTCCTCGTCCAGGGCCATCACTTAAGCCAGCAACCCTGGAAATGATGTAGAAGGAGGAGGAGAGGAAGAAAAAAGAAGAGAAAGACAGAATTAAGCAACAGCAGAAAGAAGAAAGACGAAAGCAATATCATAAAGATAAGCAGGAAAAAGAACTGAAAGAAAAAGAAGAAGCAGAAAAAGCTCAGCAAAATCCTTATTATGTGTTGCATAAAGATGATGAGGAGGTGTGTATGGAAGAGGAGTCTGTAGTATTCACAGACTCTGCTTCCAGTGACAATCACCCTAAAGGCACACTGCCAAGATTACCAGTAACTCAATAATGGTTTCAATCTAACCATTATTTTAGTACCTCTTTTAATATTATTTTCAAGTATGGATTTTAAACATAAAATTATTCAATGGAATTGTCGAGGTTTGAAACCTAATTATAATGAAGTATCTCTATTGATTTCGGAATATAATCCATCTGTATTTTGTTTTCAAGAGACATTTCTTAAACCAGATGATAGCATCTCATTACGTGGTTTTAATATATATAACTATGTTCATACTGATTGTCTGAGGCCCTCTGGTGGTGCCTCAATATTTGTAAAATCATCATCTTTCCATCAAAGAAAGATTGATTTACAAACAGAACTACAAGTAACTGCTGTTTCTGTCACCAGACAGAGAAATAACCATATGTTCTGTATATATTCCTCCATCCTTTTCTCTTAACTCCCAACACTTGGACAATTTACTGCAACAACTTCCTTCTCCGTATATCTTATTAGGTGACTTCAATGGTCACAATATCCTCTGGGGTGGTCAAAATAATGATTCCAGAGGCGAACTTATCGAAACTTTCATTACAAAGAATGACATATGTATTATGAATGATAAGTCTTACACTTATCATTCTCCAAGTACAAAGTCTTTTACATCTATTGATCTTTCCTTCTGTCATCCATCACTGTTTCTTGATTATAATTGGTCTGTATGTGAAGACCAGCACAATAGTGATCACTTCCCTATTATCATTGAACAGAACACTTTTTCCAATGAGGACCACAATCCAAAGTGGAAATTAAATAGAGCCAACTGGGATCTATTTAATACTCTGTGCACTGGTAAATTGGTGTATTCAAAGAATCTTCTGATCCTATAGCTGATTTTACCTCTTCTCTTATCGAAATATCTAAAGAATGTATTCCTCAAACTTCGACAAATCCAACTAAAAGTAATCCATGGTACAATGACGACTGTAAAGAAGCAATTAAACAGCGCAAGCAAGCTCTATCTAAATTCAAAAGATCTCCAAATACCAACAATTTCAATGACATCAAAGTATTTAGAGCTAAAGCCCGTAGAACAATTAAACTTTCAACGCGTAAGTCATGGAGATCTTATGTTTCAAAAATCAATCATAAAACACCTATTAAAAAGGTTTGGGATATGATAAGAAAAATCTCTGGAAAAAACAAATCCCCCAGTTACACACATCTAAACATGGTGGGTACTGACAGCAAAGCAACTTCAAAAACAGACATTGCTGACACTTTAGGAGAAACTTTTTGTCACAATTCATCATCATTCAATTACTCTGAATCCTTCAGGAAGATTAAAACCGAACAAGAGAAAGTTAAATTGAATTTTAAATCACAAAATAATGAAATTTATAACAAAGATTTTAATTTAGATGAATTAGTTGAAGCTATTCAACTATCACATGACTCAGCCACGGGTCCTGATGAGATCCACTATCAAATGCTTAAACATCTCCCAGATACTTCTCTTGAAACTCTTTTGAATATATTTAATTAAATTTGAACTACTGGTAAATTTCCAGAAGATTGGACCTTAGCAACCATAATCCCAATTCCCAAACCTGGGAAAGATCCTGCGGAACCTAATAATTATAGACCTATAGCTTGAACAAGTTGTCTATGTAAAACACTTGAAAGAATGATAAATAAAAGACTTACTTGGTTTTTAGAATCCAATAATCATATATTGCGGTTCCAGTCTGGTTTCAGATCTGACCGCAGTACAACTGATAATTTAATTAGATTGGAAACCTTCATACGTGATGCCTTTATTAAAAAGGAACATGTAGTTGCTGTGTTTTTTTATTTGGAAAAAAGCTTATGATACCACATGGAGATATGGCATTTTAAAAGATATCCACAAACTAGGATTAAGAGGTAGACTTCCTACATTCATTGAAAACTTCCTTGCAGACCGCACCATGCAAGTCCGAGTTGGCTCCTCTCTTTCTGACTATTATGACCAGGAGCAAGGTGTACCTCAAGGGGGCGTTCTATCTACAACACTTTTTAGTATCAAAATTAATGATATTGTGAAATGTTTAGGTAATCTTACTGATTGCTCATTATACGTTGACGACTCCTGTATCTGTTATCGCTCGAAAAGCATGGCGACAATTGAACGTCAACTACAACAAAATTTGAATAAGATTGAAAATTGGGCAGCAAGCAATGGCTTTAAGTTTTCCAAATCAAAAACACAGTGTGTACATTTCTGTCAGTTGCGCAAGCAACATGATGATCCGGTTTTACATTTATATGGATCACCTATTCCAGTTGTTGAGGAATCTAAATTCCTTGGCATTTTATTTGATAGAAAACTCAGTTTTATACCCCCATATTAAATATCTCAAAGCTAAATGTTTAAAAGCATTGAATCTTTTAAAAGTGCTTTCCCATACTTCTTGGGGTGCATACCGAACTACACTTCTCAAGCTGTATCGGTCTCTAGTCCGGTCAAAATTAGACTATGGCTGTATTATATATGGCTCTGCATGAAAATCATATCTTCAAATGCTTGATCCTATACATAACCAAGAACTTAGATTAGCTTCAAGAGCTTTTAGAACTTCTCCTGTTGCTAGTCTCTATGTGGAAGCAGATGAACCATCGCTATACTCACGAAGAGAGAAACTCTCTTTGCAATATGCTATAAGACTTGCTGCTAACCCATCAAATCCTGCTCATGAAGTTACATTACATTCCCACCAAATTATGTTAATTTATATGAACAAAAACCTAAAGCTATTAAATCATTTGGCATAAGAATTTCACCACTCTTAGAATCTGCCAATATCAAACCACAAAATATTGAAAAACATTTTACACCAAATATTCCAGCTTGGTGTATGAAACCACCTGAAATACTCTTTGATTTACATTCCGGGAAAAAATCTGAAGCAAATCCACACATATTAAAAGATGATTTCAGAAAAATGCAAAGTCGTTATAAGAATTACCAACAAATTTATACTGATGGGTCAAAGGAAGACTCAAAAGTTGGTTGTGCTGTTATATCAGACAACCATAGTAATATGCAACGTATACATGACGATTCATCAATTTTCACTGCTGAAGCCAAAGCAATTGATCTAGCTTAAGATTTCATTAGCACTTGTGATGCTAACAATAAATATATTATATTTCTGACTCGCTTTCTGTATTGAAAGCAATGAACCATACCAGTTCAAAGAATCCACAGATTCAGAAACTTTTAGAAAAATGTCATGAGCTCTTAGCTTATAAAGAAATTGCTCTCTGTTGGATTCCTAGTCATATAGGTATCCAAGGGGATGAGATGGTAGATAAGAAAGCAAAAACATCGCTTTCATTAGAACCAACTTCATTTAAAATTCCATTTTCCAATTTTAAGCCATCTATCAATAAATATATCTTGGAAGAATGGCAAACTACATGGAATAACAGCATTGGCAATAAACTTCTTGACATCAAACCAACTATTGGTGAATATCAATCAGTTGTTCGAAACATTAGAAGAGAAGAAGTAGTTTTAGCTTGACTCCGACTCCGTCTAGGTCATACAAGAGTCAATCATTCATACTTACTACAAGGTGAAGAGCAACCACAATGTGTTGGTTGCGACGCACCATTCACTGTACATCACTTCCTTTCGGAATGTGGCGAATTTGCACAAGTAAGAAATAATTGCTTCCATGTTGATAACATGAAAGAATTATTTCAAGATATACATATTGATAGTATTATGACGTTTTTAAGACAAATAAATCTTTTTAACAAAATCTTATTGC